>CM033455.1:18537080-18967080 GCA_019425755.1 Amaranthus cruentus
GTTGTATCCAGGACAGTTATTTGTTATTGGCTCTTTAATTTGTATTTGTAATGTCATCTTATCTTTATGTATGATTTGTACTCCTATTATTGAACTATTTAACCATGTATAATATGTGTCTTTAGGTAAGACTGTCTTATAATAAATTAAAATAACTATACCTTCTACAAGTTGATGCTGCTTTTCCTAACTTTTGATGTAGAATTACTATATTTAAGTATGCTAGGAGCTAGTAATAATTTACCCCTTTGTTAATGTTTCTATTTGCGTTTTGCATAATTTTAGAGTATTTGTTCAAAACTTATAATTTAAAAATGTATATTATAAAGGCAAAAGCAAAACGAACGTCCCTACTACGTTTGTTAATAATAATAATAATAATAATAATAATAATAATAATATAATATAATATATTTTGACGCGTGATAAAATTATGCTATGTATTAGGTAATATAAATAATATTTGTATAATTAAAAGTTTAAAATATATTCTAAATTAGCATATAAAATTGATTTTATCCTTACCAACAAACGCCTTAGGGGCCGTCCATTAGCAAGATGATATTATTAATTTATCTAATGAAAATTCATACGTTGTGACGAATCTAACAAGATTTTATATAGACATATGTCAACTTATAAATATCCATGAAAAATCATGTACAAATAAAATATTTCTTGTCGAAAAGAGTAATACACAATAAGAAATTGTTTATTTCAATTATTTTAATTAGTTTATAGAGTTGTATATTTGTGTTGACTATTTATCAAAGTATATACGTGTAGTAGATATTTTAATTAGTTTATAGAGTAGTATTCCCTTTATGTTAGTGCTATGTCAATTATTTTCCATCATCATACATCATAAATCATAAATTCTACTAAAACAATAAAAAATCTGACAAGTGTCACAGTTTTAAAAGTTATTTTCCCCCCTAATTCCACTTAGGTTATTTAAAGTAGTTTTTTAATTATTTTTAATTTATTCAATTGATTTGCTTGATTTAATCAATATCTAATTTTTCCTTATATTCTTTCATTGATGCTTCTTTTCTCTTCTACAATAGTCTTTAATGTCCAACTTTTTTTTCTCATATTTTTTCTTTAATATCTGGATCATCATCATCATCATCATCCTACCCAGTATATCCCGCACATAGAAAACTATGGGCAGGGTCTGGGGAGGGAAGGACGGCGGCAACTCATACCCGTAAAGGAGAGCACAGCCAAAGAAAGGAGTCCCCCGGCTCCGAAAAAGATAAAGAAAGATAGAGATTACATACCTGCCACGTGGTGTGAGAGAAGGGCACATAAAAGATCCAAAACGCATGCAACACAATACAAGACTTAAGACGAGGGAACTAAGCAAGGCACACAAGAGACTAAAGCAGACAAGAAAAACACGGGCGCCTCAAACGACACTAATGACAAAAACCTAAGTCTAAAACCTGGATATGACGCCTCCAACTACTCCTATCCCTAGTCAGGTCCTCCGAGAGGTTTAACTCACGTAAGTCCACTCTTATTTGCTCGTCCCAAGTTTTCCTAGGTCTTCCTCGACTCCTCTTACCCTCTACTATAAATCTTTCAACTCTCGTCACGGGGGCATCAAAAGTCTTTCTCCTCACATGTCCGAACTACCTCAATCTTCCTTCGCGCATTTTTCCAGAGATAGGAGCAACCCCTAGTTTGTCTCTAAACTCCCGGTTCCTAATTCGATCCAATAAAGTATGTCCACACATCCACCTCAACATACGCATCTCTGTGACTTCCATCTTATGTTCAAAACTTTTCTTTACAGGCCAACATTCTGTCCCATATAGCAAAGACGGTCTGATTGCTACCCGATAAAATTTTCCCTTTAACTTATTTGGGATCTTTTTGTCACATAACATCGCGGTAGCTGCTCTCCATTTGAGCCACCCTGCATGGATGCGATGATCTACATCACCGTCGATCTCCCCATCCCTCTGTATGATCGATCCCAAATACTTGTACTTGGTCGTACTTTTAATGACTTCTTCCCCGATGGAAACTTCTGGTTCCCCTATCAGTTGTGTCCCACTAAAGTCACAACGTAGGTACTCGGTCTTCGTACGACTAATGCGCAAACCTTTGCCTTCCAAAGCTTCTCTCCACTCGTCCAATTTACTACTAACCTCCTCTTTAGTTTCTGCAACCAGCACGATATCATCCGCAAATAGCATGCACCACGGAACCGTCTCCCAGATAGATTTAGAGATCTCATCCACAATGACCGCAAAGATAAAAGGGCTTAGAGCTGATCCCTGGTGGAGTCCTACTTTTACAGGGAAAGCCTCTGTTAACCCTACTGGTGTCTGAATGTTAGTCGATGCCTTGTCATACATATCCCGTATTGCCTCAATGTAGATAGAAGAAATACCTCTAGCCTTGAGGGTATCCCAAATGACTTGTCGTGGTATGCTATCATACGCTTTCTCCAAGTCTATGAACACCATATGCAAGTCCTTCTTCCTTTCCATGGTTGACCTACCTGGCATAAAACCAAATGGATTCTCTCTAACTACTGTTTCCTGTCTGATCCTCTTCTCTATTACTCTCTCCCACAATGGTTGACCTATCTGGATATTTGGTGTTAATTTTGATGAAAAAACTATGAAATTATTAAAGATGTTCATGGTGACGTAAATATGTGTTTATTAAAGGCGTTAATGGTAAAACAAATCTACCAACCGTGAACAAAACAAATCCATAGGACATTGGTGTAATTATTTTTAGTGTGTGTTAAATTATATTTTAATCTATATATATGTTGAGTTTTTTACTTTGATTTTGAAAACAAAATCTGGGTATATATTGTTAAATTAAATTTAAAGGTTTTTGTTGTTTTCTTTTAATATTTAATTTTTGGGGTTTGTTATAATAAAAAGAATACACATTTTTATTTTTTCCAGGCAACTTAATTTTAGTATTTTTCTAAAATTTTTATCAATATAATCCAAGTAATGTTTTTGGGTTTTTCAAAAAAAACAATAGTATAAATTTTATCAAGCAAACTTTAGTGTTTTTTTTTGACATCTCTTATTTTCTTAGTCACTTTAATTATTTTCAAAAATTTTTAAGCTGCAACTTAAATTTCAATGTTAGGTATTCATATTTCAACAAAAAGAACAATAATAATTCATGCTTAATCAAGGGTTAAGACCCATTTCACATCTGTTGGATTAAATTTATTGTCTTATAAAGAGTAAAATTAGATTTTTTTTTTTTAAAAAAAGGATTGAAATTAGAGTCTTCAGGTAAACTAATGTTTTACAATTCGGTTAATAATTATGTTTCATGAATCGTGATTATCAATTAGTAAATTGGAAGAATAAGCGTGAAAGGCACAACAATTCTGGCGCAGTTTCTTCCCTATACTTGCATATATGCTCATGTGAAAGGCACAACAATTCTGGCGCAGTTTCTTCCCTATATAGTCCAAGTGTCCAAAGTATACTCCCTCTATGACAAAGAATAAGCGTCATTTTGTTTTTTAGTCTATCTTTGGCCATAATCCACTCCTTTTCTATTTTTGGCCATAATCCACTCATTTTCTTTAATTCTCATCCACACATTTAACTTATATTTTCATCTTATCTATATATTTCTCCCAGTTTTGTATAAAATATACTTTTTTGCCACCTTTACTCATTTATCTTAATTATTACAGCTTTTTATTTTTGGGTATATCTTTGGGATTGAGGTCATATCTAAATAATTGATGATAAGTCTAGTTGTGGGTACTTGGAGAAGGAATAAAAGAGTCCTCCCAAATACTTCCTCCATTCCAATATAGTCGCAATATTCGAAAAACAAGCACTATTCACTTATCTTCTTTAATTTGTGATTAATTCATGATCTATAAGTTGAAACATAGTCAAGTGGGATTTTTTTTATTCGTCTTGATGTAAAGATTATTAATATCAATTTTTATATTTGTATATTATACATAATTATAGATATTAAGGAATGATCTATTAATTCACTTAGCTTCCATTGATGAGAATTGAGGACTCAATCCTAGATGTCCATTAAATATCTTTATCTGTTTTTCAATAGCTGTTTTTCAATAGATATTAAGGATTAAATTTCGATCATAATAATGTACTAATAGTCATTAGTAAGTATACAAAATCAAAAATCATATCATATGCCGCAGCAAAAATAGATCCTGATAACTCAACATGTTTACCTAAAAGCAACCACATTGCTTCTTCCATCCCATAAATGTTTATTCCTACAAAGAAAGCTTCATTAAAATCCACATTCAACTTGAATCTGTCACAAAGACCTTTGTCCTAGAAAGTGGAGTCCTTAAGTACCCTTCCACATCAAATTTCTTGGGTGAAAGAGCTTTATATTTGGCAAAGTCTTCGATAAGCGGAAGCAAATAAGAATGGGTGAAGAATCTGATCATGACAATCATGGAGGTAAACAAAAATATAAAAAACCGCCTTCTTTTCGCGGGTATTATGGTTTGGGGTCCGCCGATGAATACTACTACCCTAATTTGTTTAGAACTGTTTCACCTCTCGAGAAGAGCGCGCTACTCAATATGAAATGAGGGAGCATATGCATGTATTTCGCGTATTCCTGCAAGCTCAACTCAACAAGAACAACCCTACTCAAGAAGATATAAGAGAAATGCGAGGGTGCTTACAAGCTCTCAAAGAAATTTACCAACAATTACGGAATGCATTACATGGGGAAAGCAGTAATGCAGGCCATGGTTCAGGAATAGGTAGTCATCAAGGTTGGAGTGGTGATATGGATAGTAGCCCAGGTGGAACGGGTGGTTCTCGAGGATCGCATAACAGTCGCGGTGATGGTAGTCGCTTTAGTCGTAGTGGTTATTTTTAATCATTGTATTTTAACATTTTATATATATATATATATATATATATATATATATATATATATATATATATAAGTAAAGAATGATGTGTTAATGGAAAAAAAGGAAGTGTGAAATTAGGAGAATTAAAAGAAAGTGGTGGACCATTAGCCAAAAATAGAAATGTTGCAAATCAAGTGGGACGGACCAAAATGAAAAATGTTGCAATTTCAATGGGACATAGGGAGTATGAAGTATGAAATTTTGTACTATTATAATTTAAATTTTTTATTGTAAATATAAACATTAATGTAAATAATTTTGTTATATATTAATGTAAATATAATTTTAATTCCTTATTTTGTATGTATTATTTTTATGTATTATTTATAAAAAAATTGAATATTTATTATTATTATGATTTAATAATAATGGTAATATTTACTATTAACAAATATTCAATTTTTTCATAATAGGCGAGAAGGTTTTAATTTTGACATGTTAGACAACAAAATTAGTTATGTGACAAAGTTGACAAAGCCATTTTGTGGCTTAATGCCTTTTAGGACAAAAAATTCCTTTTCTATTTGCTGTGCATTTATGAAGAGAGCATGTGTATTCAGTATTCAGTGCCAAATCCTGCCAAAAACCAAATGTTGTCCTCACTCAATTTCGAATCAATGACACCCAATTCAATTTAACAAGATATTCCTACACAAGAATTGATATTGTTTCCTATTTAAACCATACGATTCTATCAATAAATAATTTAAAGAAATAGAAATAAATTCAATCAAACAAATTAAGAACGCAAGCCAACAAATATACCTAATTCAAACACTATAAGGGCATTTTGATGGTTGTAAACCAGCGGGAGTAAAGGCATAATCAGGGGATTGGCGAACAGAAGAGGAGATAATATAGGAAGGGTGCCAGCAGTCCCATTTTTTATTGGTAACGACTACAATTTCACGTAAATAAGAAGTGCAGATACAAATATCAATTACTTAATTAATTTCATGTGTAATAAAAAAACTTGTATTTAATTTATGTAATTTAATATTATTTTTACTTTGGAAACATAAATATTTAATTATATTTAATTATTTTAACATTTATTTTTTCTTTGGAAGTTAATATAATTATATAAAATATTTATTGTTTCTCAATTTCTAAATTAGATTCTCTTGAAAGTTTAAAATTATTAATGATAAAGAGAATTTGTTGATTTTTATGTACACCAGACTGTAAATATCATTACCCTTAATTATTTACTTAATTAATAAAATATTAATATATAAATAAATTGAAATGAAATATCAATATTATAATAAAAAAAACAACTAATAAAAACATTAAAATTAATAATAATAATAATTTACCTAAAAGCAATCACATTGCTTCATCCATCCCATACTTGTTTGTTCTTACAAAGAAAGCTTCATAACAATCCACCAAGGCCGGGTTTAGGTATTTTAGTGCCCAGGGCGAAACATGACAATAAGACTATTTTTCTTTGTAAATTTATATCTCTATAGACCCTTCTACAATCATTAATATTATTTTTGTTAACATGGGATTCTAGGCGACCGCCTTCTTCCAACAATTAACTTGAATCTGTCCCAAAGAGCTTTGTCCTAGAAAGTGGAGTCCTTAAGTATCCTTCCACATCAAATTTCTTGGGTGAAAGAGCTTTATACTTGGCAAACTCTTCTCTAGCCTCTTCATTTCTATCAAGTAAGCTATAAATCATCCCTTTACAAAAATAAGGCCTAAAATCTTTAGGATCTTCTTTACTCAAATCATCATAACTTTGTAATGCTCCTTCCACATTCTTCTGCAAAAATTGTGTTTGAGCAATGATTAACTTCACATCCCTTGCTTCCTTTCCCTTATTTTCATCCATGGCAATGCTTAAAGCCTTCTCTAACCTAACAATCACAGCATTCCCTTCGCCGCAACGGTCCATAAGCAATGCATTCTCAAATAATGCCTCAAATGACAGAGGATTCAATGTCAAAATCTCTTCAAATGCTTCTCTAGCTTCTTGGGTTTTCCCCATTTCATTCAATAATCTTGCCCTCAAAAATTTCCACTCCATTTCAATTGGTTGAGCTTCAATTAACTTATCCAGAATCTTCAGTGCTTCTTCATCTTCCCCAACTTCGAGTTTTTTCTGTAATAATTTCCACAGATTGTCCACAAACTCGGGATTCGATTCCATTAATCGAGATAGCGGTGATTTTTCTTCAGACCCAGACTCAATTTCATTGGAGTTTTCTACTTTTTCTTCTTCCATTTTCGATTCTTCCATGGTTGGTGTCGAAGGTTCCGCCTTCACCGGCATTTCCTTAAACTTGTAGGCAATTAAGGTAGCTGCAAATGTCAAAACAACAGTTCTAGAAGCTTTTTGGAGGGTTTGAGCAAATGGGTTTCCATTACTGGCCTCATTTGAGGGATTAATGTTGAAATTAGAGGAACTTTTAGCAGATATGGAAACTCTGGAATAGGGTTTTATTAGGGTTTTTGAGGAGAAAGAAAATGAAGCAGTGGGAGGATGAAGATTGTGGTTGGATTTGCGGAATGGAAGGGAAGCAGAGGAAATGGTCAAAGCAGAATCCATTAATGGAAGATTTGAAGAGATAAATGAAGAGAACAGAGAAAGATGAAGGTGAATGTGTAGAAGTTTCAACCCTAAAGTGTGAGGGGAACCAAAGAGGGGTATTAGCATTTTAGGTGAGGGTTGGTGGGTTTTGTCTTATAATGTGTGATATGTGACCTAAAAAGTGAGCCATAAAAATTGTAGAAAATTATCTATAAAAAATTGACTTTTTATTAAAAACTATTTAAAATAACTTTTTTGTCAAAAATACCAATTAGAATCATTTACTTGTCAAAGATTACCGATTAAAAGAATCATTTATTTTAAATGTTATTTTTTACATTCACGTGGTTCCTGATATTTTGTAGACTCTAAGTAAAATAATAAGTATAGCCATATATAGTAGGTCGATTCTAATCTTTAATAAGTATTTAAAAAATAATAGAGACGAATCCCTTTATATTGAAAAAAAATTGTTTTTTTCATGATTTACCTTTTCTTTCTCACAAATGTGGCTTCGTAGAATCGCGAATTATACTGAAATTAGGCTCCCTATGTATGTTAGGCCCTGGCGACGGCATTCCTTACCTACCCCAAGAATAGCCATGGTGATATGCATATATGACTAACAGGGCCGTTCATGACCATAGACAAGATAGGCATTTACCTAGGGCCCACAGTTACAAAGGGCCTCAAAATTAGAAAAAGCTAGTTAATGGAGAATATTTGAAATAAATAAGATTATTTATCAAAAAAAAAAAAACATACAGTAAGATCATAATCAAACTTATTCCAAATATAAGCGCCTGATAACCCATAGCACAGGTTCGGGGCTGTTCGCACTTAGTAAGTGCGAACAGTAATAAATTGGTAAAAAAAATCAAGTGTCTGTTCGCACTTAATAACTGCGAACAGGTCAAACAGCTGGCCTTTACAGAGGATGATTCAACAAAAATCAGCCAAGTAATCGGCCGCTCTTACTAACAGCGGCCGATTGAGTTGACTTTTGTTGACTTTTTGACTTTTGACCTAAAACAGGTTGTTCGCTGTTAGAAACAGCGAACAACCTGTTTTCAGTTTTTCAGTCTGTTCGCACTTACTAAGTGCGAACAGCCCGAACCTAAGGTTTGCGGATTACACACTTAGTTTTGGAATTTGATTTTGATCTTATTGTATGCTTTTTTTTGATAAATAATCTTATTTATTTCAATTTTTCGTTAATGGAATTAGATAGTTAAAAATGTGCAATTTATAAGTAGCTCTTTTATCATTTGAGAATTATATGACACGTCTACCTTTTCAAAATTTGAGGTGGACGATTGTCGATTGTTTATTGCTACAAACAATTATGTTTGCTAGGGTAGGGGAAAAGTTTAGAGGTTGAAAATGAAATGGGGTTCTAAACAGATTTGATCACTCTTTATGCACTCGACATTGAAACCGAATCCGATTTAAAGGGCCCATTTTGTATCAATCCGAAAGAGTTGATTCAAAATCAAACAAATGACTCGAATGAACACCTCTAGCTAAAGCTATCAATGGATAGTACCAACTATAGTGGTGGATTTAGAAATTATTATAATGGGGTTAAATTGAAGATAGGAAAGAGCACAAAAGTTTGAGTTTTGAAAATTATCTTTAATCCTGGTTTTTCTGTAAGTGTGAAGAAAGAACTAGTTCAAAATTGGAAAACAATGTAAAATTAGATTAAGAGCAGATTCATCAATATAAACCTTATTCACTCATCTAATTCATCACACTCTTGTATCGAACAAGATGGCTTTAAGTCTAGCAGCTCAGGGATGGGAATCAGGCAGAATAGTTGCCATGTCTTTATTTCAAACACCAGCAACCTACTACCAAGTTCCTCAGCTTCCCGGGAAAGAATAATAGGACTAGATGTTAAGCCGTAAAAGCATAGACACGAAAACTTGTTCTGAAAACAAATCAATGAAGCCTTTTAGAAACTGAAACTGGAATTCATTAAATATCAAAATTGTGTTCTTCGAAGTACAGAACTCCAACAAGAAACAAACACGACAACATCATATCACATAGAAGCGCATCCCCCCTCGTCATTCCAGCTCCTCTGCATGTAGGAAAAAACAAAAGGGGGAATAGAAAGATGACCGAATTGAAACAGAGCATAAATATCAACCCGTGATCATGGTTCCAGCCCCTTCATCGGTCAAAATTTCCAGTAGCAATGAATGCTGAACCCTACCATCAATTATACTTGCGGTTTTAACCCCTTGAGCCAGAGACCTAATGCAACAGTTAACCTTTGGGATCATCCCACCAGCAATCTTGCCCTCTGAAATCATATTCCTTATGCCGGTAATGTCGATTTCCTTCACTAAACTACCTGGATCATCTTTGTTTTCCAAAATCCCTGCTACATCGGTTAATAAGATAAGCTTTTCAGCACCCAATGCAGCAGCCAATTCCCCTGCTACAGTATCTGCATTGATATTATAGGATTGACCATTCTCATCGGCTGCTACAGATGCAATGACAGGAATGTGATTATTATCCACCAAAGGCCGAAGAACGGTGGGGTCCACAAGTGCCACTTCACCAACAAACCCAAGTTCTGCAGCTCTTGGGGAAGGACGTGCTGTGAGGAGGCGGCCATCCAAACCAGAGAGGCCGACTGCAGTAGCTCCTGCCTTGTTTATGAGTGACACTAGATGTTTATTGACCTTGCCAACAAGAACCATTGTGACTATCTCCATAGTGGATGCATCAGTGACACGGAGACCATTGAGAAAGTTCGGTTTGAGGCCAATGCGGTCGAGCCATTGGTTGATTTCAGGACCACCTCCATGGACAAAGATAGGGCGTATACCCACACATGAGAGAAGCACAAGATCATTGATTACTGATGCTTGAAGAGATTCGGATTTCATAGCTGCACCACCATATTTAACAACAATTGTTTTCCCACGAAACTTTTGTAGATATGGGAGAGACTCTGACAGAATATCAACTCGGGTCTGAGCAGGAGTAAGTTCATTTAATGATTTATCATGGTCTAGTGAAAGAGATGATTTGATACTTGGAAAGGAACGTGTTGTAGTTATTTTGTTTGGCTGAGGGACACTAATAAAGGGTGAAGTGAACTTAATGCAATGATTTGGACCTTTTAAGGACGTCTCAAAGAAAGAAAGGGGATAATGTGAGGGAGTTTTGGTGACCAACATTCTGTTGTCTAATAATTACTAGCAAAGATTATAGATTAGGAACACATGAATTTCACCTGCCATTATAAACAATCAAGTGTTAACGAGAATATAGCAAACTCTTACAAAAATACCACTTAGTACAGACAAAAATTTGGTAGTATTGCAGAGCTTCCCATTTTTCCTAACTAGTTCCAATTCAGATAATAACATTAAACACAACACAAAGTATTAACTCATAGATCATGAACTATAAATGGAAAAAAACCTTCTCCGTTATGTTACAAAACAGTTGTTATGAAACTTGTTAGATGGTTGTCGCGACGTTAAATCACGTTATATAACGGTGCATGAATATTCACAATCAACATGTCGCGATGACCGTTAGGTAAGGTGTAACGACCGATATTTCACCGTTACATCGTTATTTGTCGAGAAGAGGTTGTACAAAAATATCTTCTAGTGTCTCCCTAAATTGTAGAGAAAGTTCTTATTACATTTCTTTATTAAAATTTCATTAATAGCAATTAACATTAATTATTACATATCACTTAAATTATAGTTGCTCATTATTGTAATCGTTAAACAAAACAAATAGCTAATAAGTTATTTAAATCCACTAAACGCACTTCATGTAGTGCAATTTAATAGCCATGATCATATATTTATATTATTGCACAATAACAATAGCTCAACAACAAAAATGCAGTTTAAAGTTCAACATTCCCATTATGTGATTTTTTTTTCAAAAATTCACATTGAGTTAGTCGCGATTCACATTATTTCTAAAATTTTACGACACAAATATATGTTAGGTTAAATTGTTTTATACTAATACACAAACTGAAAGATATAAACGGTTTCTAAAATTTCAAAATAACTCATAAATCAACAGAGTTGCCTTCATGATAGCATTATTTCTTTGATTGAAGTTTAAGCAAAATTTAAAAACCAACTCATGGAATGGAAGCAGAATTGTCATTTTAACTCTTAGGCCTCAAAATCAATTTTATTAGTTCACACACCACACATTCAATTAGTTGACCCTTTCCTTTAAAATACCATCAAATTTTTTATGCAACTCAACCAGTAAAAAGGCCATGAAACTTAATACTTTCAACAACATTTAACTGTCATAATCCATATCATCAACATAAACACTTATTGTCCCAGGGTCCATCTCAAAGAAGCACAACTAACAAAGATGAATGCACAACAAGAGACTAACCAATGCAAGAGAGACAACAGTCCCAAACATAAAATTCTACAATGTTGCAGCTAAAGGTGGGTGTTTGGGTTAGCGGGTCGGGTTTACTCTTTCAAATGGGTGCATGCCTGGTAAGTCAATCTCTGGGTCCATCACCCAATAATGCCCCTCTATTGCCGCAGTCAAATTGGCATGACAATCTCAATGAAAAAGCAAACAAGTAACAGACAATATAATGCTTATAGTTCACGTTCCCCACAAGCATTTGAAACAAATAACCATTTGGCACACAAAAGCACACTTGTATTCCCGGGCTTTACTTTAATGGACAATGGTAAAGTATATTACTAGATTCTTTTAAGCAAACAAGTACAATAAGATCAAATATCAACAGAATAAGAAAAAGAAGAAGCAATCATTCAAATTGAGACATTAAACCCTAAGTAGAGTAAATTAGAAACAATAACCTAATTTCAAACGCTGCAGAGCAATGAAGGCGTATGGAAGACTGGACGATGGCAGGCGGCATGCGGAATGCGGCAGCGGAAGGCGGCAGGCGACAGGCGGCAGCCCGCAGCCGGCAGACGGCTGAGGGATAAGAGCTTTCGGAATGGCACAGAAAATGTAATTGCGAGAAAGCCGAAAGGAGACTTGCAAGTGTTACTGTTTACTTTATTGTTGGGTTTGAAAAGTACTATATTCTCTGTTTTATAAAGTACTACATAGTCTAAATATTAATTACATTACCTAATATAATTTTTTATTATTTTACTTACATGTAAACATTTTTTCTCGTATATAAACTAAAGTCCAATGCGTTTGTCAAATCATTTATATCTATAGTTTTACTCAAATTCATAAAAATTCGATATTATAAAGATATGCAACTAGACAAACAAAATAAAATTACACATGACTATATTTTTTCTCGTATAATTATCGTAATATGTAAAATAATAGAGAATGATGAACAATGCAAAATTTGTTTTGGGTGCTAGTAATGAAACGAAGGAAATACCATTAACTTTTGATTTTTTTCACCAAATTACGCATAAAAATAAACTATTATATTTATTTTTATTTTTTTCTAATTATTATTTTAAATATATTATTATTATTATTATTATTATTATTGGACAAAGAAAATTTTCCATTGAACTAGCCTAGCCAAGACATACAGTGCGAAAGAATAATGGTCTACCCCCTGTCTTACAGTGCATCAGATATGAACATGGAGTGCACCTTCTAGAAATGGTTGAACCATCTCACACTTCATATGCATAGAGAGAGGGAAGACCTCTCAAGGAAAGAGAAACAATACAAGCTTAAACGTCAAAAAGCTCTAAAAACCATCGTCTTTGGCAACTCTCCAAAGGATAGAGGCTGACAAGTCGAATCCGCACACCATGGATGATCTTCTTGATGACAGTATCAATGTTGCTCATGCGGAGTTGCCACACAGCTTCATTCCGAGTTCTCCGGATCATATATGAGAGGTTGTATAGACAAGTGCGAATCAACGATCTTTACTTTAAACCCCTTCCATTTTCGAATGGCAATCTGATCCAGAGTGTTAGGAAGACGCACTCTTAGCCACTTTTGTACCCTATGCAAGCAAAGCATATTAAATGGACATTGAAAATACAAATGCTCAATATATTCAAGAGAGGCATGACACATCAAGCAGATATTAGTGGTTAGCACCCCCATCGTGACAAGCATATCCCTCGTTTTGAGTTTCCTACACATAATAAGCTAAAGAATGAAGCGTTCCCTAGGAATCGATGCTCAATTCCATACAAACTTGTCCCATGTGACCTTTAGGGCTGAATAAAGAGTGTGCTTTAACACCTCACTAATTTGGTATTTCTCCTTAAGCATCCACAAGTAGAGTTTGTCCTTAACAGAGCAGATTTTCTTCACCGACCAATTGGCAGTTATTGGAGGGTTGAAGAACAACCAATTAGCTCCCTTCATATACACGATGACACACCCATAGAGTATCCTGCATATATTATTATTGTTAGGAAAAATGCGTATGTTGGCCTGTAAATAAGAGTTTTGAACATAAGATGGAGGTCACAGAGATGTGTATGTTGCGGTGGATGTGCGGGCACAATTTGATGGATCGAATTAGGAACCAAGAGTTTTGAGACAAACTAGGGGTTGCTCCTATCTCTGAGAAAATGCGAGAAAGAAAATTGAGGTGGTTCGGACATGTGAAGAGAAAGACTTTCGACGCCCCTGTGAGGAGAGTCGAAAGCTTTATAGTAGAGGATAAGAAGAGTCAAGGAAGACCCAAGAAAACTTGGGAGGAGCATATAAGAGTAGACCTACGTGAGTTAAACCTCTCTGCGGACCTGACTAGGGATAGGAGTAGTTGGAGGCGTCATATCCAGGTTTTAGACTATGGCTTTTCTTCTTAGAGTCGGTTACGGCGTCCATACGTTCTTGTATGCTTTAATCCTTTGTGTGTCTTGTTTACTATTTCTGTTTTTAAGTTTTATATTGTTTTACCTGCGTATTGGATCTATTAGGCGTTTTTTAACCTTATGTAGCAGGTACGTATCTCTATCTTCGTCGAGTCGGGGGACTCCTTTTTTTTGGACGTGCTCTCCTTTACGGGTATGAGTTGCCGCCGTCCTTCCCTCCCCAGACCCTGCCCATAGTTTTCTATGAGCGGGATACACTGGGTAGGATGATGATGATGATTAGGAAAAATTACCAGGAATAATACAACCTTTTGCTTATTTCCCTACAATAATACCAACTTTTGATTAACCATAAATAATACCAACTTATAGGGTGTTTTCCTACAATATACCTAATATGTTAAAAATCAAATTATGGGTGATTATATGACAAAAAAATTTAGTAAATTAGTTAACAAACTTAAGTTGGTATTATTATAGGAAAAAGCCCCCAAAGTTGGTATTATTCATGGTTAATCAAAAGTTTGTATTATTGTTGGGAAATTAACAAAAGGTTGTATTATTCACGATAATTTTTCTTTATTATTATTATTATTATTATTATTATTATTATTATTATTATTATTATTATTACTACTACTACTATTATTATTATATTTATTATTATTACTTATTATTTTTTTATGAAACGTGATTCTTATCATAGAGGAAGAATTTACAAAAAGTTGGTGGGGAGTCGAGCAACAAGCTGAGCACCCTCACCTTTTTGAATACAGAAAGCTAATTTATGAAAAATATATATGATCTATACTTAGTGCTACTTGAGTTACTGGAGGAAATTGATGCAATTCTTAAGAGCAGGTTAAGTGCGTTTTCGCCTAACTCTCCAAAAGTGAAAAAAGCGAAGGGGATAAATTTATAGCCATTATCTTCACACTTAGAAGTGTATTTCTTCCTTTTTCTATCTGCAGCATGGGCTAAAGAGGCACCAGGGGCCCACGAGGATACTCCAGCGCCAGCAAAGGGTGAGCTGCCAGTAACATCCACACAAGCATCCTTACCCAGGAGGATAAATTTATTTATTTATTTATTTATTATTATTATTATTATTATTATTATTATTATAGAAAAAGGCTAGTAATAATAATAATAATAATAATAATAATAATAATAATAATAATAATAATAATAATAATAATAATAATAATAATAATAATAATAATAATAATAGTAATAATAATATAGAAAAAGATTTTACAAGAAATTGGTGGGGAGTCGAGCAACAAACTGACCACCAACACCTTTTTGAATACAAAAGGCTAGTCTATGAAAAATGTATGCTCGAGACTTGGTGATGCTGGAGTTGCTCACACCGACCGATGCAATCCTTGATAGCAAGTCGAGGGCGTCTTCACCTAGTTCTCCAAAGGTGGAGAAAGCAAAAGGGATAAATTTGTAGCCGTTTTCCTCGCACTTAGAAGTGTATTTCTTCCGCTTTCTTTCTACGACATTAGCTAAGGAGACGCCAGGGGCCCATGAGCAGACTCTCGTGCCAGCAAAGAGCGAACATCCAGTTACATGCATCTACACAAGCGTCTTTACCCCGAATCCAATTAAAGAGTAAGAGATTTGCTGGTCTAAGATCTTTCCCCGCCTCTGAAGAAAATCTCATCTGTGTTTCCTTACGGACGGAGATCCCAGCTTTGCAACATATATCCACAATCATGTCTCGAACCAAATTATGTCGAAACTTCACACCGACATCACTTGAGCAATGGACTGCGTGATCCCCCCATACATCCATCTTGGCAGTGTTGCAGTTTGGGCATAGGCTACCTTCAGCATGCAAGGGCACGGTGAGCCGATAACATAGAACGGAGTCATACTGTCGAGGATTCATTTTATGTCCCAAGCCATCGATGGGAATAGTTGGCAGAAAATCTTTTGCATGCGGTTCCCGAGTAGAACTAAGGATGACAATTTGTCTAGGGGTGAGCATGTAGCTAGACACAAGGCTGTTCTCAACAACATTAAAGTAGGCCCCTGCCAACGTTTTCATCATATGGGGGACAGTGGATACGTCATTGAGAGAAAAAGCATTGCTGCCACAAACAACACGGAAGACATCAAGAGCCCGTTCAAAAGCTAGTCCCAACAAAGGAGGATCAATGTTAACCAAAATCCTAGTTTGGAGCGAGCTGCTTTGGAGACGAGAAGCAAGGAAGGCATAGTTAATAACATCACCCGATGAGAAGATACCAATGCCACCCATCTTGATTGGTAGGGTGGCTAACCTTCATTGCCAATCCCCAAACCCTGGTCCCGAAGCCGTAACTATCTTCTCCAGGGAGACGCGTAAAGCAAGATCAAACTAAACCTGTGCATCCCTAAACGAATCGGGAAGGCAAGTCCGCAGCGTGTAGAATAACCTCCCAACCCCTGCATAATTGCGAAGAAGGAGGAGCTCGCATTGGGGATCACAGAGTTTGCTAACAATAGCCATGAGATCCATGGTTTTAGAAACCCTCTTCATAAAAAAAATCCCGACAAAAGCGTTGATCAGTGTTCACAAGTCGACCGAGGAGTTTCACCCCCGCCTTAGGGTGAGAAATGTTGGGGAATACTCCAGACTCCCTACTTCTAGGATCCTCCATAGGCCAGAAAAGTTCATTCTTATCCACATTAGAAGCAAGCCACAAGATGCTCCATCCTCCTAGAGAATGCGTAAGGCCCTGGCGACCATAGATGTGTCACCAATAATAGTACCATCGTCAAGATACCAAGCCTGAAGGTTCAAATCACACGGCTGATGAATTTTCAAGACCAATGGGTGCAGGATGAGCGCAAAAAGCAAAGGGTCTAAAGGGTCACCTTGTTGGACACCTTGACAAGACCAAAGGGTAGAGTCACCATAGTATAGCTTGGCAGGTTGGGAGTAACAAAACGCCACCCAAGGAGCAAGGGAGGGGCATTGGAGCCTAGTTTCATCCAACATCACACTTCTGTCAACAAGGTTAAAAGCATTTTGGAAATCCACCAGAAGCATAGAAAGCCCAACGACATTACCTTTGCATTCAACAAGCCTAATAACTGAGTGGAGGATAGCTTCACCGCCCCCCTGTGTGCCTACTCCAAATTGAAAATCTTCAAAGTAAGCACTCATGGTTTTTCCAACAATAGAGGCAGCAAGCTTAGAAACAAGCCTACGCCACACGTGCCAACAGCAATGGGCTGAATACCACCCCCTGGTTTAAGCAAAGGAGTTAGAGGAGCACTAGCGATGTAGCCCCCAAGAATGCTAGGACACTTTCCACCTAAAAGTAAATTAACTACCTTAGTAATAGAGCACAATAAGCAATCAGCAATAGCAGTTGCAACGCCTCCCAACATATCCATAAGGTGTTGTGCTCTAAGCCCATCTCTGCCACATGAGGTTCCTTTAGGGAAGCTATGAATCTTACTTAAAACCTCATCCTGGGACACACAAAGAGGTCCCTCACAGTAACTGACCGAGGGTATAACCGGAGGTGGTGCCCATGGGTACTTAGATGCTAGAGCCTGAAGGGTTTCCGGGGAAAAAGGTGCGACACCTACCAAAGACAACACTTTAATAGCAGTCGCAAAATGCCCATCACTAGTACAAGAGAGTGGCATCTCGGCCAAGCGATCCAAAACCAAACAAAGTCTATCACCGGGGTCCCGCCATCAAGAAACAGCACTTAAAATACTATTGAACTGACAGCACTCTCTTATTCCAGACCTACGCTCTGCTCTATTCTTAGGCAAAAAGGTATCCAAAACACAACAAGACAAAATAAGAAGTTGCACCCAAGATGATATGTCACTCAGAGAGGCCAGTACAACATCAAGAGCCTGAAGGAAAATCCTAACAAAACCTAGGCGCAACTTGGGGGGTACACTTTTAACCGCCCGGAAAGATTTCGAGAAAACACGCCCCAAAAGATCAATATCAAAGCTAGAGGGAAAACAATCACCAGAAGAACCCAAGGGGGGATCCTCATGAACCCCACTCGGCACACAAGCACAAACCACAGGGCGGGGAATAAATCGCATCCAGGTCAGAGGTAGGGGCAATAATCACCGAGCCATCGAGGTGCCTATAGTTCTTACTAAAGGAGTGTGTGCGTAAGCACACCCCACATAGCCAAATCCCTGCTTTTTTAAGAGCTACATCCAGGGAAGAGAACAAGCCAAGATCACTAGCAATATTCTCTCTAAGATAAACCTTGGACTCATCCGAGGAGAAATGTCGAGACCCAAGGTGATCAGTGAAGTACTTCTTAGTGAGCCCTTTTCCCCGCCACTGTTACAACCATCATGACCCCTAAACGGACACGAAATCTTAACAACGACCATGTGAGGGCACCAAGAAAGAAAACCCACCATGGACGACTTTTACCATTCGAAGCACACCATGGATGACTTTTACCATTCACTCATCCACTATCAATAATCTCATCTTGAAATTAATTTTTAATAATCTAACATTTAGAAACACATTTTCTCGTGGCCTGCTCTCAAATCCTTTTACCTATGGAGTATAATAGTTTTTTAGGATATTCTATATGGTAAGCACCAACTATGAAAAAAGACGAGTAGTAGCAATTCTTAAAATGTTTTCAACAAAATAGCACTCAACTCTGAAAAATTCACTATGGTAACATTATGGAGGTAAAAACGTTTAAATTCTATTAAGCTTTGGTAAAAGTCACAAATGCCCCTAAAAGATCCCAAAGTGTTTCCACAAATTAGCACTCAACTCTTAGAAAATTAACTATAGTAACATTTCCTTTAAGTTTCTTTCCGTTAAGTAGGGCTATACAATTGGGATTTATAAGGGGCATTTATGACTTTTCGCAAAATTTAACGGAAATAAAACGCTTTTATCTACATAATGTTACTGTAGTTAATTTTCCGAGAGTTGAGTGCTATTTTGTGGAAAAATTTTTAAAAATTGCTACAACTCGCCTTTTGCAACAGTTGATGCTTACCATATAGATCTAGTTTTTTAACAACAAAAAGGAAAAAAAAAAAAAAAAAAGGAAATGTACAATAATATTTTTGCTAACTAAGATATTCAAATAATAATTATATACCTAAATCATACAAGATATGACATTAAATAATTTTCAAACAAGTACAATTATATTCTAGTTATAAACTTCTGTGTTTTCAAGTTGCAATATTGTAAATATTATTTGTTACCAAATATATGTATTACTTATGATATTAAAATTAGGAAAAATTACCTAGAATAATCCAATATATTCGTGATTTTCCTACAATAATCTCATCTATTGATTAACCATGAATAATCTCAACTTTGAGGGGAATTTTCCTAGAGTAAACCCGGTGACCAAATGACTTACTATAGCAAGTTTTATTTATTTTTTAAAAAAAAAAAATTAAAATTAAATGTCCAAAAAAATGTTAAAAAATTGTTAAAAAAATTAATGATTTTTTTATTATTGAGAATTTTGTATGTATAAAATTTCAAAATCTTTCTCTATTTTTAAATTAATTTTTTCGGTGAATTACCTGCTACATCAAGTCATCGGGTTACCCAAGTTTACTCTAAGCAAATACCTCTTAAAGTTGGGATTATTCATGGTTACCAAAAAAAAGTTTTTTTTCTTGGTCATTAGTGACAGAGAACAAACATAACTTTAGCCTCGAACATAAAGATGTTTATTATAGAAATTTGAGATTCCCGAAACTTAATTTGGAATTTTTTTACAAAAAGGAAAAATTACCCTGAATAATACGACCTTTCACTTATTTCCCAAGAATAATACGAACTTTCAACTAACCACGAATAATACGAAGTATAAGTTGTATTTTCCCGTGGCATACCTGACCGGTTTTTAACCGGTAGAACAGGTCAATTTTGACCATTGCATATCACAAGTCATCTCCAACCTTATTTCATTCATTTTTTCCAGAATTCTCAATTCATCCTTACTTTATCTTTCACTTTTTTATCTACTTCCTCCAATCTTCCAATCTTCACCTCATTCATTTTAATTACTTCCTCCAATCTTCCCCTTCTTCATTTAATTGTTGTTGAATATGTATTCCCCTTCTTCATCATCATCTCATTCTAGAACATCAATTGCAAATGGAATGCCTTTATGTAATCATATTATTCATGCTAAATTACAAGTAGTCAAAAAATGAATAAGAGTTGGTGAGAGATTTTATGGATGTGCATTTTGGTGTTAGCAAACTTAGAGGATAAATAATGCAATTGAGAACAATAAACTAACCATTATATGTGTGTATGTAGTCTGAGTGTCTTCTTCTTCAAATCGTGCCTTCCAAGCTTTAGATTCAGGGCATGAATGGAGGAATTGTATGTAATGTAGCGTGAGAGAGAAAATGTTTTCAGAGGTGAGAGCTTTGGTCAGTAAGGCTACAATGAACATATGCTTTCTCTCTCATAGATTAATTTTGCTTAGAAAAACAATTAAATTTTGATTAAAAATTTTTTTAACCGGTTATTGGTAAAAAGGACTACCACGGGAAAATACAGCTTATACTTCGTATTATTCGTGGTTAATTAAAAATTCGTATTATTCTTGGGAAATAAGTGAAAGGTCGTATTATTCAGGGTAATTTTTCCTTACAAAAAAGCTTATTTTGTTGAACGTTTCGTAAAATGGCCAATTCATCCATGGTTGCCACCAAGAATCGTCAACTTGTGGGTCTCTTTTGCGAAGAGGACTATTACGATCAGTTTGCTTCCAGTTGTAAGTAATGGGTTACATTAGGGATGTTTAAATTCAGATATTGAATCGATCCTGATCCGGATATCTGATTTTTCGGATTGTTAAAAATCACTATCCAACACCAATCCAAAAAATAGAATACCCAAAATCTTTGAGTAAAAAACTTATAGCTCACATAACCTCAAAACATATACTCAACTTGATATTCTAGTAGTCTAGTACAAGTACTATTATACTTCACTATACAAGTTTTCCAAAATAATAGGAGTAGCATTTTGCAATTAGCATGTTTCTTATCTCTTGCCTTTCTTCTTGTTGCCACCTTTCCCCTTTTTCTTACCTTTTCCTTTGTTCTTCTCACAAGCTTGGTTGCTCACCTGCTTTTCAGAAGGTACTAAAGTATCAATATCATCCTTAGGAACCTCTTCCGATTTCACATCGTCGCAAACCTCCGGATTATCTTCATTTCCTTGCTCAGCGACGTTTGCTTCCAGAGAAGTTGTTGCATCATCTATTTGAGGAACTAGAGGACTTAGAAAGTATTCAAACACATGTTTTCCTGATAACAGCCTTCTTGCACCATCTTCAATCAGCAACATGTTATCTTTGAGTTGTCGTACGCTGACACAAAAATCATCGCAATTTGTAAGCATGAGAAACGGAGAGAATATAAGCAACTGTTCAACAAATGACATTGCGTAAACATAAGATTTCGGAACATACTTATAAGTACAAAGGTTCACTACTAAAACCAACTAGCAGAAAGAGTTATTCTCCAAGTTTATATAGTGATGTATATTATTCTCATTCTCCAATGGAAGTTTTTTTTTCGAAAAATAAAATTGTTTCATTAATAAGAACAAAACACATACAAATATATGGGAAGAATAGAGAGTTCATTCCCCCAATTTGCATCAGCATGAGAATGGGACAATTGTGGGAAGTTATCATACAATGGAGTGTTAGATAAATGATTATGGTTTCCAAACAACATAGCTGAGGTAAGGCCAGAGAAAACATCCTTAAATTGACAAAGAAAGGTTATTTCACGATTCAAATTACAAGCAATAGAGATGCAAACCAGACTTCTTTCATGAATATGAGTACTATTTCTTAGCTGGAATTTAATAGTGGTAGTTAGCTAGATATCTTAGTTTTAAAAAACGCGAGGCGCAGCGAGACACAATAGGTCCTTAGTGCCTATGCACAAAATGAAGGGCGAATAAGCTTTTTGTAGGCGAGACGCACTTTTTTACTAAAGCTTAAAAATCAATTTTAAAACATATAATACTTGAACAACATAATAATCATGTTTATCAACAAGTTTGAAAACATTTATTATCCATGCGGTAAACACGACTTTAGCACAAAATTATTATAATGAAAATATGAAGAATTCCCACGGTTACTTTCTTCTTCGCATGCTTTTGTAATTCTCAAGCACCTTGTACATTTTGAGTTGGGCAAGAACATTGAAGTTACCTTGTATCCAACGCAGCCGATAAGAGCCGTAACTCAAAGAGTAGGCAATCACCTTTTTCCAAAAGCATCTTATGCTCATCAGTACACATACTATTCTCCATTGTCATGGCTGTTGTCATCAAGTCACATGTTTTATCAATCAACAGCTGTTAATGAACATTAAAGAGTAATCATTAGAGGAACAAATTCCAAATAATATGAAATTAGATGAATCCCCTATTTGGTTCAAGACTTGAAAGGAAATGGCATGGTCTAACCAAACAATTCGCAGATAATCAAGAGTTACCTTAATCTTTGGGGCATCAGACACAGCTCGTTGCTGACTTTTGTCGCTTTTGTTTTCAATCAACTTCAAAAATTCGAAAATTTCCCAAATGTTTCCGTCTTGGTCTTCATTCTTCTGAGGGAAACTGGTGCCACATAATGTGCCTGATTTAAGACCAGCAGCATTAGGTCCATCTTGACAACCATTCACTTCATTTGGGAACAGGATTTCAAGCAGTTTCTCTTTACTCTGGCCAGCATAATCCAGATAGATGACATTCTTACGTAATGACTCTCTCGGATGAAGATTTTCAGTTCTTACAGCAACTAGAGGATCCCCAATTGCATCAAAAGCTCGGGCAATAGCAACTTTGATGCCAACTTTATGCTGTGATTGTAAAGCATTTGAAAATTTAGGTGGCAATTGATTAACAATTTCTCGCCTTCGGAGCAATCCTTGAATTTCCACCAAAAAGGAATTTGAGTTCTCAAATAGCACACACAGCAAAACGACTAATCTCAGAAGCAGCAATGGAAAATTTTCCTTTGCATTGATGCGAACATTTTTCACCCATTGCACAGTAACTTGTGTGTTATCTAGCAAGTGGAAAAGTATTCTAGCAAAAATGAGATAAGTTTCTTGTAGAAACGCGGATTTCTCACCCGCAGACATCAGATTTGTACTCGGTTTAACTTTCCAATTAAGATTAATAGAACTTTCCACAAGAGATGATCGAGTTATTAGTACGTATCCTTGGAACTCCAGAAGTGAAAACAATAGGCGATCAACTAGATATAAGAAACAGAACGGTGATATGTAATCTCTTACCCTCGGATTGGCATCATAAACATTCCTTAAAGCTCTATAAAGGTAACAACCAAGGGGCTCGTTAAGTTGCGTTTGAGCCCCAACACACCGACAGAGAACCTGAATTAAAGGCTTCCAGGGAGAATTAGGGTCAAGACTTCTGAGATCCAATGGTGAAGATTCAGTATTATCCTTAGGTGATCCAAGCAACACCATGGCCAAGCGCCCAAGCTGTCCATATGTCAATTCATCACTCCGTTGGAAGTTCCATAATATTACCTCTTTCAGTATTTTCATTGAAATCTCGGACTCTCTCAAAATTATAATGCTTTGGTTTACGGATTTTCTCCAATCTAGAGGAAACACACATTTGAAGTATTCGGATACTGAAACATCTTTGTATCCCTGCACAGATTTTAAGTCATGATATCTTTGCTTTAATGGTTTACAAGACAAAAGCAGTTGTGCAATTTCGAAAACATGAAGAATTAATTTAGTCTTTCTGAAATCAGACAGAGGACACTTCCATGAATTCTTCCGAATGGATTCTAGGACGGCCAAAACCTTCATGCCAGTGGAAATTAACTCGATGGACCAATGGTTATGTGCAGCGGCTAACAAGTGCTCGATGTCAACTTTGACAAACTCTCCGAACTTTACGAAAAAACTTTTGTCAACCTCTTTCATCCACTCAGCATCAGGGTACAAACAAACGTAAACTGCACTCGTACCAGAACCCATTTTTCGAATCCCGAGATAGTGAAAACAGAACTCAAGTTCTGGAGATTCGCTTGCATGATTTTCCTCGAGATCCTTGAGAAACTTCAATATTCTCATAACAGTCTGTTTCCAAGTGTTCCAAAAGTAAATTAGTGTTTCGATAGAGACCTTATTCCGAGAAATTCTTTCCATGTGTAGCATAGACGAATATTCTATGATATCCGTATCCTGTTCATACTTGGAAATATCAATCTGAAGCATCCCATCCAAGATTCTTTTAGTCGATAATATCTCCCCTCTAAGATTTTTGTGACTCTTCGAGATGGACAGCAATTGCAACAGCTCATCCAGGGAACAGTTTCGGTTATAAAAAATCAAGCTATCGATACAAACAATCTTATAAAGATCGTATGGCTCTGCGTTATAAGCGCAGGCCTTGGCTTTCAGCAGCAGCTCCTGCATCTGCGAGAAATTTTTTAACGGCCAGCCTTTACCATTCTCCCAGAGACAACCAGCGAAAGCATAATGCAGAAGCAGTTCACATGCTTCCTTGAAGCTCCCACCCTTTTCCAAAAGATCTGCCTCATGTAGAAGGTTCCCCCTTTCCCTTGCAATATTAGCAGCTTTTAAGAAGTTTCCTAGTTCAACCTCCAAATCTAGAAGCTCGTCAAGGCATCCCAAATTCCTGAGGAAGATTTGCATGGAATCCTCTGAACGAAAGGCCTTAACGAATTTCATCATGGAGATTTTATCACCGTGTGCGTGTTGAGAAAGAGCACAATTTTCGAGGAAAACATGTTCAATTGTGTCTATTTCTCCGCCCACATCTTGAAGTTTCCAATCCTGAATATACTGCAGTCCTAAGTCATACAACTTCCCCTTTGTGCAACAGGAAAGGCACTCGGAGAAAAGCTTAGACTTGGCATACACTTCAGCAGCACGTTCATATTGCCCAGCCAAGGTGAAACAGTTACCGGCTTTTTGAAGATCAGGCTCCTCACCTAGCTCAAAAAATATTCTACCTGAGATATAGAAATGTGATTTAATAAATGTAAGTAACAAAATATCAATAGAATACTTCAAACAACATAAAATATTCTAGCTCAAAATATATTCAACAAAAATCCCCTTTTTCAGTCAGTTGGAAAAGCCTTAAAAGTTAAAAGGATATATTATGTGTCATTTCAATCCCCAAAATTGGAAGGAAATAGTAAACCAAGACATAGCGTACCGGCACGATCATAATCTTTCAACTCATAAAAGCAATCTGCAGCTTTCCGGGATACATTTATGCTTTCAAAAAGTTCTGCTGCTTGCCTAAGAATGCTTGTGGCTTCTTCAGGATTCAAGAAAAGATTACGATCAGCGGATGCCTTTAAACCAGCAGCCTTAGCATAAATTTCCCAGTGTCTATCACCGGCTCTTTCGAAGCACATAGTTGCCACCTCATAGTTTTCCACTGCTAGCAACTGCAAATAAAAACAGTGTAAAGCAAGAAATACAAATGGCACTAGTGTATATTAAAGAACAACCCGTCTTGTATGAGACCGTCTCATGATGAGACGACCTCAAAACAAGAAGCCCATAAGCTAAAAGTTTCTACTATTGGGTTATTTAACCCAACTATGAGGCATGTCTCATGATGAGACCGTCTCACACAGGTATTTGTGTTAATGGAATACCGTATATATTATGGGCCGTATGGCCTTTTGTTTTCATTACTGCATAATAAATAAAAGAAAAATACTACCAACAGAAATTTAAAGAAAACGAGAGAGACCTTCTTGCCCCGTGCTTTCCACTCCTCTGGACTGCTTGCAACTTGCATAGCTCGTGCGAGTGAATCATCCAGCTGCCTGACCTGAACTACACATAACTTCTTCCAGTAGTCAAACATTGGTTTTGAAAGATCTTCTTTGTTCTCACAAACCCATAATCTTTGTCGAGTGCGAGTGATAGCAACATATAGCTGCTTCAGCTCAGAGCATAAAACATTGTGCTTAGCGGGATTAAAATTAGGAAAAGCTTCTTTCGAATTTGAATCAAGCAAATTCCTCATATCCATGAACTCATATATCACCCGCCAATGATTTTTTAGTGGTGAGGACCCAAAGAAATTATACAGCAAAACATCCTACAAAGACAGAAAAATAAATTACACTCCATTATCATATAACCGTTTTAATTCATTCAAATTTATAGCTAAATTTAGATATTAAGTTTTCATTTACCTGAAACTCCAACCCTTTGCACTCAACTATCGTTAGCACGAGAGCATTTTTCCCTACGTAGCTTGATATTTCTTTCCTGACACAATCATCTCGTACAAGTATTACTTGCTCAGCTCCAAAACCAACAAGATTACCACCACTCATATTTCCAGCATTACCAAATATTGTGACAACGGCATTCTCCTCTGATCCCGATTCCAACAAGATTGGAGCTTCTCCAAAGATAAGACTAGTCTCATGGGGTAAAATGTCGATGGAATGAGGAAAAAAATGATAAATAAGCTCAATAACACTCTTTCCTAACTTGAGAACACCAGCATGAGTACGAAAATTCTGCTTCAAATGGAATATTGGAGACATTTGTCCTCTTGTTTGGCTTCCGTTACCCATGTCACTTCTTTCACTCAAAAACTCATTGTAAAATAAACATCGGACATCCTGAAAACGAAAATCAATCCCCCTTGCGATTGTTTGAGCTGTATCGCCAGAAAAAACAAATCCTTCATCCACATTAGTGCAAATATATTTAAACAAAGCAATTTGTCTCATAGTCAGATCTTGTACTTCATCTACATAAACAAAATCCATAAAATCACCACCATAGCTTTCACACTTAAACCGTCCATGAAGATCATTCACAAAATCAGATAAATCAAATTCTCTTCTTTCTGTCTTCATCTTCTCATAATTCAAGAATATATCATATATCATTTCTCTCTTGGGCCGATTTAAAGTTGATGTCCTTCCCGCGGATAAGTGAAGATAATCATCTCGACTAAGCTTACCATCAACAGTTCCTCCTACTTGAAGACCACCTTTGATGACGGAAATTATCTCAATAAAAACTCGAGAGGAATCCAGTTTCTTGGTAAGAAGTGAATTGAAGTGTGGCCAATAATACATGTTAAATTTCTCATAGTTAACCTCTTTTCTTTTCATTATAAAAGTAGCAACTACACTAATATTTCCTCTACTAGAGAAATCCAGTTCATCATGGAATCTTTCGAAGTAAGAATTACCCAATGTGCCATCAAGCATTAGTAAGAACTTGGTAAAAGTTAGCACAAGGGGGTATGAGTTTGGAGGAACACCAACAAATGAGTCTGGGATACCACTAAACTGATCACTATCATCGATGTAGTCAGCATCAACGGGGTCACTTTTCATAGAACTCTCATTGCGGGCAAAACTGCAGGAAGTCAAGGCCGAAATCAGAAACAAAACTATTTTTAGATAAGAGAAAAAAAATCAGCAAACATTAGCCCGCAGCTGAGCTCGAGTTACAGAAGATATCAGCATGCATCAGAGCTTGGGATTGCAAAACTATAATATTAAGATCTAAACAGAAACTACAGTACACAACAGACATTTACAAAAACAAACATAGATGGGGAAAATGTAAGGAACACACTCCATGTACCTTTTCAGATGAGAAACATGTGATTTTATTGCATAACAAAGTCTCGGGCTAACTGTCACAAAAAGCTGGCGTAAAACATTTGCATTCTTCCCATTTCCCGTAGAGGGGCTATTATTCACACCGGTGGCATCACTATTTTCATCAGCCAAGCCCTCGAGAGCCAAGTGATGCAGTTGCTCTTTCTGATATAGTTTCATGGTTAACACAGTTGTTTTTCCGGTACCAGACCTTCCTAAAATAAAGGAACTTTTCTGATGACGAATTATCTGAAACTCCTCGTCTGTTACTTCAAAAGGCAAATCCAAAGCTTTACCGTCAGAATCAGATAGAAGGTGACCTACTACGCCAGCAGACAGAGAGTAGAACTTCATTAACAATAAACTTTCGCTAACTTTAGCATTCTCAGCATAATTTGTGGCATCCAAATCACCATCACAAGCACTTGTTGGCTCGACAACGTTGCTTTTATAACGGACAATGTCAATTGATTTACTCCACATTCTTGGGACTTCTAGCTCCCTAAGACATTGATTACAAATGAAAAAGTATTAGTATAGTATTCAATCTCTCTCAATTATGAAATGACAACGATAAGTTATCAAGTTGAAGAGAAAATGTAGAGGAAAAGTGTACCCATCAAGTCCACGATCCTTGCAATGACTTAGGAAATCATCAGTGAAGGTTGCATATATATTATCAAGTCTTTTAACCAACTTCGCTACATCGTCCAGTAGCACAACATCCCATATCTTCAGCACTTGAATATACCCATGAGATTCTTTCGCAATGTCATTTGTGCAAATAACATAGCGACCTTCAACTTTGTATTGTTTAACAATCTGTACAGAGCTCTCACAAGCAGGGTCAGCTTTTACTTTCCTAGGCCTCCAACCATTTGACAGTTTCACAAGTAGATTCATAACTGACTTCTTAGCCCGGGTTGATGGAAGCTTCGAAAAGCTTTTCACAAAATTGTCACTAAACATAACCTTAAATACGAGGCAGGTAATGCGTTACAATCTGTCATTCTGCCTAAAGATCTTTAAGATAACATATAATTGAAAAAGAGATCATACCTTCCATCTCGCACTTTTAAAAACTACACTATCCTTATTAAGCAACTCATCGAGTTGGTTCAGCTCCTTCTTAATATCTATGATGGCTTCAGTCAAGCTCTTGTCTTCATCAGCATTGAAATAACAACGACGCTCCCTAGCATTAAAGACCAACTTTTTCCAAATTGAATCACTTTTCATCAAAGTTTTTTCATTTCCAAGTACCCAAAGACAATGCCTGCATAAGATAGGAATTTACGTAACTAATATTTTTAGAAACAGCCCTTTAAAAAACAAAAATAAACAAACAAATTCAAAAATATACCTTGCCCTGGTGAGGGCCACATTAGTACGCTGAGAACTTGAAAGAAACCCAATTTCTCCTGCATTATTAGATCTTACGGATGAAAATATAATGATGTCCTCTTCTCCCCCTTGGAACCCATCAACAGATTTCACCTTCACACCAAAGTTATCGAGGTTTTCATATCTTCTCCCTAACATCTCCTCAATGGCCACAACTTGTGCGGCATAAGGAGATATAACCCCGACAGAAAGCCTCTGCGTTGAGTGCCGCCATGCTGTATTGCAAAACAAAACTATGAGTTACTTTGAAACTAAAATGACATGTATAAAAGCATACCACAACCTAAAAAGAGGAACTAAGAGCTCATGATTTATTTCTCAATGTTTTCTATACAGAACAACGCCAAAAACTTGATCTTTAAAAATCACAGCTGACTATATGAACCAATAAATCAATCTCAATGATTGTCCAAATGAATTCGTGTTCTCCATTCATTACTATTATCTACCATGTAAATTTGTAAATCTATATCTTAAATATCTAGATAGGTCTGCATGCAACAAATTGATTTTCACTTCGGTCAAAATAAAAGTTGTTTCAAACTTTATAAATTTACACATATACTTCTAATTGTTTACTGCATAAAAGAAAAAAACAATCAATTGAATAGAATTTGAGGCAATATGATCATGCAATCATCAAAACATACTCTTATGGAGATTATGAAGAATTTTAGCAATCACTGCAGCCTCAACCATATTTCTTAGACTACGCCCATCATCATCATGCTCCTCCCGTCCCTCGTAAATGTTTATGAAAGAATAAGGCCCATACATAATCCCAGGAAGAAACTGTCTCTCATAGCTCTTTTTCCTAACGCTAGGGGCATCCGAAATTTGCTTCAAGTAGATTTCCGAGTTAGGAAATGAACTAATTGCTGGATGCATCCTGTATTGCACATTTAAGAGGTGCTTTGGCCAGCCCAGTGAGCTCAATCTTTCAAATAAGCTACGTCCGAAACCAGCATTCTCAGACATCTACAAACAAAAGCGTTAAACGAATATTGTATGCCATTTAAAATTTCAGATTTGAGGAACACAAGAATACTTTGAAATTAAACACACCTTACTATTAACCATTGCTGGCAATTGGCACTCATCTCCGAAAAGTATAGCATGTCGTAAACCAGGGAGCAGCAAGGGTATTGCCGACTCGCATTCCTTCAATTGTGCTGCTTCATCTACAACTAAAAGGCTTGGTGGCTCCATGGGTGTTGTGTAAAGCTTATAAGAACTGGATGCAGTGCAGAAGATTATTGATGCCATTTGGAAGCAGAGATCAGTTAAGGATTCTTTATTCATAATATTGGGAAATTTTCCACCAAGAGATCGGTGCAGAGTTCTTAACACATAAATACATTTCATCCTGTTTGCTTCAAGCAGATGTATACTCTTGAGATCGACCACAAGTGCAAGAGGATTCTCAACTTCCTTAGAAGAAAAAAGTTCTAATAGTTCATGAGAGCTCAGACCATCTTGAAATACTAATTCTTCAAAAGACTCTAGCAGAGTCATAAGAAATATCATCTCCGTCAGATTATGTTCTCCAATTATACCTTTAGACACATGGGTGCAAAAAATAGAAATGCAGTGCCTGACAGGTTGTACAGCTGCCTTGAACCGATTTCTAAAGAAAACGTGAAACGGTTCGATTTCTCCAGTACAATCATGTTCATCAATGCCTTCTTCCTGCCTATTAATCAACTCATTTTCCACATAAACTTCATATTGTGAAGCACAATCCTCTAGAAAATTTGATAACGATATGAAACAGTTCTTCCATCCAGTTAAGGGAGCAAAACATTCGGTTAGTCTCTTGAGACGATAATCAAGGTATACATCTTCTATTTTCATTCCTACTTTTAAACGTTGTTTGTTTCCAAAAAGGAGTATGTCTCCCAAGAAGCCTCCAGAATCCTTAGGAAACGAGCTCGTAATTTGCTCCAAAAGACGACCAGCTACTTCTGTGATGGCAACATTTGTTGGGGCACATATCAAAGTTCTAATGTTCATTCTCCTGAGATAATACAGTAAAGTACCAAGAGTTTTCGTCTTTCCGGTCCCTGGTGGACCCCAGACAAGTTGAACATGAGACATATTCTCACACTGCACTGCTTGCAGTGAAGCTACGACAGCCTCTTTTTGCGAGGAATTTAAACTTTCCATACAAGAGTCTTCAATAAAGCAGTCATTATTAAATGAACCACAAGAGTTGTGACCTTCATCCTGATATTCACATGTACATACAATTATGTAATTGAGATCCCTTCTAATTCAATAACATCAAGTTAACATATCTGCTTACCACTTGCGCCTACATGCCTACATCCTAAATAGAGGTGTTTAACAGGGCGGGTTGACCCAACACCCAACACGGTCAAGGTTTGGGTCACATTTAATGCGTCATTAGAGGGTCGGATAATAACGGGTCGGGCCATTAACGGTTCTTGGAAAAAAGGGCCTGGTCGGGTCGGATAATTATAGAAATTAGTTGCGACAAAAATTTACTACTTTTTTATATTTTATATGATATTATCATATACATAGATGGGTCGACCCAACGGGCCATAAAATAGAATTAAAAAACTATTATATGAACTTCAAAAATACGGGTCACGTGAGTATGGTTAAAACGGGTTTTGACCCACTCCAGACTGTTGAAATTTGACATGATCAGCCCCGACTCGGTCCATTTAAATTTTGACCCCACCCAGATCGTTGAACACCTCTAATCCTAAATGATACATCATGAAAAGTGGCACATGGCATAATGACTCAAATCATTGGTAATGTTTCTAACTCAACCACCCTTTCTACAAGCCACAAACATATTGTAGTTAGAAAGCATTTTGAAGTTAGATGAGCCGCTAAAAAGGTCATAAAAGCATGCTGATGAACCCTCTAGATCTCTAAATGCAGTACTTTAATGCTAGTCACAATAGCATAAGATGTAAATTATGTCACTGTCTTAGATCAACAAAAAGAATCCAACTAAAATACAATGCAAAACTAACCGCGTTGTTTATTTGCAGAACTCCCTGGATGATTATTGTATTTTTGGACATGTGTAGGGCATTCCATATTCTTTTGTTCGTGGTGCTATTCATCAAAAACACCAGAAAAAGAGAGTCGTTATCATCTTCCCTATCCTCTGAATCAAACTCCTTTGATGCTATCACTTTGAAAGACGTTGATGAACTAGTATCATCTACCTCATACTCTGTATCGACCTTGGAAATTTTTGTTACCGAGGCCAATGTCCATATTTGTGCCAGCGTTTGCAAATCATAAATTGTTTCAGGTCGAGATTTCACTAGGACATATATATCACCCGGCAAAGCTTTGTATGGCTCCTTGCCCCGATCATTAAATCTGTTTCTCCATTCATCTACTTGAATGTCATACATATGCGACTGATCACGTCTGATTGGATGATATTGCACTATTTCAGCATAAGGTGCTCTTGATAGTATCTCCAAACTTGAACGAAGATCTACCCGCATCTCTTCTAAAAGCGGATAAACATAAGATCTAAAATAGTCGGATATAGTCTCAAAGGAATCTGGTATTTGCATGACCTGAAATGTAGACCATAAACTCAAACTAGTTCATATCAAATCTCACTAAAAAATTCATTCAAACTTAAATCCAAGCACAAATTTGATCATTCCGGCAAGAACTCCAGCTGGAGAATTGAAAAGCAGTTTACAAGAACTCAAAAAATGTAGTGAAGTAATTCAATAAAGCCCATAAAACATTTGATTCAAACATGACAAGTCAAAACCCAAGGCCATTTATACAACCTCTAAGTCTCCTACCCTGTATGGCTTACTAAAAGAGTCATACCAGAAACAAATAGTTTCAGTACTGTCAAAAATATTGCATTCATGTGGACCTTTATGAATCAAGCTGAATATATTCAAAAAAAAAATCAAGCTGAATTAGCTGATACACCACAAAGAAAAGTAACAAGCTAATAACCCTATATGACTTATTAAATGACATATTGTTTCGATCGCATACTCTATGTTACTTAGACTCGAGTACTGATGTCGAATACTGGTATGTGTCCAAGTGTCGGAAACATCTAAATATTCAAACTTTAAGCCTAAAATGAAGTATCTAAGTGTCATACCAATGTCCGAGCATCAAGGAGCCCATACTAAATAAGGTAGGCTTAAGTCTTTATACTTGTGATTATACACGTTTCTACAGGGAATTTGGTTGGAGAAGTTCTTAAATAGACAACCATGGCACCAACTCTTAGTCTAAAACTGTTGACACCTGATGAATACAAGTGCTAAGAGAATTTATGAAAGACAATACCTTCTTCCCTGCACTGACAGGCATGTATATCTGGGAGATGTCATTGTCAAGCAAATCCCATCATCATGTAGACCCATAGAATAAAAACCATCGCAATCGGCGGCGTTGTAAAGGTTTTCAAAACAAACGAATCGATATTTCCCGCGTTGTAAAGGTGTAAAAAAAACTGCTTGTTGGGCCGTATTAAGGGATGTCTTATGGTTTCGACCGATATTTAGACGTTATGATAACCGCATCACTTCCGTTACGCATTTTTATACTATGTGTAGACCTTCAATTATTGGAATAACCATAACATTATATTGCCTTGATGTCATTGAAGTGGGTCCCACTTAAATAAATCTACCCTTATATATTTACTTACATACCCTGATTCCTTGCTCCCATCCATTTTATTACGTTTGTTTTTTTTTTTTAAGTGATAACTTTTAAATGAAAACATAAGGCATATTATCAAATTCCCAGGTAGTTTGGTAGTTGGTAATTGGTACCCACCACACTACTATCAGTCATAACATAATAACAAAGTCTTGTATAAAAATCGTCTCATTATGAAATATGTGGTATATTTCTGGAATTGATCATTGTAAGATTATAACTAATCATTTGAAGGTTGTAAATGATTTCTCTGGTTATTAAAAGTGATCATTATAAAACCATAAATAATCACTCTATGATTACAAAAGATCGTTAAGACAATAAATGTACATCAAGTAATCTCATTTGAAAATTTGTGTCACATATATATCACAAAACCCATGCAATTTAGAGCATAACAAATAGAAAAATAAGTATATTATAGAGTTTGACACACTTATCTTAAAAAATATCAATTTTCAACATGTGACATACCAAAGAGACAAAGAGAGTAAATACTACTCCCTTTGTTCCTTAATAAAGTTCTCATTTGCTATTTTGAATGTTCTAATAATAGTTCAATAAAAAATCTTTTTATTTATATCACAAATTTTTGGACAAAAGTAACTTTTTTAATCTCACATTAATATTTTATTAATACTTGTAATCCTGCATATCTTTCCATTAACTTAATTTTAACATTTTTATAGCAGTACTAGTATAAAAACTCGTGCATTTGCACGATTTTTTTAATACAAATTAAGTTTAAAAAATATTAATTATGGTTCAATTACATATGATCTTTATCTTATTCAAATATTATCATTTAGATATATATATAATTATCACTATAATAATAATTAAAGTTTAAATAATTTTCATATTCTTCTTAAATAAGTGGTAATAATTTAATGCATTAGACAGGTGGAATTTTCAAATATTAATATCACACATTTAAATATTAATATTCAATCAAAAAATTTCCTTAAATAATTATCATATTTAAACAATGATATCCAATCAAATAATTCCACATGGCATGGATCTTAGAATGAAGACATGTGTCATTTACTTTTTTTTAGCATATGTTATGATTTTCAGATATTGTTAGCGTGTTTAAATAATTTTCATATTCTTCTTAAATAAGTGGTAATAATTTAATGCATTAGACAGGTGAAATTTTCAAATATTGATCACATATTTAAATATTAATATTCAATCAAAAAATTTCCTTAAATAATTATCATATTTAAACAATGATATCCAATCAAATAATTCCACGTGGCATGGATCTTAAAATGAAGACATGTGTCATTTTACTTTCTTTTTAGTATACGTTATGATTATGATTTCTTATTATCACCGGTTTCCCACTAAATTTTTTAAAAACATTAATTTTTTAATGTTTATATCTCCGCCTTTACTCCATTAAATTTATTATTCAATAAAATATTATATCGTTTTTTAAAATATAAACTTTACTCCGCTATCTAAAATAGTATATCCGCTATATTCAATAAAAGATTAAGAAGATTTTTTTTATTCAAACACCACAATAAATAAATAAATCTTGAAACAATTTAAATAATTATGAGAAAGATAAAGAGTATAAAAAAACCTTCTCACTATAGAGATTTTCATTGAAGATATCATCCAAAGACCATGAAAACACCTCATTAAGAAAGCTAAAGTCTCTTGCAATTCTCTCATTTATTTCATCAAATGACAGACCCTTCATTGTTCTGTTTCTTCCACTCATCATTACAATCTGCATTAAAACCCACTAACCCAAATCATCAAAGTGATCAAACATTCAAAACCCATGAAGAAAACATGTATAAAACCTCAAAAAATGATCCATTAAAGTTAGAATTTCAAAACATTTATAAAAAAACATACCAAAAGAAATTCAGAGTTTCTTGCTTTCTATAATCTGCATGTCTGTACAATAAAACATCAAAAATGAAAACTTTTTTACAATGAAATAAACCCATAAGACTAAACATTCATAAAAACAGGAAATCAAATGGGTTTCTTAAGTAAAAAGGATTGAAATGTATGATATAATATAATAGTACAAACCTAGTACAAGCACCCAGAAAAAAAGTAAAAATAATGGGAAAAAAGGTATTAAAAACAGTAGTAAAAGAAAACCCAGACGAGTAAGCAAGTAGAAGAAATAAATAAAGGGATTAAAAATGGGAAAATGGGTAGAAAGTGATGGTGAAAGGACATAAAAGAAGATTAAATGAGATGGGTATTTTTAAGATTGAAGGGAAATTCCAGGAATGAGTTGCTTTTTTGTGGAAAATTGAGTTGGGGCCGGAGGAAGCCTGCTGAAGAACAGTTGAATACTCCTACTTAAGAAAGACTAAGAGAGTAGAGTCATGCAAGTAATCGTTTATCTAGTGATTTAGGTTCATAATTAAAGTGGGTAATTGAGGTTATTGGAAATGATCAATTTGGTAATTAAAGTTAATAATAATGTAGGGCAATGGGAAAGAAAACATGAAGCGTCAGCCAATCCAATGGAATGTTGTATGTACCTCTAGTAGAGTAGAGTAGTGTAGTGGAAGTGGAGTAGTGTAACGCTAATACCGAACTTATAATATCACTATATAGCAAGACTAGGAGTATCGAGTATTCTATATACACTCCGAATCAGTTTATATGTCTTATTGGAATTTCACGGATTTTAAGGGTTGAGTGGGGTCCATTAAAAATGTGGTAATTAGGTATTTTAATTGATTAAATTAATTGTAAAGGTGAATGTTGGGTATTGGAAATTGAAAAAGTTTGGATATTTAGATAAAAAAAGGATAGACAAAAAAGAAAATGGGACAATTGGTATGATTTTGTCAAATAAAAATATGGGACATTTAAACTGATTCGGAGAAAGTATTACTAATAGATCACAATTCGCAACACCCATAATTTTGTTAGTTTTCCCACTACTTTTGACGACACTTCTCGTGTACACCTTATGCCTTCCATTATTCCCTAATCTCTACATTACTTACTCCTTCTGTTTTCTAATCATAAATATACTACTCCCTCCGTTCCTTTATATTCTTCCACCTTACTATAACGGGTAGTTTCAAAAGTTCTTCCACTTTAGAATACTTTCTATTTTTGGAAAGTTTTCATCTCACTTTTACCCCTTAAAACCCCATTTTCCTTACTTCACACTACTATTTAAATATTTTCTCTCTCATACTTCCAATACAATCATTACTTTACACTATTATTTAATTACTTTTTCTCTCATACTTCCAATACAATTATTACTTCCCATTACTATATAATTAAAATAATACCCACTACCACCAAAGATTCCTTCTTTCTTAATATTTGTGAAAAACCCAAAGTGGAAGATCAAAAGGGAACGGAGGGAGTAATTGAAAAACATATTTGTCATTTGTCATTTCATGAGCCCATTGTGCCAAATGTCATCAATTTATAAATTAATTGTAAATAGTTTTGTCATTTGTCACTTCATGAATTCAATGTGTCAAATGTTATTTGTCCATATGGGAAATTATGTGGTTGATGCAATAAATAGAATAAAATTCTTCATTTTATGTACTTACAAGGAATAGAATATGAGTATAGAGTAAGATAAAAGACAAGCAATAAGCATAGTAGACTATAATGCGAATTAAATGTAAAAGAGAAGGGTGGAGAAAATTGTACAAAGAATTAGGATTTCAAGTGGAGTTTCCGATTACGTACATGAAAAATTCTTATTCATACAACAATTAGTATTATTAAGTGATACTAACATTTATTATTATTATTATTATTATTATTCTTATTATTATTATTATTATTATTATTATTATTATGTGGTACAAAATTGAAAGCTAAATATACACTCATTACTTGATAATAATATATCAATTAAAATATTGGCCAAATTACAAAGCTTTATATATTTGTTGATGTAAAAATGAGTTTACCATTTAAAAAACTTTCTGAAATTAAAGAAACAAAGAGTTTATTTAAAATTAAGGCTAAAGTCATATATACATGGAAATCAATAGAAGATATAGGTAAGGGACTGTACACATGATCAACTTGATATGTGATTCAATAAATGAAAATGTTTAGATTTCACTATATCATACCGCTAACATTTAATAAATATTAAACTTCCAATTTGACACGTATGATTTTTAATCAGAACATAATATATTACTGCTAACATTAAAAAATATTTTTAACGAAATCCGTGCATAGCACAGGTATAATCCTAGTGTATTTTTAATTTGGAATATTTTAAAGAAGAAAAAAATTTAATTATGTTTTGACACATATTTAGAATATAAAAATTTAACGTATACTTTTTTATTAAGTGTGTTTTATAATTTTTTATTATGTGTATTTGAAAATATTAAGATTTGAAATTTGCATTAAAAATTGTGCAAAAAATAAATGGATAACGAAAAGAAATGGAGTGAGTATTACTCTTCAGTCTTTACTCTCTAGAATGCATAATGCATGTTCATTCCAATTTTATCAGATTAGATGTCTCCAAATATACGTATAATGCATGTTCATTGTACTACTTTCTCCGTTCCATGATACTTGCTACAGTACAAGACTATGCACTTTTCATTCATCCCCCTTAATTTTTGATTATTTTTAATCAAAAAGTTAAAATATAGTCAAGTTGAATCTTATTTAATTTGTCATAATGCAAAAATTATTAATATCTTTTTATAATTTTTAATATCTATAACTTTTACTAAAACAAAACACTGGGACCCTACTAGAAGGAGCTACTTCAGCAGTAGCAGAACTGGCAGGTGCTAAAAAACAATCAAGCAGTCAGATTTCAGTGAGAAAAACATGTATTATGAATAAAGTTTAATGAAAAGAAAAAGAAAGCAATAACCTGAAGCGGAATCTGGGAGCAACACAACAGGATGTGAACTCCCAGGAGCTAGGTAAGCCAAAGAACAAGCATCAAGAAGTAGAACTTCACCTTCTCATGTCTTGAAAGACAAGACATCAGCTTCCTTCTTCTTTTTGATACTCATTTTCCCTTTAACTGGGATTTAGAAGGAGGAGCTGGCTTGTTCTGGCACAATAGCTGAAGATGAAGGGCCCCTATATTTGCTTCTTTGCACCCCCCACCAATGAATGGTTCTGGGGCAGTGAACACACTCAGATGAGGGTCTTCCCAGTCTAAGGGGTCGTTGTATTCTTTCTAGGCAGGAGGAAGAGGACCCTGCCCAAATCTGATATAAAACGATGTAACTTCAGGGGAGATGTCACTCCTCCTCCATCTAGGAGCCTCAGCTGGTGCCCTTGGATCAAATTAAAACGAAGCAAATCTCCGTTACTTGTAATTATGGACTAGAGTAGGTGGTGTTTTGATGCACAACCTATAAAGGTGGTTGTTCACCGTATTGTCCACCCATGGAGAAGTGGGAACTAGTCTATAATATCCATGAGGAGAAATACCCAGAATCCTCCATAGGACTTTGTCAGCGGCATGTTCTGGGAAAAAAGATAATTAGATATGTTAGTGATAAAAATAATAAAGAAAAGGAGAAAGAAAATTTGAATAAAAGAAATAAAATTGTATCAGGAGAAGTGCAGTCAAACATTTCAACTAAGGACAAGCAGAGGTCCTATTGAATTACAGCAGCATAAGGGATCCACCCAGTTGACAGATCCATATCCTTAGGCTTGACAAAGTAAAAGAAGGCATGCCTCTCCCTTATAGAGATGTGCAAGACTTCGTCAGCATTGTGGGTTTCCCTGCATTGAATTTGCTCCAGATATTTAACATTATTTTTACCCATCATAACGATATTTTTTCAGAAAACAAACATTGTGATTACCCTTATGGGGTAACCCTTTTGCAAATCCAATCAGTTCAAGTATTTATTTTCTAAAGAGTTCCCCATAAGGATAAACGCGTCGTATGTTTTTTGGAAAATCATTTTTATGATGGGTAAAAATGGCGTTAAATATCTTTTTCGGTTACATGTTGAGAAATAGGCGAATAAGTACTTGTCTCGACCAGATTTTCGAAAGAGTTACCCCATACGGATAATCGCAACGTCCATTTTTTGAAAAATATCGTTATGATGTGTAAAAATGACGTCAAATATCTTTTATTTTTTTTTGTAATTTTTGTGTTTAATTTTTAATTATTTAAAAATATGGACCAATGAGATACTGTCACATAAATAACTTAACCTCCCAAATTGGTCAAGCCCTCAAACTTAATAGTCAATTAATGTTTTCGTGGTAGTCATTTGTAGAGAAATATATCAGACTAGTATAAAAACCCATGCAATGCACGAATTTTTAAATACGTTACTCCCTCCGTTCCTTTAAGTTTGTCCACATTACTATAACGGGTAGTTTCATAAGTTTGTCCCATTTAGAATACTTTCCTATTTTGGAAAGTTTTTATCCCTCATATTCACTATTTTTCCCTTAATTTTTCCCACTATCCCCGTATATTCTCCCTCGTTGAAACCGCCCCATTATTACTTCTCTGTTTTTGCATTTCTCTCTCATTTAACTCTTGCCCTCTCTCTCTCTTCTCAGACGCCATTTTCGTTGATTCTTTGAAGCTTTACCCCCTGTTCGTACCCTTATTCCAGTTCAACTTTTTTGGACTAAAATTTAGATCTACTTTTGTTCTACAATTTGAGGTAAGTTTTGTGATTTTTGGCACTATTCTTAAAAAACATCCCCTGTTCTTCATCCACCATTGACGTTTTCTGGGTTTACTTATGGAGAAGAAAACCTCTTCAAATTCTTCAACAATTCCAAGTTATTTATATAATGGGCTTTGTGAATATGGTGAATTGTGTTCTTGTTCCATGCATGGTCTGTCACACTCTTACTCGAATGAGATTTTAAGATGGTCTAAGAAGAACTTGAGGCCTATCAAAAGGTACTTGAAGATGATGCTTGTTCAAAGTTGCGTGAAAATAGTTCTCCTCCTACTTGGTGTTACCTTAAAGGGAAAGATTCACCTCTTAATGTTGTTAGATTCATGTATGAATCTCCAACAAAATCGTCTCCTTCAAGTCCTCCTGTTGAAGAAGAAGAAAACCTAGTTGTTCCTAACACTCATGAAGAAGTTCTTTCTGCTAGGGCTAAACAAAACCTTAAAAAACGCCGTCGATGATTGTAAGACGAATTTGTTTAAGTTTATGTTTAATTTCTTTTTTCATAGCTAAGGATGAACGAAAATTTGGGATTTAGTTTGTATTCTGATATTTTGGGTGACTTCTGAATTTGTGTGTTGCTGAAAAAATTTGGATTTTTTTTTTGTTGATGATGATGTTTGTTCTAGTTTGGATCTGTTGTTATTTTGATGATGATGAAGTTTGTTTTGGTTTTAATCTGTTGCTATTTTGATGATGATGTTTGTTCTTGATCTGATGTGTTTTATTGAGGCTATTCGAATTTAGGGTTTTGATATGTTCATGTTCTTGAGTTAAGTTTTGAATGATGAAACCCCAATAATGATTTCATGTACTCTGAAAAAATGAATTTAAAATCGTAGTTGAGTAGCTTTTGAAAAATGTTTGAATTCATTGTGTTATATGCATGTTTAATGGCATTCATTTTAAATAATGATCATTCACAATCTGAGAGGTTAAATAACCTCTATGATGAAACATGGGGCTTTGTTTTACTGATAACACTATCAAAATGAACCATAGCAATACATGTACATGAACCTTTGACTTCATCTCTGTTTTTTCAAAATGTTGCTCCTAACATTGTTAAAGACAAATTTTTAATGATGATTTCACAAAACATACACAGAGGGGTTGAGTTCAAAATAAAAAAAAATTCAGCCTTGTGTCTCTTCTATTGCTTGATCATAAGCTTCTTGCATTGCATTGGATGATTGTGCCACATCTTCATTCTCTTGTTGTGTTTGTGATGCTTGAGGATTCATGTTGGGATTCACAAACGCAATAGCTTCCCTAACTACTTGTGTTGGAATTTGAACTTGAATTCTTAGGCGCCCATTATCCTCTTCAACTTTCTTACCAAAATGAGGTTGTACATAGTCATTACTTCCCTTGACCTTCAAAATTTCGTTCAAGTGATGTTGCAACGAAATCCAGACTTTGGATGAAGTTCATCATATGCATCTTCAACGGCACTAATCAACTCTGTCATGTTCTTTGGCATCTTCTTGTGCATCAATGATTGAATGCTTCTAAAGAATCCCAAGTCCAAGATATTACAATCTGGACTATTGGGTGGTTGTTGTGTTAATTTGAATGTTAGCCCTCCTTGCTTGTTGTGTTGTTGCCATACTGAATCGTCGTTTGTTATGTGGACTCTAGCATTGTCTTGCTGAATGAATATGACCGAAGGCCCTTCACTTGGCCACTTTCTTAGTATTGCCGGAATGAGATTTTGTATGAGCATGTTTCTATAAACTTCTTGAGTGACTGATTCTGTTGGCTTGATTTCTATCGACCCCCTTGGCCTATTCTTCGAATCCCTTTGGGCTGCCACCCTGTTAATGAAGGGAAAAATCCCTATTTTCCCATCAAATGTGCATTGACCATGTCGATTCCATCTAGGCCTAGCAACTGCCCCTAGGAACATGGCCTTCGGTATGAACTTTGATGACTTTGCTGCCCTATAAGGGATTTTTTCTTTGTGTGCAAGGTAAGTGCTTTGAGTTTTTTTGGTTAAGTAGAACCATTTCTCATCAATGTGAATGAAATTAAACATCCCCCTGTAAATTGGATGCCTTTGAATGCTATCCTCTTGAATGAGACTCAATATCCACTCCACCCTTCTAACTTTGTTGACATCGGTTAAACAAGGGTGAAGAGGATTTGAATGTGCCTTAATTTAACCTCTTTTGATTAGCCTCCAAACGGTCGACGGTGCCAAATCTAAACATTGTGCAACATCCCTTATACATGTTCGTTCCCCCATCGGTCTTGACTCAAGAACGTTTGGAGGCACATCTCGCTTTCTTCCACAATTCTTGAATTTTGACTCTACCATGTATGGTTTGTTTGCTTCTTTTGATTGCATTGCGCTATGCCATAACCTCCTTATGGTCGATGACCATATTTTTTATTGATGATTTGGAATGTTCCATAAGGTAATGAATCGGTTGTTTTCAATTAAAGCAACTCTTGAAATATAAGATGTCTCATTTCATTGCTGAGCCTTGGCTTATGATGAGTGTGTTGTTGTTCTTCTTGTTGCTCAACCATCTGTGGTGGTTCTTGCTCTGATTCTAAGCTTAATTGAGGATCATATTGTGTTGATCTTTACCATGCCCCCTCGATTTCGTCTTCACTTCCTGAGGCCATGATTAAGGCAATGATGCAGTAATTTTCGAAGCTATTGGTTCTGTTATTAGCTTCTGATTTTTTGGGAGTTACTGATTTTTGGTGAAGGTTCTGATTTTGTATTTGAATCACTGATTTTGTGGAGCTACTGATTTTTGAAGCTACTGATTTTTTTTGGAGCTACTGATTTTTGAAGCCCCCTGCTCTTTGCTTGCTCATAGTTGCTCATAGTTGCTGTGTTTGTATACATCCACAGTAGAATATGTATAGTCATTTGATTTCTATTGCTTGTTTAGCTTCAATTACGTAAGTAATCCATGTTTATTATAATTGCCCAATGGGATGTTTGGGTTTATTTTTTCAGATTTTATGTAATTCCCTCCTTAATTTGGAATTACCCTCTAAAACTTTCCAAAAATGGAAAGCCCCCTATGTAACTAAAACAAAAATTTTGTTTTCCTAATTGTGTACGGTTCTCTTTCCTATTAATGACAATCATTTTTTTTTTGTTTTTTGTTTTTTACTTTATGTTTAATTAATTTATATTTTCTCTCTTATAATACCAATACAATCATTAATTCACACCACTATTCTAATAAAATAATACACACTATCTACAAAGATTCCCACTTTCTTAATATGTGTGAAATCTTCAAATAGGACAATCATATAAGAACGAAGGGAGTAATATTTTAATGAAATTTTAGACTAATACAAATATTAAATGAAGGTGGGTAATAAAATATTTACATATGTATATAATAATTAAAAAATAATTAAAATATAAAGAAACATGCAGTAGGTTGTAATAAATAATTTATAGGTTTTGAAACACCTCTATATATACTACATCCTCTTTACAATGACAAATTTCACCATCCATCTTGCATATAAGAATCCTTAATTTTTAAAATCGTTAACAATTCAAGTTTTATTTTTTCATCCCTACTTTAACTACTATGACTTTAATTTTTAAAATCGTTTAATTCAGTATATTTTCTTTTAATTAACTATTACTTCCACGATTAACATGAATATAAATTCAGCAAAAAGTCAACTTATCATGATATTCTCAACATATCTCGATCAACAAGTAACATGCATGAAAGCACACAGAGAGTAGTATTGCGATTAAAAAGCACAAAATCAACACGCTAGTTAGTAGTTACCCTTCACGAATTGATGCCCCGACACATAATCGCACAATGATAATGCACAATGACATGACTTAAACAATTTTTTGAGTCATCTAGATAACTAAATAGGAGTATAATTTTAGGGATAAGAGGTCTTAGAAAATATATACTCCCTCCTATTCGGGACAAGAGTCCCATTTGACTTTTCACGGTTTTTAAGGAGAGTCAAAATGGGACCCTATGGGTAGGAGAGAGAGTGTTATTAGGGGTTTTTAATTGTAGAGATTAAAAGTTAATGATTTCCACCAATTTTGTGAGTTTTTTTATGAAAACTTAAAATTGATAATTTAAAAACCCAAAAGTCGAAATATTTTTCATTACAACCCCGATTTTACATAGTTCCGCCAATTACATACGGAAATTACATAAATACATCCAACAATTACAATAATTTTCCTAAATTACATAAACTTGGGCTGAGTACTAAATAAAATTACATAAATCCATTACGGTATCTCGCCTAGCCTTCTCAATTCTTCGACGGCCGTGACGTAATTGCAGTCGTTACTGATCATGTGAGTGCGGATTTTCTTGCGATCATTGACTTCAGTTTTTTTAAATTACCAAAATAATGCATTGTTATTTTCTTAAATAGCCGCCAATTGCAAACAACCAATTTCTCATAATCATTTTTCATCAAACTACCCACAAAATGTAAAAATCCCAAAATTAAAATGTCCAAAAATTCAATAAGGAGATCAGAATACAGGCGCCCATTTTTTTAAAAAAAATTTCACAACATCAAAACACTTTAAAACAAACCGCCAAACAAATTAAAAATCCCAAAAATTAGGCGCATTGACTGATACACAGCAGTATCATCATGAAACAGAAAAGTCAAGGTCATAAATACACAGCACTTTGATCAAACAAACATTAATTGCAAATTCTAAATCACAATGGCACTCTCAAAAAATTTAACAAAAGAGCAAAAAGTACAAATCATGCAAAAGCTACTGGCATCATTAAATACGAAGGGGAAACCACAACTTGGGACCATTAATGCATTAGCAAATGAATTTCAAGTTTGTAGGAAGACAATAACAAGGTTGTGGAACGAAGTCAAAAGCCAAATCAACAACCAAAGCACAGTCATAAACCTCAACAGTAAAAAAGTGGGAAGACAAACATTTAACAAAATCAACTTTGATGAAACAAATTCAAGGCCATCAAGTACGAACTAAAAAGTACTCAACATTCAGTGGCAAAGCAGATGGGTGTTTCACAAACCACTGTTTGTAGATGGAAGAAGAACAAAGTCATTAGGAAGCACACAAATGCAATCAAACCAGCTTTGACAGAGAATAACAAGCTACACAGGTTAAGTTTTGCTTTATCAAAATGTGCATATGATGAAATCAGTGATGCATTCAAGTTTAAGCCATACACAAACGTAGTTCACATTGATGAAAAACATTTCTATCTCACCCGAGAGACGCAAACTTATTATCTGGCTTCGGGTGAAATGGAACCCCATAGAGAGTGTCAATCAAAGAGGTTTATACCTAAAATAATGTTTATGTGTGTGTTAAGTGCTAAAAGTTATATTATTTTTATTCCTCTTTACGTATAATTTTATTACGTTTATTAAATAATATTTAATATTTAGTGAATATTTAATTTATGAATTAATATCTACACTTATATAATTTTATTAATATTTTGTAGGATTTTTGATTAAAAATAGAGTTGGACGAAATGAGAAAATTTGGAGCCGACCAAAGAAAAATCGTTACTCGCGAAGTATTTGACGCATCAATTTTAAAACGGACATATCTCACTCATACGGAATCTAAATCAGACGTTTTTTGAGGCTACGAACATCTACTCAAAATGTTCTACAACATTTTAGTTGAGTACAGAAGCTAACTCAGCCTTTATCAGTACGAAAATCAAGAATTAAGTCGGCTGAGTGCATATTATGTTGCATCAAATTTTCCAACATCATAATTATTACAATATGACAAAAAATCAATGTGTATGGCAGAGGAAGAGAATTTCAAGTTAATTTCCTTACACAAACCAAGTGTTACAGCTAATTATATTAATTAAAGCAATGCGATTTGGCAAGTGAAGTACTATATGATTAAGTCGGCAAAGTAATTTAGCCTTCCAACTTGCACAAGTAGATGAATCTTTGATCCCAAGGACGATTAACAAGTTGTCTACATTCTTTCCTACTTACAACCTCTATAAATAGAGGTATTATCATCTCAAAAAAAAAGTGTAACAAATATTCTCATATAGAGAGATAGAAAAATATTTTTAGTTTTTTTAGTTTGTATTATAAAATTATTTACTTAATGAATTTTTCTTATTCTCCCTATTTTTTTATGTCTAATTTAAAGTAATTTTATTTTGTAGTAACATGTATTAATGTCTTGGCATATTATTTTTATGAGATTTGAAATGGGTCTTTAACTTGTACAACTTTGTTATTGAGTATTTATGTAAACTAGTTTTTATTTTTAAATTTATATAAGATTAATTTTGTTGGGTACACTTAATTATTCTTGTATAAGTTAATGTTTGAAAATTAATTAAACTTTGTTTAGTTATTTTTATTAAAGAAACAACTAGTAATAATAACTGCATCTAGTTTTATTATTAGAGTTTACATAATATTAAATTTAGTTGGGTTATAGGGTATCTTCTTAATTAAATTTAATGGTTGGTGAAGTCTTCCTAAAATTAAAGCAGTCAATTCATTAAAACCGGATTAATGAACACTAGGGCTTTACTATCTTGGGTACAAATAGTAAGCTAATATAAAAGGGTTGACAGGGTGTTTACGAGGGTACTATAAATCCTACAGCCGCCTATTCATATAAAAGTTGTAATTAATCAATGATTAAAAATAATCTTGCCAATGACTAAAATACATGTTGCTACTACTTTCTCTTATTGATTTACTCTCTTTTACTTTACATATTTTATTTTTAACTTTATTTTATTTTAAAGTTTTTAGTAGTGTAATCAAAACTCATTTCCCCCCATCTTTTTACTTTGCATATTTTCTAAATATTTTAGAAGTATCTTTAAAATTAGTAATCACAATCTCTGTGGGTTCGACCCCTACTTAACACTTACTATATTTAGGAAGTTGTAATAGGGTAAAATATAATTTAAATTTGTATGCGTACGACAGTGTCTTACAGTGTGCTGTTGCAAAGCCCATATTTTCAAGTGATGGTGAGTGTCAGTTTGATGGTAAGATTGGCATATGGCCATTTATTACACAGGAGCCAGCTAAAAGAAGCTCAAAGAACAGGAAGAGAGGGGAGTTGGAAACAAAACCAATTCAATCAATCACCAAAGAACACATAAGGGCCATGTTAATCACAAATGTATTACCAAGCATTAGAGCAAAATGGCCAGCCAATCTGTCTAAGCACATTTATGTGCAACAAGACAATGTCAAGCCACATATAGCACCAAATGACACTGAGTTTTTACAAGAATCAATGAAAGATGGCTTTTACATTCAACTTGTTCAACAGCCACCCAATTCCCCTGATATGAATGTGTTAGATATAGGGTTTTTTAGGTCAATTCAAGCGTTACAGTATCAAAAAGCGGCATACAATGTAACTCAATTACTTAGGGCTGTAAACACTGCTTTTGACAACCTAAGTCCACAATGTCTTAGGTTTGTGTTCATTACTTTACAAGCATGTATGATTGAGGTAATGAAAAGACAAGGAGGTTTTGATTATCACATTCCACATATGAACAAGACAAAAGCAGCAAGAGAGGACACATTGCCAGATTATTTGAGCATTGACAAACAATTGGTGCTTGATTCACTTCAATTTTTATTCTCAAAAATAAGCACAGATACAATGAACCAGTTAGTGGAAATGATTGGGTATGCAGGAGACATTGAACAAGGGAGTAACATTGCATCAACAAGCAATGTTGTACCAGACCCAGCACAACAACAGTGAGGTAAGGAAGCAGAAAATGGAATGGGACATACACAAATTTCATCAAAAAAATTTTAGGAGCATCATACTAACAGAACATCAAATTTCAACAAAGTCCAGCAACCAGCACAAACCAGCAAACACACAAACCAGCAACAATCAAGCAACAAACAACCATATCAGAAACCAGCAACAATCAAGCAACAAACCCTAATCTCAAATGACATTCCGTTTATTTTTGGACAAACTTTTGGGATCTTAAAATGTGGGTGTTTCAGATCTAAACAACAATGTAAAAATTTTGTGTTGTTTAAAATGAAACATTTGTATATTTATACAGAGAAATGAAAAGGTTGGGTTGTTTGCATTACTCTCAGGGAATTTTTTTTTAAATCATTGAGTGATAAAATCGAACCATATCTTTGCACTTGAAAGTCAGAAATTAATCCAAACCCCACATAGATTCGATTTTAGGTGGCTAAATCATGCTCTCACTTAAAAGTTCATAGAGAAAATTTTAAAAATGCATAAAAAACGACTCAAACAACATCATCATCAGTCAAAAAACCACATGCACCCACAAGAACAGAAACTCACTTGAGAAAGGACCAAGCTTATCAAGCCACTCTTCTTCTTCACAATCACTATTCGAAAATACAACATCAACGGAGGTATATTCATGATTCTCCCAATCATAAGGGTCAGGTGTGTATATGGGCTCACCTTCAGAGTCAAGCTCTCTTCCCCATTTAGGATCAGTCTCAACAGAGGTTGAATCATCATAATAGTCGAACTTTAAAGACCCAGATCTAAGGTTTCCATCATTAAAACCCACATACTCAAGCTTAGATAGCGATTTGTAAAGGGATTTAGAGATACCCAGATTCGAAGAAGATGGCGAGTTAGGGTTTTTCAGGGGTGACTTGAATGGCGACTTTATCTTCTTCAGGGGTGAGTTCTTTGGCGAGTTAGGGTTCTTAGTGGGTGACTTAGGGTTTTCCATGAGAGCAGAAGCAAGAAAGGTAGCAAACAGAAGGAGGGAGAGAAGAAAAGTCGAAGATCAGACAGAAGGAGGGAGGTAGGGTTCTTAAAATGTCGAGTATCAGTGAGGGAGATAGGGTTAAAAAGGGGGGAGTAATGATTTAAGGGTATGTTTTAATTAGGTTTAATTATGTTAGATTAAGTAGAAGTGGGGAAATTAGTAAGGGATAAATGAGGATAAAAATGTAAATAGGTTAACTTTTTAGGGGTATAAGTGTAAAAAAAACATACCCAAAAAGGAAATGGGACATTTAGGGTGACTTGACCCAAAATGGAAATGGGACACCTGAGCTGAATAGGAGGGACTATAATTTAATTAAATAAAACATTTCAACACTTGATCTATGAGCTTCATTGGGTAAATAAATAAGTAATTATGATTTACATCAATTTTGAATCACTATTATGTGGCACTATGCCATAAGTCTATCATTTTTTGTAATTTTGTTTTTTTTTTTGATTATTTTGTAAGTTTTATTTTTTTGTCTTATTATGTTTTTTTACAAATAACCGTGATTGATTAAGTTTTTTCATTAATATGTATAACAACATAATTTTGATGCATCATCTTGAAAGATGGACTTTGCCAATGCATTCAAAAGATGTACATTTGGGCCAAATTTCATAACTTTCCATCATCAATAAGGTAACACAAATTCTTGCTATAGACCGTCTATTGCATAGACGGGTAAATATGAGTCAACCCATTTTGTAAAATAAGTAACTGATTAGTCATTAGCCTTATTTTTAAATTTAAAATCATTAGACTGGGCTGTTGGGAGAGTCATCTTTGCCATGGAGAGTCTCTCAGGAGACTTTCTGATAAGGTAATTTTCCTTATTATAATATCAAAGAATACATTAATATGCTTTTATTAAGAAGCCAACTTAAGAAATACTCGAGTTTTAATTTGCCCTCTTATTGAGCCCATTAAACACCTCTACTGACAAGTCACAAGAGTTGTAAGAAATGCCAAAATCAGAAAACAAAAAATTAACGGGCATAAAAACAAAAACAAAATATAACTTCAAAAAAAAAAAAAACAAAAACAAAATAAAAACAGAACACCTTCAGTTTATAGGCTATTTTTCTTCGGCCTACTTATCTTATTCAACCTCCGTCTTCTATCAAACACAACAATTCATCAATGGTTGGCTTCTAAATTTTTTCCAAAATTCCAAGGGTAGCAGTTAATAGATCCGCCATTGTAGTATTATCCTTCTTCTTTAGAGTAATTCTCTTAAGAGCAACCACAGTAAACACCTGAAATGCCTTCAAATGTCCATCAACAACCACCATTACTTGTACTGAACTCTATGCTATCCTTCTTTTTGTGAGTTCATCCTCTGCTTTAAGAAATGGTGTATATGGCCGCAAGCTTTTCCACCGCTATACTACTTCATCGCTTTACTCATGTCTATCCGCTATCCAATTTATCTTCCAAACTTACACCATTTCACACAACACATCATGTTAGGAAATTACGATTTCATCCATTTGATTTTCGCAGCTCTTCATTATCCGCTATTTGTTCAACTACCCAGTTCAATTCTCACAGGACCGAATTAGGAAAAGTGGAAGATAGGGATAATTTGGTTGTTCTTGGTATTGAAACCAGCTGTGATGACACTGCTGCGGCTGTTGTATGTATTCTTTTTTGCTTTGTTTTTCTGGGATTTTATTATTATTTTCAATAATTTGAGTTTGATTTTGTTTATCTTTGTTTTTGGTTTATGATTTTGGATGTTGGGATATCAGGTGACGAGCAATGGTGACATTCTTAGTCAAGTTGTGTCATCTCAGGTATACATACTTTTAAATGCTTCTTTAATGATGATTTTATAGGTTGAATTGTTCATTGTGTTTGGTTAAATCTAATGCTTTGAGAATAGTATCCAAGTCTGCTGGTAATTCAAGTTTTTCCTTTATTATAGTTGGTGTGGTTTATACACATATAGCTTATGTATTGAGTTCACTGTCACATGATTCACTACTCTCCTTTCGAATTGCAAATCAAAATAAGTGAATTATGGTCGGTTTTGGGTTATTTATGGTCGGTTTTGGGTTATTTTTTGGTCATTTTGAGCGAATTGTGATTCAAAAAGTGAATTAACTAGCGAATTATGCTATACTGATTGAGTGTGAGTAGTGTGTAAGATTGATTGTTTTGGATTTAGTTGTAAATTAGTTCAAGGACGAGACACATTTATTTCACATTTATGGCGACATTTTATAAAACATGATCGACATATAAGCCAAGGTTTGACCTTGAAACAGATATAAGGTGTTATTTGGTGAAGTTTTGGTTGAATTTCAAATGCTTCGAGTGTTTGAATTGGAAATGCCTCAAGTGCTTACTTGCTGATCTTTTGATTGACATCTTTTAGGAGGAGCCATATCCTTTTTTTTTTTTTTTTTTCATATTTGAGTATCACTATTGTTTGTTGTTCAATAAGAGTTTTGTAAGGATAGCCAAGCATATGTGATCATTGGCAATGAAAACTTACAAGTAGAGTTTCAAATGACAAGTAATACTTCCTCTATTCCATTTAATTTTCACGTAATTAGATTTTAGGTTGTCCCACTTATTTTGCACAAATTTCTATTTTGGTAATAATTCCCGCGACTTTCTTTTAGTCCCACTCACAAATTCATTCACTCTTTGTATCTCATCTATTCATTACTTGACGCCACTTTATATACCAATCACTAACTAATATTTAGAAGGAGGTGCAAATCAAATGGGACGTAGGGATCAGTTGATTGGTATTGTGATTGAAATACGATAAAGAATGGATTGTAAAGTATACCATTCTCCCTTAATTTGTCAACGTGAAATACTCACTGAAAGGAGGTTGGAGGTTTTTGTTCAAATTTTGTGTTGATTTTGGGTTTTTTAAATCATAGCTATAACATTCCATTCTATTACTCAAGTCCAATGCCATAAAGTGGCTCCTTTATAGGTGAGGTTTCTAAGGTCTACCTTACCTAGTTAAATATTATAAAAATAGTTGTATTCATTGACCCTTGGTAGCAAAGACCATTGCAACATTACTTAAATAAGAAGTGCACATAATTTAATGAGTTATTTTAATATAGTCCATTATAATATGGCCTAGTCAAAATAAGGGACAAGATTTTGAATAATAGCTAAAATGATAGAATTGATGGTTTTGAATTGAAAATTCTATCAATAAGTTAACTTCTTTTTTGCTGGTAAGTGAATCCTTAACAATCCTTTGGTATTTTCTATTTGAAAGGAACATTGTTTAAGTTATCTGGTACATTTGTTTACAACTTTAGTATCTGACTCTTATATTCATATTAACATATAATTCTTTGAACCTTAGTTGTGTTATCCACATATATATTCTGATTTTGTGCTAATCTAGGCAGATTTGCTTGCTCAATATGGAGGAGTTGCCCCAAAAATGGCGGAAGAGGCTCATTTGAGAGCCATTGATCAGGTATACATCTATTGGCTAATTAATCTTCCTTCTCATTTTTTGTTGTATCTCTACTCATCATTTGCATTTACGAAGGTGATCTTTCATGTTGTCTAAATGTTGTTGAACTGCCTTGGATCCTTAATTTGTTTATTTATGTTATTTATATTGTTACTTGGACTATAAAGAATGGAAAGACTAATGAAGACTTGAGCTGTCATCCAAACGAACATCTGGATGTTCTTTCATATGTTAGGTTTAGAAAAGATTTTTAACGTCGAACCCTGTATCTCAATCAAAAAACTTTAGTGTATTGGTGCAATATCTCCATGCAATTGTATTTGGTATTTGGTATTTGGTTATGTACTTTAATAGTTATATCAAAAGAAACAAGAGGAAATAGCTACAAGAAGTGCATATTGCCTTATGGTTGGTGATGCTTCCTTGATTTTAAGCATTCCAAACTTCTCCTATTGGGATTTGGACTAGGATGATGTCGAGGAAGGAGGATCATTGTTCAGTCTTTAGTCTTCGCACTTACATAATTTGTAACAAATAAGGATCAACCTATCACTATGAAGATTTATCCATGTTGTTTGCCAAGAAGGGGAATATTTGATTCCACAATGAACGTTGAAAACTTGTGAAGTTAGCATATAAAATTAAATAGGATTTAATTATTATTGTGATTTGGTTTGTTGATTCAAATTAAAGAGTTAAGAAGCCCAACGAGAAAGATTTTGTTTAAGATCAGTAAAGGGACAAATGAAAACGATGGCATGCAAATTCATGGCCCGATCTTAGTGCAAGATTAAGTATGAATCAACTTGGCCCAAAATTATTGTATCAATTTTTTTCAAAACACTTAGGTGTATGGAGCAAGGCCACACGTCACACAAGGATCAAGACTCATTGATAGGTTCAAGTCATCCAAGCCGATAAGGGACCTAAGTCCAAGATCACTCAAGACCTCTTTAATTGAATATTCATCTAAATCCATGATCTACCCTAAACCTAGTTTAATTAAGTTCTCTAATTTTGTTAGAACTGTATTACTTTTAGTACTCTTGATCTCTTATTTTGCACCTCTATGAATAGTGGCTCTTAGTTATCAATATAATCATGTTTGAGTGATTAAAAGTTTGAAACTTGTGTTCTCACTTAGTTTCTTCATTAACTCTTTTAGGATTGGGAGTGAGTGAGACTCGCCCTTGCTTGGTTCCGTTGGAAGCATAGATTTTCTCTTTGCGGTGCTTTTATATGAAAGAGAGCTAAGTGTGGTGTTGTTCCTTTCTATTAAACCACACACCAAAATCATCTTCCCTGTATATATAACCACACACCATTTGTCAACTTTTCCACCCTTCTTTGTCCATAATCCCAAGCACTCTTGGTAGTTGGTACAACTCTGTAAGAGAAACTTTCTTATAGGAATCCTTATTTTCAATAATAACAACATCTAGATAGCCATTCAATTTCGTTGATACCAACTGTAACATTCCTATCCAGAAAGACCATCACTCCTTTGTTATTGATGGGTCTTCGCTGTCATTTCTGCATGACTCTTTAAAAGTTAAAAAGATTTTATTCGTTGCTCCACTTACCGAGGGCATTGAAGTTTTCGTTGTGGTATAGAAGCTGGAAGAACTAGATGTCAACCACTTCTATGTTACCGCAATGCCACTAATGATATGGACTTCAAATAGCCTATTAAATTTTAAAATGTCGTTTTCAATTAACCCTTGATTGCAAGCATCATTTACTACGTCACATAAATAAGAGTTGCATATGATTAGATGAGTCTTTTTACTGTTGTTTGTTAGACTTTAATGTCTAGATTCAAAGAACCATAGTATAAAATTCCGGTAACGGAACAATAATAGGGGTAATGGGAGATTTGCGGTTATCATAACACCTAAATATCGGTTGATTCATAAGATATCCCTTGATACGACCTTTTACACCGTTACAACACATAAAATATTAGTTTGTTTGTTTTGAAAATCTTTACAATGCGATGCAATGCTAACTTGTTTTTACACTATGCAAAGAATCATAAATATTTGGTTCCTTTTGTAATGGGCATATATAATTAGCCATGAAGTACGATCAACTACGATAATGTTGTTTATACCCTTTACATATTCTCATTGTGAAAAGCGATTAGATTAGATGGGTTAAGGCCTATCTTGGCTTCCTCTTTGGGGTAGGTTGTCATAGAATTTGGCTTTTACATATAGGCTATTAGTATTTGGACACTTCGTGGAGTACAACAAGAATCTATAATACATATGTTTTGACTAACTCACCCCTATTCAAAGAAGAACTTTTTTTTGTTGTTAATGGTATGACTTAGATTCATTTATTTGGGTTCTCAAGTTTATGTGTATAGAGAAACATAGTTGAACTTGTCAGATTTAACTATTTCAATGTTCTTGTTCGTTTCCTTTCTTTCCTGACGTAGGTAACACAATCAGCCCTTGATAAAGCAAATATATCAGCTAAAGATCTCTCTGCTGTTGCAGTTACCATTGGTCCTGGATTGAGCCTTTGCCTACGTGGTAATTTACTTCTTTACCCATCCATGTGTTTGATTTTATTTTGCTTCACAATAGCAAAACAAATCTTAGGAGTGAGCGTGGAAGTCACGAGAAGATAGTTAATCATTTATGTTTGGCGTTTTGTTTGTTGAGTCATTATTGAATGCATGTTGCAGTCTCATTGCACTTTAGGGCACTGGAAAATGCTTTATGTGGGTGTGAAGTGATTGAGAGTAGGGCATTTATTTTAGCGGTAGAAGTTTATAAACATATATTTTTGTTATGTATTCAACATTTTGCTCACCCATGGTGTTGGAATTTCCAATCGATTCTTTGATTGCCATTTACCCTATTGTTAAAAACGGGAAAAGGTTTGATCTTTGTTGATGGGTCTCAATCCCTCGTCTAAGTCTCTTTCATCATTTGTGTACTCTAGTGTCTCATCTTCCTAGTGTTTGTATATGACTTCTTAATCTTATTTATGGGAGATAACTTATGTTAGAGTAATTAGTGCCTCCTCACTAGACACGCATCAACTTTACTTTCATAATCTTCTTCAGAATTGTAACGATTCAATTTTTTATTACATGTAAATAAAATAGTCATAGCTCTTTGATTTTAAATTATAATGGATTATATTAAAAAATACTCATCAAATTATGTGCACGTTTTATTCATGTGAAGTTGTGATATTTACTACCAAGGATCAATTGTGAATAACCTTTTAATCATCACTAACAAGTGTATAAAGATAAGGTTGCATCCAACCCTCTAAAACCCGCTCTAAGTGGAGCCACTTAATAGCATTGGGGAAATAAAATGTTGTAGTATTATATGTAAATAAAATCATAGAGCTTTGATATATTGAATGTATAAATTGACAAAACAAAGAATATCTTTCGTTGTAATTTGTGTTTTTACATTTTTGTTGAGTCAAATTTAATACTAAACAAGTGTAAATGGACCTTTTTGCAATTCTAGTGAAAATAGTGGTGTGGATTACTAGCAGCTGCAACATTGTGGAACTTATATGAAATTGTCTGACATGGTTGTCTTGTTTTCGTCGCTTTGAAGTTATACCAAAAGGGTCATAAAGAACTAATTTAATATGTACAAGATGCACTAAAACTCACTTCTTAGTTATCTTATCATTTGGATGGTTGAAAGAATTTTTTAAGGTAGATTTAAAGATTAGGATCATGGTTACTTCCCTCCCCTTTTCCTTATAAGTCTGACACTAGAGGATTAGAAATGTTGTAGAGCTTTCAAGTCATTTTTAGTTAAGATTTTGATTTTATGATTTACTACTTGTTATGTAGTTGGTGTCCGTAAGGCTCGACAAATTGCTGGTAGTTTTCAACTACCTATAGTAGGTGTGCATCACATGGAGGCTCATACTTTAGTAGCAAGGTATGGAAGGAATTTATGTACAAAATTACCTATCTATGGTGATTTTAGAGAATTGGGTATCCAAGTCAATAACATTTTTTAAAATCCGTATATATAACAGGAAATCTGTATCCATAAACCATGATAAGGAACCACTTTTTTAAATTAAAGAGTTTTGAAAGGGCTTGGATGGTGATATGATATCTTGGACTTATTATATACATTTTTTGTTTTAATATACTATTTTTTGGAAAAAATTACGCTAATAATTCCACCTCTTGCCCATCGCTGAAAATAAAGCCTCCTATTGATTATTCTCTAATAATTTTATCTGTGACTTTATTTATTTGGTGAATATGATTGTTGAAAATAAACCACCTGGATTCGCTATTAGGTGGGATTATTTTAAAAAATCAATATATTGGTTTGTTCTATCAATAATGAATTTTCCTTTTGATACCTTTCCATGTGTAATAGTATGAAGAAAGTTATGAATTAATACAATGTTGCCAATTCGGTATCAATTTCTTGTTGTTCAGATTGACAGATAGACAAGTGAAATTTCCCTTCATGGCACTGCTTATATCAGGTAATGATGGTTACTTGATAGATATCTCATTGGAATAATGATCCTTGTATCTCTAAATAGTTTTATGATCTCCAAGACTGAATGATCTGCTATACAGTCCTAAACATTTTGAATTATGACTATGTTTCCATGGAGTTTCGTTGTGGAAAAGTTGGAATTTGAAGTAAGATTGGAGGTTAGTCTAACGTAAGATTGAAAGTTATAAACCTTGGCATTAGCTAGAATCAGCACTTGTGGTCTTCTGGATATTTTGCGAAGATATTTTGAAAGTTGTCAACAGAAACCTATCATTAGAATTTAGATCCCATTTTTTGAAAGGATACCTATAGTGTCATGTTGAGTATCCCAGAATTTGATTTTTCTTTCTAGGAGGGCACAACCTTCTGATTCTTGCTCGTGACCTTGGCCATTACATACAACTTGGAACAACCATAGACGACGCAATTGGCGAAGCATATGACAAAACAGCAAAGTGGCTTGGCCTTGATTTGAGGAAGAGCGGTGGTCCAGCTATAGAGGAGCTTGCTCATGAGGGTGACCCCGACTCTATCAAATTCAAAGTGCGTGCCTTCTCTAATTTCTTGAACATACTTGTGGCTTTTTAATACTATTTGGAGGGAATTCATCACCAGTTGTTTTACTATTTTGTAAATTAGATTCCAATGCAGCAGCACAAGGATTGCAATTTCTCGTATGCTGGTTTGAAGACTCAAGTGAAGTTGGCAATTGCATCAAAAGACATGTAAGTATCACATGCTAGGGTTAAGCGAGCTGATATGTTGACACCCAACAAACTTCCCTTTGGAACAATACTGGGCACGTACTTTTTGTGTTTGAGTACATCTTGGTCTTGAATTGATCTTGAACTTTTATCTCTGCACCTGAACAGCCAAAGAATTTACTTTTAGATTACGGCCCATACACGTTTTTAAGAAACTTTATCTTTTACGATTGGAAGATGCTGGCAAACGCCATGGGGCGTTGATTAACAAGAATAATAATAAATCTGAAAAAGTAAATTAGAAAATAAAATAAAAGATAAAATTACATTATATGAACGTAATATAATTAATATAAAGTTAAGAAATATATTCTACTTTTTTAATTAAAAATGATTTTATCTTTGTTAACGAAGGCCTCAGGGGCGTCCTTTAGCAAGATCCTTAATAATTTACAAAAAACTACCATGTAGGTCATGTAAATATTGATGCGAGAAATAAAAGTCAAACTAAGAAATATAAGATTATTAGAGTATAATTAAGAGGAAATAATTGATGTAAAGGGGTGGAAATGGTTGTATATTGATGAAGATCAATGAATGGAGGAATTAGTCCCGTCATTTTGTGGTAAATATTTACGCTACTTGAATGGAGGGGAAGTATTTACCCCCTTCTCCCCTTTAATATGGGTGAATCTCCCATTTGCGTCCTTTTCCTCATACAATTTTATTCTTTCTGTCACCATGTTATAAGATATACAAGAGAACTCACCCAAAAGACTAGCCTAGTAAGTGAAATGTGAGAGAGCTCATTTACTCTATAAACCCCACATTAGTTGCCCATACAACCGATGTGGGACAAAGTCTCATAACCTTGTAATGGCCACTAATCCATTCCATTACACTCCTTTTATATCCACTTCTATTTACCTTTATTCCATATTTTGACATTTATTTTCTTTTCAAATATTTATCTCCAATACAAGCATAAAGGAAATTATTTTTTGTTTGAGTAAATTTTTTCGAGAAATCAAATGGGGTATATTATTAATTAAAGCTCAATAGAGTCAACACAGGAAAAGGATCTGCAAAAATGTATACATCAGTTATCAGAACCTTCATATTTTATCAAGCAATCAAATGGATACACTATGAAAGTGAAGGACTAATATAAAGTACAAAAAAATTGAAATTTCTATCACCTGCGGAAAAGCAGCTGAACGTTGCTAATGTCTACGTGTAAGGGGATTAGTAATAAGATCTACCTTAAGACTAGGTTTGGGCATATTCATCTCAATATCTTTAAGTTTGTTAACTAAATTATCTTTTTTACTTGCAAGATGTATTAACATGAGTTGGCCACTTTCGATATTTTTTTATATATATGAAAGTTGCTTGTTGTTTCTCATTCAGGCAACTATTTTTGTCTGGTGTTTGTTACTGGAATCTCTTCCATTCTTTGCTTTACTCTGAATTAATTTTACGTGAATGAACCTATTATGAACTTGATTCCATTTGATGAGTGAGTCTTGGACAATGCAGCAACCCAGAAATTCCACTTTCTTCTGCAAGTAGTCCAGACAGAAGTTTGAGAGCTGACATTGCTGCTTCATTCCAGGTTTTTACCATTTCAACACAACATTTTCTGCCATTTTAGCTCTATATTCTCTGCCTTCGTGCAATGACCCTTTGTACGATATTTGTTTTTGGCATTTGCATTGTAGCGAATTGCAGTGTTACATCTGGAGGAAAGATGTGAACGAGCGATTGAATGGGCATTAACTATGGAGCCATCAATTCAATATTTTGTAAGTACATATTGATTAACATGAACCTGCTACTCAACTATCTGCATCTGAATCTGGTGTTCAATATTCTGTAGGTTGTCTCAGGTGGTGTTGCATCAAATAAATATGTGAGGGCAAGACTTGATCAAGTTACCAAGAAAAAAGGTTTGCAGCTTGTTTGTCCTCCGCCCAGCCTATGTACTGACAATGGTAAATCACTCTCTTATAGTCCGACTTCTATGCTCCTTTCGCCTCTCTTTTCCATTAACAGAGTGTAAATAACTAATAAGGGAAGGTTGCGCACATTTGACCCCCCCAAATCTCACTTTAGGTGGGAGCCACTTAATGCAACTGGGGTAATGTAATGTAATGTAGAGTGCAAATAACTAAATAAGAAATTCTGTGATGATTACCTGTAAAATTAACCAATTTACTTCAAAAGGTGTTATGGTTGCTTGGACTGGCATTGAACATTTTCGGATGGGAAGATTTGATCCACCTCCACCTGCTGATGAACCAGAAGATTATGTGGTATATTTCCGACACAAGCTTTTCCTTTAGTGTTTGTCTCAATGTGCCCTTTTTTATGCCTTACCTTCAGCTAGAGGTATAATGGTGTATCGGCCTGAAGTTCATGCCACAAACTTTGTTGCTGCTTGGGATCGCTTTTGGGTCAACCCTATGGACTTTTTCGGGCTAGGTTGCTGGCCTTTTTTCCAAAAAAAAAAAAGGGTTAGGGACTTTCTAGAGTGGCCCATAAGGTAGGGTGAGCCAATGGCTTAACTGTGGAGTACCTGTAAATGTAGAAAGGTAATTGAAACTTGGTATGACACTTGCACGTTGTGTTGCAGTATGATATCCGTCCTCGATGGCCATTGGGGGTGGAATTTGCTGCAGGTAAAAGTGAGGCACGCTCCCTGAGAAAAGCTAGGATGCATCCGTCACTCACATCTCTCATCCAAGGCTCAACACAACCACTTTTGTAGCATCGGCCAAGACCATACAACTACGATATTTTGATCGCAGTAAATATTCATGATTTCAAGGCTATGCAAGTTAACCTACTAATTGCATTCTCTTTCTAAATTCTCCTTTCGGCTAATTAATTATTTTTAAGCATTAAAACGAGTGAATCGACTTAGTTTCAACTCTTGTTCGACTCTTGAGAGTTTGTATCAATTTCAGTATCAGTTATAAGGTATCGGTATCTGCATTTATTTATTTAGGGTGGAAAGGAACTGATTGGAGAGAATGATTATATTCAGTCACAAACTCAACAATCTTGTATAATCCAACTTTTCGATTGAGGGACATAACCATTTTCTTGAACACAGTTTTTAATTCTTTTTTTGGCCACTTTTGTTGCATAATCTCGCTTGTCGGGACTTTGTATACCCTCTTTATTGTATGTAATGTTTCTTGATTTTAACACCTCGTCCTCCGAGATATCGATGGTCATGACGTTTTTGCATTTTTCTTCATATCATTTTGGATAGTTGGATGTTACCTCTCTTATTGTCTACAATTTTTGGGCCGATATGAAATCATATAATGCTAACTTTTACATATTCATGTTCTACTTTTCAACATGTTTTGGTATAATTGCAAGTGAATCATGAATGACAAACAAAAAAAACTCCATGGTGACTAGACAAAATGCTATCCATTTGGTCGCTATCGGCATATAGCGATAGTGACCAGATGTCTACCAAAGGCAACTGTCGAAAAGGAAACTTTTTTTACTGTACTAAAAGAAAACGCTTGGGAATCGTCCATGCAGTACGTGCAATCATACACACTTGTTGTACATCACTCAAACATTATAGAACATGCTGAAAATTCGTTAAGTGCTCAAATTTATGCGGTTTGAAGCTAGATCCAATCTAGCCATAATAACTTAAGCTCGTGAATGAGAAAATTTGAAATGAATAAGATTAATTATAAAAAAAAAAGTATAGAATAAGATACTTTTAAACTTATTTCTATTTATAAGCGTCTGACTCCCTAAAGCTAGGTTCGAATTAGTTCGCACTTATTAACTGCGAACAAAGAGTCAAGGTAAAAAAAAGTTAAGGGGTCTGTTCGCAGTTAGTTATTGCGAACAAAAGGGATCCCTGGTCAAACAACGAGCCATTACTAAGGATGAGTCAACAAAAATCAGCCAAGTAATCGACCGCTCTTACTAACAGCGGCCAATTGAGTTGATTTTTGTTGACCTTTTGACTTTTGTTAAATTTGGATGCTAATGGCCTGCTGTTATTAACAACTGGCAATTTTTGATCAAGTCCCCTTTGTTTGCAGTTAACAGACCTCATGACTTTTCTTGCCTTTTTCTCTTTGTTCGCACTTAGTAAGTGCGAACTAATCTAAAGCTAGCTTTGGGGAGTTAGACGCTTATAAATTAAAATAAGTTTAAAAGTATCTTATTACATGCTTTTTTTGATGAAATCATTTATCTATCTCAAATTTTCCGTGAATGAAAGCTGGAAATACGTGTCAAATTTTTGGGAACCATTTCGCGATTCTTGTTTCTCTTCCACCAAGAAAAGTGAAAGCCCCCAAACGAGTTGACACAACAATTTATTTTCTTTGATTTCTTCATATCATAAAAGTTATGGCCATTACGGGGCATGTTATTTTCTTTCAACAAAATTATATTTTTCCATTGACAAAGATCGTCATACAATCTCTCACGTAGATGAATGTCCGTCTTCAAACTTGTAGGGTTTTCAATGATGAAATTTGGTTGTTGCCCGATTCACGACCGGGATAAGAGGGTTGCTTCCCAGCTTGAAGCTTGTCGAATTGTCTAGATTGAGGATTACATTTGTCATCAACGTGTATCGATGACTACATTTTTAGAGGCATCGTCACCTTGTGGAAGAAACTCATGATGTGTTATCCATATGTGAGTTGTCCCACATCGGAGAAAGAGAAGAGTATGCATCACTTTATATATTCAAGGAGTAACTACTACTATTACCAATTGGTTTTAGTAGTGAACATTCTTTGGATTTATGAGTGGACTACTTCTTCTCCTCCTTATTTGGGTTGTCCAGACCCATTTTCTAAATTCTATCATGGTATCAGAGTCCGGTTTATTGTTGGGCCTTTATACTGAGCATTTAATCTTACCATCGGTTAAGGGGCCTTTAATTGGATGTTCATTCCCAATAGGTTTGTAACTCTTCTGGTGGGCTAAAATTCTAAGGACACTCACATGTGAGGGGGAGTGTTGAGTGTCCATGTGTTATCCACATGTGAGTTGTCCCACATCGGAGAAAGAGAAGAGTATGCATCACTTTATATATTCAAGGAGTAACTCCTACTATTACCAATTGGTTTTAGTAGTGAACATTCTTTGGGTTTATGAGTGGACTACTTCTTCTCCTTCTTGTTTGGATTGCCCAGAACCCATTTTCTAAATTCTATCACATGCTGATTTGAAATAGGCGTGCAATTATTTTCAGATTTTGAAAAACGAATATTTTATCCGATTTTAAATCAGATAATTTGGATTGGATATCCAATGTGTAAAACATGTTTCGGGTACTTAAAATTGCGACTCGGTTTTGTTTATTTGCTAAAACATGTTTTTTGATTTCTTTTAACATTATATATATATATATATATATATATATATATATATATATATATATATATATATATATATATATACATACATATATATATATATATACATACATATATATATATATATACATACATATATATATATATATACATACATATATATATATATATATATATAGAAAAGGTCTAAAGGAAATAGATCTTTAATTAGTTATAAAAATGCAACTCATGAGGAAAAGGTCTAAAGGATAGCGAGAGTTTAGAGTTTAGAAGTTCAAATACAACAATTAGTTAATCGAAATACAACAATAAACTCATAAAGCTACACATCAAACTATTAAAAAAAGTAAAAACAAGCGATTAAAACCTCAAGCTCCATTAATCATCTTCAACGTCGTCAAGTGTCTCATCGATTATGACCTCCGAATGGTTAATGCATTACCTAAACTAAAGTTACAAACAATATATAGTTAAAGGAAAAATATTTTACTCTTAACTGATACCAATCTACATAACATATTCACAAATTCTTACTTGAGACCGTCTTTTGTAAAGACGGCTCTCAAAAGCCCAGTCTAATTCTAAATATATACTGTTACAACTCTAAATATAGATTTGGGTTGGACTTTTGAGAGTCGTCTTTACAAAAGACGGCCTCTCAAGAGAGACCCTGTAACATTTTTTAAAGAATTTTCATTAGCTTAATTTAGAACATCTTCTATACAAAACATATACTTCCTCCGTTCCGAAATACTCACTACATTTCGTTTTTGTGCACTATTCATCATTCAAGCTTATTTTACATATTGCGAATAATGTGTAAGTAAAAATATAGTCAAGTGGAATCTTGTTTGAATCGTCTAATCGCATACTTTCATAATATTAAGTTTTTATAATTTTTAGATAAGTGTAGCTTAATATAAATTAATTATAAAAATTGTGCATTGAATTGCGTAAAAAAAAAATGTTCACTGTAAATAGATGAAAAAAACAAAACTTCTTCCTACAAATACTAGTAAAATTATCAAAACATCAAAACGGCCCAAACATCAAACAAAATATCAGTGAACAACCCAGTAATTCACTATTTCACTAAAACAAAATATCAGTGAACAAGATATCAAAAAAAAACAAAACATATACTAGTATTAAGCAATATCATAAATCAAATACACTATTTCACTAAAACAAACCCAGTAATTCACTTCTACAAATACTAGTAATTTTATCAAAACATCAAAACAGCCCAAACATCAAAAATTATCAAAAAATCAATTATCAAAACATCAAAATTATCAAAACATCAATTATCATAACATCAAACCGTGTTCAACTTAAAACATCGGTGAACAACATCAAAAACAAACAAAATAAGACTTTGAATTCAAAATATTAAAAATATGAAACAAAAATTTAAAGTAAAAAGGGTCTGAAAAAATTCAAACGAACAAAATATCAGAATTTGAATTCAAAATATTAAAAATAAAGTTAAAAACAACTTTTATTTAGAATATGTTAAGACATGTGATAAACCACCTTAGTTAGTAATTGAGTTAGTTATGTAGTTAGTTAGTGTAACTAACTGCTGTAGTGTGGTTTAGGATACATATATATAAACCCTTGTCTCTTGTATCAAAAACATAAGTAATCATAATAACACACTTTGATTTTTCCTTCTTTATGTTTGTTCTTCCTGTTTGTGGTATGAACATGAGCAGATTATAACATGGTATCGGAGCGGGAATTGATCCATTGATTCCCTTCTCAAGCTTTTTCTGTTTTTTTTCTGGGTTCTTTACCCTTGTTCATCTGTTTCCCATTTTTTTTCTTTCTTTCACTTTTCTTGTTTTTTTTTTTTCAATTCTTGCAATCATGGCTACCACATCTTCAACCATTGATCACACACAACAACCGTCTTCCCTTTATTACTTACATCCTGCTGATCTTGCCAACACAAAACTTGTATCAGTGTTGTTCGACGGCACAAGTTTTTGTGATTGGAAGCGCTCAATGATGATTTCTTTATCCGCTAAAAACAAAGTCCGATTTGTTGATGGCACACTTCCAAGACCCTCATCTGACGAGGCTGCACAGCAAGCATGGGACCGATGTAACAATATGGTCATCGGGTGGCTAATAGCATCTTTGGATAGAATGACTGCCAAAAGCATCATGTACTACACAACGGCACGAGAGATATGGTGTAATCTTGAAGACAGATTTGGGAAAACTAGTTCTGCTCAACTTTATTCCATCAAAGAAGAATTGTTTAACACCACACAAGATTCCGGAACGGATATTGCACAATTTTACACTAAGATGAAGGCCTTGTGGGATGAACTAGACAACGTCAATCCTCCTCAAATTTGCACTTGTAAGAAATGCACCTGTGGTTTAGCAGATAGAGTGCAAAAAGAGAAGGAAGAACATCGTTTGCTCCATTTTTTGATGAAAGTCAGTGAGCAATATGCTCAAGTGAGATCTACCATTCTCATGATGCAAGAACTCCCTAATCCTAATTTGGCTTATCGCATGCTTCTTCAAGAACAAACACACAAAGAACTGAGTAAAAGTCATATTATACCCATTGACTCTCTTGCTTTTACCTCTGACAAAAGGAGACCTTATGAAAGATACACCAAGCATGGTAATCACAATGACTCCTACAAAACTGCTGCACAAAGCAATGGCACAAAGAGATATTTCTGTGATTATTGTAAGAATAATGGCCACACAAAAGATAAGTGCTACAAGCTGCACGGTTTTCCACAAAGTCACAAGCATTCTCAAGGTAAGAGGGTTGCCTGTGTACAAAGCTATGATCCATTGGACAACAAAGTACATGTTGATCTTGACAGCACAAGACCAATTTCAGAATCTTTTAACATATCTTGGTCAAAAGAACGATCCTACAACAGATCTTGCTGCACAAGATCAACCTACTCCTCGTACTACTGCATCAAATTTGGCAGGTATTTTTTTCTTTTTATCTACTATTGATTCGTCTGATTGGATAATAGATAGCGGGGCAACCGATCACATGTGTAACAATCGTATTTTTTTCTCAATTTACGACGCTTACAAAACTCCAATCACACCATCACAATACCTGATGGACGGAAGGTACAGGTAAAATTTATGGGAGATATACAATTAACTAATAAGACTTTAAATTTAAAGTAAAATACCTATGATTCTGTGAAGAAATGAAGTCGACTCTCTGGTGAAGATGGTGATGATTGATGAAGGTCGAAAATGCCAAAATGGTGATGAAAGTCGCTGGTGAAGAGAAGCGGCGTTGAAGAAGAAATGTCGACTCTCTACCCTCTGGTGAAGAGGAAACGACGCTGGTGAAGTCGACTCTCTGGTGAAGAGGAATCGACGCTTGTGAATTCGACTCTCTGGTGAAGATGGTGATGACTAAAATAGTCATGAAGAGGAAGAGATCCTAAGTGAGGAAGAGGAGCGACGCTAAGTGAAGATGAAGAGTCTCTGAGTGTGAGTGAGAGTTTGAGGCGTTAGCTTAATAACAAAATTAGGAGTAAATATCACGCATTTAAAAAGAAAATTAAAAATTGGATACCGAGTACCCGGTTCTACCAAAATTGATATCCGAATCCGACACGAATACACGCTTTATAAACTAGGTACCCGGTTCGAAATACCCGATTTTGCTAAATCGGGTTAATTACCCGATTTTTCAAACCGAATACCGGATAATTCGGGTCGGGTTTTGAAAACCGGGTTTTTTTTAACACCCCTACTTGCAATTTAGTTCGAATAATTTCTTCTACTTGATTAATTTAATTCTGTTGTAGATGTTAATAAAGGTAAAGGTAAAGGACACTCCCAGTATCCCACACATAGGATTGAACACGGTCCGATTTGGTCTAGTCTGACACTGAAACCAACCAAAACGTAAATTCGGCGGAAATTTTTCGATCCAACCGGCGTTTAAATCACGTGAACATAAATATAATTGTTTTGTGATTATTTTTTATCCAAGTTAATACATGTATTTATGCAAATATTTCACACCTATAATTAATAAATATAATTGTTTTGTGATTATTTGATAACATCAACATCATTCAAGTATATATTGCTATATAAAAATAACTACATCTTAAAATATCGGATAAATGGACTATATAACTTTGGATCATAATATCCAATTTCGTATATTTTTAATAATCCTAACTTCATCTTTGTTCGGGCATAAAACAATATCAATAATTTCCCCTTACGGTTAAATCGGTAGTATTAGAGTCGTTGCACCACTTTTCCTATTTATCTTTTTTTCTCCTTTAATTCACTTCATCTCCATCCTTATCAACAACCATAGCTGCTCTTTATCTTCAAGAAATTTAAAGATTTAAAGAATATCAATAATTTCCCCTTTCGTATATTATGGTTGTTGATAATGATGAAGAGCAACTATGGTGGTTGATAAGGATGAAGATGAAGTGAATTTAGAGGAAAAAAAAAAGATAAAACGAAAAAGTGGTGCAACGGCCCTAATACTACCGGTTATAACCGGTTAATATTTATAAGGGTATGCCCCCAGCAACTAAGAAGCAAAGTTAGGATTATTAGAAAATATACGAAAGTTGGGATTGTTTTGGGCGGATCACGCAAAGTTTGGATTATTAATGTCCATTTATCCTAAAATATCTTGGTAGCAACCATTTTAACTATAGATCAGACCAAATACTAAAATTTCGATTTGGTCCGATTCGGTTTACAGTTTCGACCAAACTTTATTCAGCCCTACCCACACATTGTTGGGTCCGGGTGAGGTTTTTTCCAAAAGATGTGGACAAACCATATTTATTCCCCTCAAAGAGTGAGTAAAGAAGATGTGCGCAGTCAAGAAACCCACCAGCTGATATCTGCTCCCAGTAAAAATCGAACCCCAAACTTTTTACTCAACATGCAGATGCTCTATCTATCGAGCCACATGCACTTTTGGTAATTCTGTTACCATTGGTTAACAACATTATAATTGTAAAATAGAGAGTTAGGATTTCTACAGACATGGGTTATATTGAGTTGTTAATCTTTTCTGATTGTTTAATGATTATTAGTTGCTACTTGCTAGATTAAAACTTCATTGTTTTATTAATGCTTATGCTACACTAGATATTTCAACATACTATTTGGTATTTTTAGTGGTTGTTTACTATTTGGTTGTTTTTTTATTTTGAACACAATAATGGGTAATCTTTTAAAAAGAAAAACGTAAGGTAAAGGATACTTTTAGTATCTCGCACAAGATGGGGTTTAGGTGGGTGATTTTTTTCCTGAAAAATGCGGATAAATCATACCTATTATTCTCAAGGAAGGAGTAAGCGAATGCGCACAGTCAAAAAACCCCCAGTTGATACTATTGGAAATACTTCACATGTGAGACAAAATCTCACATCGATAAAATAGTGGGTTGTTGACTTGCATATATAGTAGGTGAACTAATCTTCCTACAAGGCTACAACCATATGGTTTTGGGAAACAATGAACCTCACCGAGTGTATGTGCAAGTCAATGCTCTTGATCCGTGGGTTTGTGGGCCCAAGCCCACGGGTGTCCCGTGTCCCCAAGAGTGGGTCACAGTGAAATTATGTGACGAATTGTCACGGCCTAATAGATACTTGCGTCCAGTAAAAGTCGAATCTCAAATCTTCTAATAAACAAACAGATGCTCTATTTTGGTAATAATAGGTCATCTTTTGATGATAAAAGGTTTTCAAAACTACATAAAGAAACTCACTTTAGATTAGAGTGTTTGATCACTTTGATGATGAAGGAATTCACTTTGATTAAATAACAGACAAACGTGGATATTCTGATCAAATTTGAATCACGTTTTTTAATATTAAAATATCTGATAATCCGAATCGAATATGATTCGATATTTGATTTTGAATACCTCTAATCGCAACTACGTCATACACCATCTAAGCAAAGTGATTTTGAGTTGTGTTATGTTGCATTGCTTCGTGAATAGATTCATAATTTGGTTTATCTCCTAAATTGTGTGAATGTTCCAATCGTACTAGTTTAATGTTCCAATCGTACTAGTTTTGAACAAATCTATTTTTCGACAAATGATCTCTAACTATCTATGACAATCTTTGGAAACGCTTATTACATTTCTTACAAGAAGTCAAGGATGTCAAATCATTGACGGACGACCCTCATGTTTTTATATGAAAATTTCAATTTTTTTCTAATCTATCTATAAATCTAAAGTTGTACAATTTATTTATAGACCATCGTTTATACATTAACTTCTATAATAATTTAATAAATCCATACTACAAAGTATATTTATTATTAAAATATTAAATACAAAGTAATATTCATAATCCTAAATTAAATATGATAATAATAATAACAATCATGTTACATCATTTTCTAAAATTTAAAAAGCTACAAAATATAATAATCATAATAATCAGTAATTGAGAAACATTTTTGCCATTTGTCACTTCATGAATCCATTATACCAAATGTCATCACTTCATGAATCAATTGCAATTATTTTGCCATTTGTCACTTCATGAATTATTTATTTTGTCATTTATCAAATAAAATAAGTTTAGGAAGATGGATAATTATGTGGTTGATGCAATAAATAGTACTCTTCATTTTATGTTACTTACATTGAATAAGCATAGTAATCATCATCATTGGCTCAATTATCAGTTACCGACCTTACCATAGAGTTTTCAATGTTGATTTTTAGCTTTAGTTAGATTATTTATAACACATTCTTACATTTCCCTCAAATTAATTACTTATTTTCATCATTCAAATGTATAATGTTTTAATTTTTCATTATATTTACATATAATTCATGTGGGGCTAATATTGAATTATCTATCTTGATCGAGTATGTAATTTTTTTATATAATTATAAAATGCCTTTTTTTTATCTAAATAATTAATAATATCCCGAGAATAAATTATCAAAATAATTAATTTAATATATATATATATGAAAATTTAAGAAATCTCGTGCATTGCACGGGTATTATACTAGTTTTACATTAATTTAGAGAAACAATAAAGTCAACATATACTAGATAATAGTTAATTATGGTAAACAGCAAGATCTTAAAAATAAAAAATTTAAAAAATTAATCGAAAATCAAAACATAAAACTTGACTTTAATTTTGTTTTTACGGCTAAGATTAGTTTTGAAGGAAATATCTATCGTTAATATAAATGAATTTGTCTCTTTCTCTTTTCAAACAACGACCACTTGGCTACCACTTAATGACCAAAAAAATTAAAAAGCAATTGGTCCCCAACTTTTTTTTTAAGGAAAATCTGATTTGAAAGGTTCGAACTTTGCCTCATTTGCTTCTAAAGGTTCGAACTTTCGTTTATCTTAGAAAGGTTCGAACTTAAGGGGCATCTTCATCTAAAGGTGTACCAGGTTTTCTATGAGTAAGGTAACCTATTGTACCAGGTTACCTTCATCTTCTTCCTTACTCTTCATCGATGGTTTGAAGAACATCCATCTTAGTTCAAACAATAGGTTACCTCCAACCCGAAAAAGCAAGTTCACATCACCAATTGAAGAACTTGATGGTAAGAAACCCAAGATTTTGGAAAGAAACCCCAGTTCAAACAATAATTTTACTTTGTAATCGGTTATTGTTGATTTTGTTCTTGATTTTGTTGATTTTGTGGTGGTAAGAAACTCCAGTTCAAACAATAACTTCCAAGTAAACCAATTTCAATCACCCTAACCTAACTCTTCTCCAATTACCCAAAAATCCAAACGAAATTCAGAAATCGCCACAAATTAAACGAATTTCAGAAATCAAAACAAATCCAAACCAATTACCCAAATATTATCACATTTTAGTTCTCTGGATTTGTACTAATTTTTGGGTTTTTTTGGGTTGATTATGGGTTTTTTGGGTTGATTATGAGTTTTTTTGAGTTTATTTTGGGTTGATTATGAGTTTTTTTTGGTTGATTATGGGTTTTTTTGGATTGATTATGGATTTTTTTGGGTTGATTATAGGTTTTTTTTGGGTTGATTATGGATTTTTTGGGTTGATTTTGGGTATGATTTGGAGTTGATTTTGGGTTGAAGATGCTGATGATGATGATGATGATGAAGATGATGAAGATGAAGATGAAGATGAAGGTGAAGAAGATGAAGAAATGGTGAAGAAGATGAAGATGAAGATGAAGTTTACCATTTCATTCGGTTACAAGTCATCCAAACCTTTAGATGAAGATGCCCCCTAAGTTCGAACCTTTCTAGGATAAACGAAAGTTCGAACCTTTAGAAGCAAATGAGGCAAAGTTCGAACCTTTCAAATCAAATTTTCCTTTTTTTTAATAATACCTGATTCATTAATAAAGAGTCATACGACATTTATATCAGAGATAAAAATTAGCAAGTACATAGCAACTAAAACCAAATATAATTCAAAAATAACAAAACTACGATCGTGGTGTATGAGATCTGACAATTCTGAATATCCTCCTCCACATCGCTGTTTGATACAGCCTTCTACGAGGGGGTCTTTCGATCTGTTGTAGTCTTGAGATAGAATTGAATTTGATGTAGTTGATGATAATTGCAATTTTGGTGTCTGGTGCATCGTCGCATTAATCTCTACCAACAAATCAACTAAAGACCAAAATTCATAACTCCAAACTCTCACAAGGAGAGACTTCAAAACCCAATATATGGGTAGAATTAACCCAATGAATGGGTAGAACAACTCTCTTATAGGGAGAGGACAAAAATTTATTCTATTTATCATATTAAAAAAAACTTAAAAGGGAGAAATTAGGGGCTTACCATCAATCTTTAAAGATTGATGATAGCCCCAAACTAACTATAGATATTAAGGTTTTTTTAGAGAGAGAAGAGAGAAAAAAAATTGGGGCGGCTAGGGTTTGCAATTGGTCCCCAACTTGTCGCCTTATTTGTGGAGGAAAATTTTCCCCAACTTGCTTTTAGAATATAAAAAAAACAAAATAAAAAAAAACAAAATAATAGTCACCAAACAACCAATAGTCTACTTAGGCAGGTCAAATTTCCGTTCGACTTCAAAAACGTTTCCTTATCCCAATGATATTAAGTGACTTCTATTTATGGTGAAATTTGAAAGGGTCAAATGTAAATAATAGGAAAATTTACTTTTAAAAATCCGACCTTTAGGGATGTTCTCTTCTAAAAATCCGACCTTTCAATTATTTTCGAAAAATCCGACCTTTGCCCTCCATTGTCATCTAAATAACATAACCCATAAGTTAACCTGAACAACTGGTTAAATTTCATTTTATAAAAAAAGAGAAATTCAAAATTAATAAACCCTAAATTGCTATAAAGAGGTTCATCTTCTTCATTTTCGACTTCAACCATGGAAGCCATGTACTCTCTTCATCCAAATCAACACTCACTTGAAACGTCCTATCCATACCCCCAATGTAAGACATATCATCATCATCACTACTGAATTTACCACCATACCAAAACCTAAACGAAACCATATCATCCATCTTCACCAACAAACAAAGAAAACAAAATCAATGACCAAAAATGGCAAAGTAATAAACTTGATTTCAGTAAATGCTTCAACAATTATCGAAAAAAATCGAGGAACACATCATGGGTAAATGCAAGAACACTAAAAAACCAAAAATGGAAAAGATAGAGATTAGGGTTTCATACCTGATCTGGGAAGCCAACTACCACAATAATGGTGATGATGTGAACGTCCAGTATGATGGCACAACTTTTAAAGAACAGAGAGAGGAGGGAGGAGTGATGAACACTTATGGTGAGATGATGTTTAACTGATAGAGAAGGAGGGAAGTAAATAAAGAAAGGAGGGAAGTTAATGGGTTAGGTGGGTAATTTTTCAAAAAATCAGGTAATCGATCATTTTGGACTTTAGATGACAATAGATGGCAAAGGTCGAATTTTTCAAAAATAATTGAAAGGTCGAATTTTTAGAAGAGAACAGCCCAAAGGTCGGATTTTTAAAAGTAAATTTTCCTAACTAATATTACCTTTGCTAATGTAAAAACTAACAAATAAATTATTTTCAAATTACTCATAATAGTAAACAGGTCGCCAAAATAAATAAAATCAATGTCGACAGTTGAGCGAGAATTCTTCCCCATTTTCCTTTTCAAAAATGAAAACAAATTAAATAAATTAGGTGATTAGCAAATGGCGATGAAACATTGGCTGGTAGCAAGATGATCGTTATGGGCGAACAACCTTATCTAGTAAACTATAGCAACTAAAAAAAATATTTCAATTTCAACTATATATCCAACTGAAGCCTGAAGAATTTAAATTTATGTAAAATTTTGTTAGATTTAAGTCAATTATTAAAATGTATTTTCAATAAATTAATATTTTTAATTTACTTATGTATGGCTAGGTGTAAAAGAAAATTTTCAATTAAAAGTGAATAAAAATTAAACAATAAGAAAAAAATTCTAGCTTTTGAGGATGTTTGGCAAACATTTGATAGCTGGTAGTTAGTAACTGATTACATATAATAATTTGACCAGTTGATTTTATCGATTGGTTTGACTTTAAACTCATTGTTATAAGCAGCTTGTTCAAAACAGTTTATTCAATAAAATGTTTGAACCAACAAATTTATTTGGAAAAATTACCCAGAATAATACGACCTTTCACTGATTTTTCAAGAATAATACGAACTTTCAATTAACCACCAATAATACGAACTTTGACATGCATTTTCCGCTAGCATACATGACCTGTTTATAACCGGTAGTACAGGTCTTTTTTTGACCGTTGCTCAGCAGGTTTCAACCGGTAATACGAACTTTCAATTAACCACCAATAATACGAGATGAAACCTGCTGAGCAACGGTCAAAAAAAGAACTGTACTACGGGTTATAAACAGGTCATGTATGCCAGCGGAAAATGCATGTCAAACTTCGTATTATTGGTGGTTAATTGAAAGTTCGTATTATTCTTGGGAAATCAGTGAAAGGTCGTATTATTCTGGGTAATTTTTCCAATTTATTTTACATTAATATTGGATGATTTGACATTCTAATAATCTATTTTGGCAAACTTCCTTTTTGATTTTTATTTTAAATTTTTACATGTTGACATGAAACAAAAGAAATTGATATCCAGAACAATTCTAGAACTTATGTTTCTGCAAGTTTGAAGAATTTAGCGCGAAGGAGGGAGTAGTCTGAGACAAAATGGAGGTGATGAGAATGGCGATATCAGCAACCCAAAGAGGAAAATTAATAGCAGCAGGATACACTTCTCTCTCTTCTCTTTCTTCTGTTTCTCCTCCTCGTCTTGCTCGAGGTTTCATTTTATTCTTCCTTAATTTTCATGGTTTCTCCCTTTGAGTATATGTTGTTAGTTCCTTTTGTTTGGGCTGCTTTGATGCCGGTAATTAACTTATGCTACGAAATAGTGTTGCATCATTTGTGGAATTTGACGGCTGTTGTAGGGTTTGTTGCAAATTTCTTGTTTTTTTTTTGTTTCATGGGTACTTTAGCCAACTGTTCGATCAAATATCTAGCTGAATTATTCCAAAATTATGCTTTCTGTTGAATATATCGCTTGGTATTCTTTTCCCTAGGTTTTTTGTATTGAGTTTGAGTTACTTTATTCAAATTCGTGTCCATTTGTGTTTTATGTTGTCTTCTCAAACTCATTCTTTTTAGAATGATGGTTATTAGCTTTGTAGGCTACCTTAAGTTGGATGTAAGTTCTTTAGTTATAAATCTATCTTCTATGAAAAAAACGATGCCAGATAATAATAAAATGATTCACTCTACTTTTCTATGTTGAAGTTGTTGATAGCAAGTGGAGGCAATGCAGTTCTTTTCCCAACAATCATAATGAATGAAACTTGTTGATTTCTTATTTCTATTTTTTTAATTTTAATGTTATTATCTATATCAAGAATTTCATATAATTGGTTTCTGAGTTCAATAAAAGTTTCAAATAAGGGTAATGTACTTATTAGATGTTTCTCTAATTCAAAACATATGTCTAGTTACATATTCCTTGATAAGATGTATAATTTCTGTGATATTGGTGCATTCTTGTTGTAGAGTTGAAGTATATAGACAATGAAAGCTGCTGACCATTCGGAAAGAACTATAGTAATAGCTTACAACTTGTTTTTTTATTAGACTGATTCAAGTTATTGCTAGCTTTTCCGGTTGTTATATGTGTACTATTGAACTTTTACCTACAATAACAAACATTGGTACTTACTATTACTCCTGCTACTTGTCATAATATTGTTATCGCTTATGAATATGCGGTGTTTCTAAATTTTCATTTATACCTATCATATCATTAAGCATAACTTTATTTGTCAAAATGCATTTTAAATAGATATATTGGCCTTACATACAGATTTAAATATTCCTGAAGCTGAAGCTGTTGAGATATTGAAAATAGCATCACAGAGTGGTAGATTAGACAATGCTGGTGGAAACCAAGCTTTTCTAATAGGTAACTTTATACTCTGGACACATTTATTGCAGATTAGACAATGCTAGAGAAGTCAGAAGAGTTTATTGATAGTTAATACCCAATATAGGATATGTGATAATTAGTGAATTGAGGTTGTATAAATTGGGATGGCAAAAAACATACCTTCTAGTTATAATTGTGTGATCTATTAAGAAGTGTCTTGAGAGAGGATGCTATGCCCTATGTACCGACCAAGATATGGTTAATCTACAAGAGGAGAACTAAGAAGAAGAATTTTATTGCTGAGATGGCACAAGCTGAGCTGGCACAAGAGAATAATACGTCTGAACAAAATGTGGTCATAACAGAATGTGCAGAGTTCATAACAGAATGTGCAGAAAATCCAAGTTTCGAGCGATATGGCACACCACTTTTGGGCGACAACATGGAATCCCTTGCATACTTATCGTTACAATAGGGTTGGGGAAGCAGACAGTATCACTGATTAGGGGACATGTCTTTGTTAAAATGAATTCAGCTCATGACATAAAAATTTGACAATGTTTTATGTTGGTTGTCACTTACCACAATGCTCCTTTATTTGCACTAAAGAAAAATACTTTTATATGCAATGACTTTTAATGTCTGTTGTAGGCGCTCAATCTGCTTGGCAAATGTTGCACGAGGACTCAAATATAAAGATCACTACATCCTCTGCTGATATTGACAACATTCTGGGTGGTGGCATAAGCTGCAAGGAAGTTACTGAGATAGGTTTCTCCTTCTCTAACTTATATGCATGGACAACAATACTAAAAAAAAACCATTTTTTCGATACTGCATTCTCTTTTTTTTTTCCTTGTATCCAAGGTGAACTTAAATTGCTGAATTTTTAACGCTTTCTGAAGTTTAGGTGGAATACCTGGAATTGGGAAAACACAATTTGGGTATGAGGCTATATGTTTTTAGAATTTTGTTTTATAGTCTATTTAATTAGTACGCTTCATATTTATGGGATGCAAAATCACAGGATTCAACTTGCTATAAATGTCCAAATTCCTGTTGACTTTGGTGGTCTTGGACGAAAAGCGGTGTATGTAGGTGAGTCATTTCTGTTTTCTGGGTTACATATATTTGTATCTAAGCTGTGTACATGCATGTTTAGATACAGAAGGCAGCTTCATGGTCGAGCGTGCTTTACAAATGGCTGAAGGATGCATTGAGAATATAGAGAACGGTGATTACGCCAGACCAAGAAATACTCGAGCATTTAAAGAGAAACTGCACCCAGAGGATTTCTTGGCTAACATATTCCATTTTAGGATCTGCAGTTACACAGAGCAAATTGCTATGATAAATCATCTGGATAAATGGGTTACTGAACATAAAGATGTAGGTATTAAATTTATGCACACTACTAGAATATTGACTACGTCACTACTAGAATATTTGAGGGTCTTCATATTTTGTAATCATATATGTTTAGTTGTTGATCGGTTTTAAGCTACTAACTACTGTCCAAATTGAATGTACTGTACTATCTAGATAAATACTAACTCCGAAATTGGATTTACTTGTAATGTCGCAACTCGCATGACTTAGTTGTTAACGTTCTAAATGACCGAAGATTGAAAGGATAAATTCTATATGACGCTTAATTTTTCAGGCTACTAGGACCTACACGCTTTTTTACGGAAAGATCAAAATCCACAACAGCTTAACTCTAGTATCCGTTATTTGACAATGTATTCTTACAATAGCTGCATGACTTTAGGTTTCTATTCTCCATGCTTCATGTTTCATGCATAACTTATCAACATGTATTTGCAGGTCAAACTGGTTGTAATTGATAGTATTACATTTTATTTCCGTCAAGATTTTGAGGACATGGCCCTTAGGACTCGGCTTCTTGGTGAAATGGCACTGAAATTGATGAAACTTGCGCAAAAGTTCAATCTTGCTGTAAGTGAAAATTATTTCCTGGATGTTTATAGTTAAACAAGGGCATACATTCTTCCTCTTTGTATTCCAGACTAAATGTGCATTTGAAAGAATGTACTAATGTACTCGATGAATTGCACAAGCTGATTTAAAATATGCAAATTTGAGTGGGGTTGATTGACACCAACATTTTTGGTCAAAATTGTACATTTCAATAGAATAGTTAGAGCAACAACCAACAATTCAACAACAAAATGCTTAATCTCAAAAGATTGGATTCGAATAGGTACAAGATTGGGAATATTTTATTATTTATGCTTTCTGGTCCTGGGTACTGTGGATTGAACTATGTAGTGTACGTAGCAGCGTATTCTTGATATAAGCAAATAGAAAGACTTCTAAGGATTACTCCACTCTGAGGGGCATATTTTAATTGTCTTAGGCACGTCAGTGACTGCTTGGGGTCGAAAAAGGGGGTCTTTGGTTGAAGGAATTTGACGGACATTTTATTCTTTTCAAAATAAAAGTAATTACCTGGCTTGAATCTTGGCCAGTTCTGGTAAATTAACAAAAGGCCAGCCTGAACTGGCTTGAAAAGCACGGAATGCAGTTCTTTGGAATGGGACTGATCACCTCTATCTCAGGCATCGCCTCCCTCCTGATATGACGTCCTTGTGTAAAGTACTTATTTAGTGTTTTTATGCATCTTTAGGTGGTTGTATTAAATCAAGCTACAACCAAGTGTACAGAAGGTTCATTTCAGCTAACTCTTGCATTAGGTAACTCCTAAATCATACCCATTTCTCCTTTCTCCGTGAATCACTGGTTAGCACCATTGTATGTGTAGATTTGCACTGTCCTTTCAATTCTCATAGCAGTTGATCTTTCGGAGCAGGTGACAGTTGGTCTCATGCGAGCACAAACAGGATCATCTTGTACTGGAAAGGGGATGAGCGTTGCGCATATATAGACAAGTCGCCTTCTCTTCCATCTGCTTCTGCACCGTATTTTATTACAAGTAAAGGCATCCGAGACTCCAGTAAAAATTATAAAAGAACCAAAATGATGTGAGCTTATTTTTGTTCACTTGGCTTCAATGCTCAGCAAATGAATTGGTTTTTCTTGTCAACTGCGCTGTATATATATTATCACACTTTGATATCTTTTTCAAATTTAAGTTAATGTTACTTTTCTTTCTCGAGTTGGGATTCTTTGTGGCCGTGCTCTCTTTTATGGGTATTTTATGGGTATGAGTTGTCGCCGTCTTTCGCTCCCCAGACCCTGTTCATAGTTTTCTATGAGCAGGATACACTCTGGTAGGATAATGATGTTACTTTTCTTTTAACTCTTAGGTCAACAACTTTTGATTTTTACTCGTATACAAAACAATGTTGTAGTTGTAAATTGTAATACTTCCTTGTCTTGGCTATTTAGTGTCATTAGCTTTTGGTGTATAAATTGAGAAGTTGTGTATAATGATTAATGAGTTAAAATGGTGGGGTGCTTAGATATAAGAGAGAAAAAATAGAGTTTAAAAATAAAGTCGTATTTAAAAATAAAAGTTGTTCAAAATGATTGTGACATACTAAAATAAAAATGGAGCAAATTTAGTGGGATAGAAAAGTAGTTCTAGTATATATCTATATATATTCCTCAATTCTTAATTGTTTGTTCACTTTGTTTTTCACAATTGTAGAAATGTAATTTTTATAAGTAATAGGTAAGACTCAAGAGAATTAAATTTTGTTAAAAAACATTATATAAGGTTAACATTGAAAAACCAAACTCATAAAGAAAAGTATTTTAAGATGGACAAACAAGTTTTAATAAGTTTAATCCTAAAAAAACTCATGTTTGACCATTGTGATGTAGTTATAAATATTTGGAAAATTTAACATGGTAACATCTAGTTTGTGCCTTATTTAACTGTCGTAACATTTTCTGTTAAATTTTTGTCAATTTTCGTTTAATCACCATATTCACGTTTCTACCCTTATTAAGTGTTGATTGTCGTCATTAATTAAACGGTGAATTAAACGTCAAATGTTAGTAACAACAAACAAAGATCTTGACAATTTTTGACCAAACCTCTTTGTTTGCTGTTATTAATAACGAATAGTGCCAAACCTCTAAATTGGGCAAAAAATGCTTATTTTGGGAATAAAATTCAAAAGTTACTTATTTTTTGACTTTTTTTATATTATTTTACTTATTCGTTTCAAATTTTCGGATTTAAAGGAGGGGATGAAATTTTTTCTGGCACATGGACTTTGGCCTTAAAAAAAGTCCAAGTCAATATTTGTTTAAAGGGAATTAGAATAAAAAATAAGATTTAAAGATGAGAAATTCGTTAAAATATAAGTTTTGGGGAGAGGATATTTTAGTTGAGACTTTTATTTTTATGATTTTATTTTAAGTTCCTAACCTGACAAATAAAGAATAAAACCTTTTCATCTTTAAAGTCTCATTTTAAAAGTCTTGTTTAAGTCTTACAAATTCTATTCCGTTAATGCCAAACGCCCCCTAAAAGCAAAGTTAATTGGTAAACATAATCAAAAACTACTTACCATTTTAGATAAGAAAGGGGATTGATGTTTGGCATGAGGGATTTGAGGAGACGAAATGAGACTTTAGTCCTAATTAAAGTCTAAGTCTTTATTTGTTTGAAGGGAATGAAATTGAAGAATAAGACTAAAAATGAGAAAATCCCCAATAGAGGTATTCATTCGGGTCATCGGTTTGATATCGGGTCAGGTGTTTCGGGTCGGTTCAAAATCGAGTTTTGTGTTCATATTGGTTTTTACATTATTGTAGATCTATTTTTAAGTCGGGTCAAATCGGATTCAGTTATATAGTTGGATGTATCGGGTCATTGGGTCTGTTTTGAACACCTTTAGGGTATGCTAGTATTGGGTGTAAATATTTAAGGGAGTAAAAAAAGTCAAAGTAAGAAAATGTAGTTGATAAATGAGAAATTAGTGAACTTTGATTGTTGTAGAGGTGGAAGAATGATTGCAAAGTAATGAAAAATGAAAGGAACTTTCAATTTTGTGGGGTAAATATTTATGCTAGGGGAGGGTGGAGGAATATATTACCTCCATAATAGGGGAAATTATTTTCTTTTTCCTTCATTATTTTTATTTTATGCTCATTTTACCATCTCCACAACTATCTCAACTAATTCAAATGCATTTCTATTTACTTTCATTTCATTAGTTTGACTTTATTTCCCCCTTAAATATTTAAACCCAATCCAAGCATGCCCTTAGACTCTAGTCCCCATGATAAATGTCTTAGGGAGGGTAAGACTTTATTTTTTTTTTCTTCCTTCTAACTTTTCCGAATAAACTCTCCGTAACAAACAAAAAATAATCTCATTTCAAAGTCTCCTAAGTCTCACGAATCGTTGTAATCAAAACCGTCACTGAAGTAAAAACCGGAGAGCATGGGGGAAAACATGGTGATGAAAGGAGGACAGACATGGGGAGAAATTGTTTCAGAGAAGGTATTCGCTCTCTACAACTCTCTCCCCAAGAAGGGAAAGCCTCAAGGTCGCGAAGTCTCTGTTTTGGCTGCTTTTCTTCTATCTTCCCCTTCACAAGGTAACCACTTTCTCCATTTTAATCTCTTTTTATCTGGCTAATTATTCATAATAGGTTCCCTTCTATTTTAGAACCATTTTTTTGCCTACCTTTCAAATAAAGTTGTTGGAGTTTATGATCTTGAGTTTAAGGTTATGTTTTTTTACGAGCAAAGTGAAAAATCAGGCTAACAATTGCAAGTTTAAAGTTGGGTTTTTGATGAATGATGTAAGAATGAAAAATTGAAGAAATTATGCTGTAAATTTGAAGTTTGGACTTGGGTTTTGAGGAATTATGTTGATTGTTATGAATGATACATTTAAATCGTGCTATAAATTGTGAGTGGAGTTGGGTTCTAATGATTTATGCAATGAAAAATTAAGTCAAAAAATCATGTGTAAATTTGTTATTTTAGAGTAGGGTTTTTGATGAATGATGTTCGAATGACAAAGTGAAGAATAATGATTAAAGTTCCAATTTTGGAGTTGGGTTATTGATGAATTGTGTAGTGAATGATAAAGTGAAATTCGGGTTATTGATGAATTGTGTAATGTATTATAAAGTAAAATTCAGTGCTATAAAATGCAAGTGGAGTTGGATTTTAGTGAATGGTGCAAAAATAAGTAAGTAAAAAAATCATAAAAAAAAAATCATTCTAATTTCAGAAGTTTGGAGTAGGGTTTTTGATGAATGATGTTAGAAGTACAAATCAAGAAATCTTGCTGAAAGTTGCAAGTTTGGAAGTGGGTTTTGAAGCATTGTTTGATGAATGTGTTATGAACCATAAACTATCACTATTGTTCTATTATTCCATTGCCACTAAGTGGCTCCCACCTAGAGTGGGGTTTGAGAGAGTTGGATGTGCGCAACCTTACTCGTAGTAATGATAAAGCTAATAAAAATGTTATTTTCGATTGACCCTTGGTAGCAACATCATGTGCAACTTTACATCAATAAGAAGAAGTGGACATGATTCAATGAGAAATTATATTAGTCTATTTTAATTTGAAATCAAATAACTATAAATCTTTGGCTCCATTGAAGTAAGAGACATTAGAAGAATGAGGAGAAGGTCAAATATCACAGAGTAGGATAGAAAAGTGAGAGATATGAGAGGGAAAATTCAACTCATATTTATTTCCTCCTCGGCCAATTAGTACATCATCATATATGTTGCTGACAAGCCTAACCAAACTACTAATGACTAGATTTGTTACAATATTCGTTTTCTAAGAGCTTTACTTTATTTAACTATTCTACCCTCTTGGGTAGATGTTGAGTACAAAACGATAAAGTTAAAATAGTGATATACATTGCAAGTAGAGTTGGGTTTTTAATGAATTATACAAAACATAAATAAGTAAAAGCATTATGCTACTATATGCTAACAATACTAAGCTTAGAGCTTGGTTTTTGATGAATGATGTAATGAATGCTAAAAGTTGCAAGTTTTGGGTACAGATTTAGAAGTGGTTGCATTGGGAACAGGGACTAAATGTTTACCAAGGTCAAGTAGGAGTCCAAATGGTGATGTTATCAATGATTCTCATGCTGAAGTTATTGCTAGAAGAGCTTTGTTAAGGTAATTCATTTTGTAGTTGATAGTGATAATATTAGAAATGTTATTGTGGAAAGATATTTTAAGCAAGATAGGATGATTTCACAACTTCTATAAATTGCTAGTTTAGGACTTGATGCTGCTAATTGCATTGTGTTTATATGTTTGATTTAGATCATTGCCTAATCATGTAGAATTTCCGTTCATGTGTGTTTGTTTGATTTAAATTGTTGCTTAATCGTGTAGTGTAGTGTATACAAAAGTTGCTTTCCAAAGTTATGTAAGGGTCGAGGCTGTGTGTACGGGCCCCTTCCTAACCCTAGTGAGGGCAGAGACTTGCTTCAGAATCATTTGGTTGTTGTTGGTAAATAAAGCTGCTGATATTTGATTCTGTTATGGGCATTGATCAAGACTCAGCTTGTTGGGCTTTTGTTATTATTATGTCTCACTTGGGCTCTTTCAATCTCAATGAGTTAGTAACACGAGTTCGAGCTTGGTGAATGACAATAGTGGTTAATTTAAGAAACCTTGCGTTTTATTTTGGAAATACTAGGTTCTTCTATTCAGAAATTCAACGATATTGCAATTTTATCAAGAAGGATGGAGTGGATACAAGTCAGGATTTACATGGTGTCAATGGCTTAGACTTCCCTAGTTACTTGGAGATTGATGAGTCTGGCCAAGGGCTATACAAGATCAAAGAGGGTTGGCATTTACATTTGTACATTTCACAGTTACCATGTGAGTTATGTCTCTTATTTCTTACATGATATGTATGTTATTTGAATAGTCTTTTAATTAGGTCCATTGATACTCTATCTATGTGGGGGCTTACATTATCTTTTGTCCATAGGCGGGGATGCTTCAGTTAGTTTATCACAATCGCTGAGAAATATATACTATGGGGACGAGGTCACTTCATCAACAGGAAATTCTGTGCTTCCTCCCGAGGAAAGATTGTTTGACGCTGTGATAAAGAACAATGGTTGAAAGTATTCTCTCTTCTTTACTTTTGCAATGTTATCGCTTTTTGGTACATTATAACATGTTCGGCGGTGTCTACAGTAAGCTAGCGATGTCACCTTCAGTTTGTTGTGATTTTGATGAATAAATTAGTCACTCCTAAGATGATTGAAGAGAAGAACACATATGTTTATTTGCCGCATGGCTTTTATGATCTAACTTTTGGATCCTTAGTTAGAGAGACGACAATAGTTCTTGCGCATGTTTTAAGATTATATATTGTTGTGCATGAAAGTATGTTGGAAAATGTGCTCCATATACTAGCTCTCAATATGTAACCATCATTTCTAAAATTAGACAATGTATTATTGGGTGATTTAATTTGCAGCTGGCAGTTCAACAGTGACTGGGATGGTCCAAAGGAAGCCTGGCCGTGGGGCGATGACTTCTTCTGTTAGCTGTTCAGATAAAATAGCACGCTGGAATGTTGTTGGAACTCAAGGTCAGTCAATGTTAAAGTTATTGAATTATCCATGTGTTAAAATTTCTCAGAATTATTTCCATGAGTAATCATACTCTGAATTTGACATTGTTGTTTGTAATTTCTGATCAATAAGAAAAAGGAACCTGAACTATAGTATATACACTGAGTAATGAGTATCAAGTTTGTCTAATGATGTTTAGTGATACATCAAAGAAATTGGTTTCAAAATTTTTAATGTTCTTTTGAAAGCATTGCATAATGTTAGCAATGCAACAAAAAACTGAATTTGAACTAAAGAATGCATGGAAAAAATGCGGTATTTTGAGTCAAATAGTAATGTTTGAGTCCTCTTAAATTGCTTACAACAATGCCAAAATGTTAATCTCAAAACATTGGAATAGCCTATATGAATCAATAAATTAGTCCTATTGGATCTACCTAAATTATCCTTCTGCACTCTTTTTGAAATTTTCACATTCTCAACCAATAAATTTGAAGCTCTCACATCCTATTCCACTCATTCTCTCTAGGTTATCTTCGGTTTTCCTCGCCCTCTTGTTGATTTCCTCAGGTTCCAAGTTCCAACTTTCTTTTTTCTAAGAGTACCTAAACCACGTCAAATGATTTCCTTTCATTTTATTTTCAACATTTTACATTTCTAATGACACTATTTGTGAGAACTTAAGTCTACTCATCCATCTAGACATCCGCATTTCAATGAAACTATTTTCAATTTTCCTTCAATGATCCTTCCAGAAAGTCCAACATTTCTATTCATATAGTATTAGTAGCGATAGTCTGATGATTGTGCGATAAGACATACCTTTAAGCTTTAGGGGCACATCTTGGTGGTCAATCACAGAATTTCCACTTTCTACTCTCCATTTTTCCCCCTGCACTTATTCCCATTGGTCGCACTTTGTTGGATATTCCCACTACTCTGGAATATGGACCCAAGTTATTTGAAGCATTACTTGAACAATTTCTTCCTTTTCCATCTTTATAGTCCCTCTAACCATTTTTTGTCAAGGAACAATTAGGTCTTCAAAAGTTAAAAATGTTATTAATGGCAGGAGATTTTCCGATGCTAGAAAGACAAAACAACTAATGGAATTATAGGAAATTAGAAACACTGCATTAGTTGTTCAAAAGTTTAAATGAGCATAAGGTTGCTTTACTGTTTGCTCAAAACTTAAGTTCTGTTTTTGATTATAAGGTCTTCTGTTTTTTAACAGGTGCACTGCTTTCCCACTTGCTTCAACCTGTTTATACTACTTCAATCATTGTTGGGAAACCATGCAATAGTTCTCAAAATCTCTCCGTAAAGGATAGCTTGAGGAGAGCTTTGTTTGATAGACTACTACCTCTATCAAACATGTTAGTTGGTCCTTTTGTAGTGAATGAGGTTCGTCTCGTTTGTCATATGTCAACAGTTACATGTTTTGGCTCATATTAAAAGTCATAACTATATTGTGCAGCCTTTGTTTTTTGAAGCACCTGTACCGCCCAAGGAATTTCAGCATCTTGCTTCAGCTAAGCTCACATTAACGTGTGGGTAAGTATTGATTTGATGTGTAGTTGGTTTCTTGCTGCTGAATATGCGACTTTAGTTTGATATTACAAATTCAACTCACTCTAATGTACAGGTATTCTATCTGCTGGAATAAACATGGACTGCATGAGGTCATCCTTGGGACGACGGGAAGAAAACAAGGAACTTCTTCAAAGGGAGCACAATTTCCATCGACAGAGTCATCTTTGTGCAAGTAATAATTTATTTTTAATTTAATGATGAATTTTCTGAAAGAAATTGATAGCTTGGGCCATGGTATTTCTCATTGAAGTTGTCGTAGAATTTACTAGATATTTCTAAGATGAGGTTCATATTTCTGGATTATAGATCTCTTAGAGCTAAATTTGCTAGTAGTGTGAACCACTGTGTGTTCTGGTTTGTAGTTACAAGAAAGTGGAAACTTCTCATAGAATCTCATTGCGGAACTTCATTTCCGAAACTCTAGATCAACGTTTCCGAAACTATATTTCCCAAATGGTTTTTTTGCTAGCCCAAAACCAAATATTACCAAAGCCACTTTTCTTTTTTAGTCATTTTCTTTTCCTACCTTTTTTTGTACTCATTTTATTTTTTATTGCAAACTAAGATTTTACCTACATGTGAACTCTAAAATTAACGTTTCTCCTTTCCGTTTTCATTTCTCGTAAGATGAAATATTGTTTCCGGTTGACTGTAAGTACTGTTGATAAATATATGCATTAATTAAGTGTTAATGGTGTCCTTTTTCATCGTCTTTTTTACCAGTAACTATACACTTTGCAGGAAGAGACTGTTGCAATGTTTTTTGTTCTTGTGGCACAACTCTATGACTGAGCAGACAAACAACACAGTTTCTTATAGGGAACTTAAGGTAACAATACATGTACATCCTGTAAGAATAAATCCTTCACTGAAATGAGTGCCTTAATTGTGTTGTCTTTCGAGTCACTTCTAAATAAGCAATCGTTTTGTTCTTGGTCTTTCATGATCTTACTATAGATTTGTGGAAAAATAGATGCATTGACGACCTTTTTTTAAATAATTCACTATCAGCAATGTTGGACATTTAAAAGATTTTTGTCGTTTGTCCATGTTGACACCATTACATTTGAGCTTCTAGTATATAAAAGTGATCATCCTTGACCCCATACACCTTACAGCTTATGGTTAAACAGAAGCTTGTTGTCATCCTTTTAGCAGTGCACCTGGTATAGCGCCTAGCTTGTTAGTGAGCTTTGTGGAGAATGATAGCTTTAAAATTTTCACTTGATTTCATGTATGCTTTCCATTTTAAGTTCGTGTTTGGTGCGTAAAATGACAACACATATGGTATGGGGTGTTTTGAGTTGGCGTAGGCGGTAGGCCCCTATATTTTGGGAGTAGCATAAGATCCGGTGAATATGAAGACTTTTTATAAGCATATGTGGGAAGTATGATTTATTTACAGAAGTGGATGTGTCTACTCTAGGGAGTTGGGGCATGGGTTCTTAGTACCCACGACATAAAAATTGGTCTAGCTGTTTAAACATCAATAGAAAATACCTGACATGTTGTAATGAATAATCAATAAAAATGCCCTTCAGAAATCTGTCATGTTTGCTAAAGGCTCTTGGACATTACTTTTCCATGGATGATGGATGAAGGTTTCCCTTTATGAAAGCTGATAAGTCTGGAGGAGGGAAGTCTGTAGAGAAGTTACTAGAGAGAATAGCTACCAAGCATATTCTTTGATATTTTATTTTTCTCCGTTCTGGTAGTATATTTTTTACTTCTAAAATCTGGTCATTATGTTTTGTGCAGGAAAATTCTCAAGAATACTATAAAATGTCGAAAATATTGAAGGGAAGCCCCCCTTTCCTCAACTGGCTCTCCAAACCTTGTGATTCTGATATGTTCTCTACTAACCAATGATTAGGTAAGTGGCTCAATTTAAGCTCAACTTGTTAGAAAAATCTTGTTATCCATTTCAAATGTTTGAGGTAACGAATTCCAATCTAAAAATTACTATCTCGTGTGTTGTTTTCATCTCACGCCTAGCTTTCTTCTGTTATCCACCTTCACAAATTGTTTTCTGTAGTTTTACTTGTTGGCATTCATGGTAGATCCTCCCTACCAGAGTGCAAAAAAGGCTACATCGTATCGTATGGACGGTCATATAGTTTTTCAAATTTGCCAAAATATTGGTGTAAATAAACCGTGTTTAAAGTTGTTTTAAACGATAGTTTATGGTTTAGACCGATATTTGGCGGTACGACAACCGCATAATCCCCGTTACCGCATCAGCTTGTCGTTACCACAACTGTGACTGTTACCGTAATTTTCCACTATGCTCCCCGCGGATATCAAACTTGTATGAGGAAATTAATTAACACTTTTTGTTGGTGAGCCAAGGACTAAGTCATAACTGTCTCTTTGGACACTGCATGAGTGTAGTTCACAGACAAGAGGGTTGATATCTTTTGTGCTTAGCGACCATAATGTTCTCGAATGGTTGAAACTAGATTGAAGATACGTTCTATTTTGGCTTGTCAAATTTGACTTGACCTGAGACTCGAAGTCTGATCGGAAATAAGTGGTTCATAACCCTTAAAGTCTACAGCCCGTCTTGTATGAGACCGTCTCACAGTGAGAAGAAGTCTATAAGTTAAAAGTTTCTATTATTGGGCTATTTAACCCAAGTATGAGATATATATCACAGTGAGACCGTCTCATACAAGAATTTGTGTAAAGTTTGACCTGAAACTGAAAATGATATATAAAATTCGGTCAAACTCAATTGGGACTTGAATTCAACCTTTTTGACTTGTTTTCTTAATTTGTAAACTTTTTCGGTTCACGTCATCATTGTTGTTTAGAAGTACCCCTTATATTTTTCAGTTTTTTCTTTTTTTTTTTCTTTTTGTTTTTTTTTTTTTGGTATTTTTTATGTTGAGATTCAAATTTATCAAACTCAACCATTGAACCTACCATTTATTCCTCTTTGATAATTTGATGAATTTTCGTGAAGTTAATGTGTATTTGTATGAAATTTCAATATATGTTAGGGTTGAATGTCAAGAACTTCATTGAAAGGAGTTTTAGGATTCAATTATGCGTGAGGGAGGAAACCATTTTCTATGCAATCGCGTGTGTATCATTTAGTTTCCATATTCCATATGTTAAAAGAGATAATCTCTCACAAGATTGATACCGTATGTTAAGTGAAATATATTAAAGTTTCTACTTGCTTTTTTTACTCATTTTGAATTAGGAAAATTTAATTTTAAAAATCTCACCTTTTGCTCGTTGTCTTTCAAAAATTCCACTTTTCGATTATTTTTTTAAAATCCGACCTTTATATTGCGTTTTCTTTTAAAATTCCGACATTTTGATTCTTAATTTGTTTACTGTTGAATTTTGTAAGTAACTTAACGGGCTTAGTACATTAAAAGAAAGCGCAGTATTGTTTAAAAGAGTTTCGAATATTTTTTTAAAAATCGGAATTTTCAAAAGACAACGATCAAAAGATTGGATTTTTAAAATTAAATTTTCCATTTGAATATTAAAAGTATTGTTTAAAGCAATATCTTCCTATTGTGAAGGTGGGGAGGAAACGTGAAGTAGACTCCAAGGAAATGCAAGGAGCAAAATGTAACATCTTCACTTCATTTTGAGCAATGCCAAAAGAGCTAATGCTCGGAGTTGTGACCCAAAATATGTCCCAACATCACACACCACAACTAACTATCATCTTCCTCACATGAAACACACCAAGTCTTAAGTATAAATCACTCATTATTTCCAAATTGGTAAATATTCTTGCAATTAGGGTTTTTTAAATCATAATTATTATTTACTCTACATTTTTTGAGGCATATTATTATATATAGATTATGATTGGCAAGAAAAACCAAGTGAAATTGTTTGGTTGGAGTTATTGTGGGCATGGAAGTGATCATGGAATCAATAAGATAAACTTTGCCACCGGGAGGCGATGGCGCGACTCAAAGAAAGGGTCTATTGCTAGCAATGTCTTGCTCTTTCTCTTCTTGTTCTTTGTTGTTTTCTTTTGTTACGAACTTTTGGCTGATTGGACTACTAATTTTGTAAGTCAAATTTTAAACTGTGTTGCTTACTTTTATTTAGAAGTATATTTGTTAAAAACTGTTCTTGTGGCAGAACGTCTTTCGATGAGCCGACCTAAAAAAAACGCTTATATTCTCATAATGTATAGATGAATTATTTTACCCAGTGAGATTGTGTCGTACAATTATGATTTGTTAAAACCAAACACATTTTTCTTTGTTGCTTGTGTTGCGTGAACAAATTTAAAACCCCGGGTAGCCCATTTATTTGATTATTTCCTATTTTTAAACCGGAATACATTGGAAAATTTGAAATAGATAAGATTCTTAATTAAAAAAAAGCATGCAATAAGATCCAAATCAAACTTATTCCAAATATAAGCGCCTGATACCCCAGAGCACAGGTTCGGGTCTGTTCGCACTTAGTAAGTGCGAACAGTAATAAATTGGTTAAAAAAAATCAAGTGTTTGTTCGCACTTAGTAACTGCGAATAGGTCAAACAGGGTCAACATGTTGATTTTAAGACAAGAGTTGTTCGCACTTAGTAAGTGCGAACAGACTGAAAACCAAAAACAGGCTGTTCGCTGTTAGTAACAGCGAACAACCTGTTTCAGTTTTTCAGTCTGTTCGCACTTACTAAGTGCGAACAGCCCGAACCTAAGGTTTGCGGATTACACGCTTAGTTTTGGAATAAGTTTGATTATGATCTTATTGTATGTTTTTGTTTGATAAATAATCTTATTTATTTCAAATTTTCAATACATTGTTGATTGGTGCATCTTGCATGTGTTTGCTTTTAAGGTGTGTTTATGCTTGAAATTTTGCATTGGATTATAGTTTCAACTTACAAGTATGGTGTTCAAATATCTAAACTGTTGGGAGTTTGAAGCTATTGTAGTGCAGTATAACATGAATCTAGGGCCTTCAATATGTTAGTTGTATGCTCAACCCCACTCAAGGCTCGATTTAAGCTTGCATTTGAATTTAAATTTAAATTGTCGCAAAATTTTTAAAAATTTCATGAATAACTTATGTTAAAAAACACTTATGAAGGTTCTAGTTGTTTGTGAGAACTAATGAACACGTTTATAATAGGAAAATTGCAACAAATTTTACGGTGTTTATTAAATATAATGTTATAGAAAAGTTGGAAAATGACAATTATTTTACTCATAGAGCTCTTTTAAATGGAACAACTTTATTTTCCGGTGTTTGGCTTATTGACAAATGAAATTTACCAGCTTATCATTTTCTTTTGTCAAATTTACCATTTTAAAAAGGATAAAAATATATGGTTCTGTCTTATGTTGAGCTATTTAAGATAATTTAATGATTTAAAATTATTTAGTATCAAAAATTTGTCATCTTTGAAAATTAAATAACTTAAGTATTTTTGAAATAAGAATTAGCCAGAAACTTACGTTGCATAAAATGTTCTACAAAAGGTAAAAAAATAACTTAACTACATTTATTAGAATTTACCTAAGAGAGAGCTCAATTGGTTTATTTAATTTGAAATTTGAGTGAATCTTTATTGGTTAATTATTTCATATTAAAAGTGGTTGCTAATTAGCCAATTTTTTTAATTAAATATCTTAATGAGATAAAAATTGCTAATATGATTTTATTATAACTTTAAATTGTTTTTATACCAAAATACTAAATGCTTGCCTTGTAATTTTTCAAGTATAAAATAATCAAACATGTTGACAATTTCAATTTCATAATTCATTGTCAATTTTCTTCTTAAAAACAACTAATACATCTCAAAACAAGACGAGCGTATTTTTATTTTTTCTTTAATTTGTATTAATTGGGCTATTTTGTATATATATCTAATATGTCTTTCAGAAAGACTGTATCTCCCAACAACTTGTGTAAAAATAATGTCCAATTTGCTCTTCACACTGTCTCTCCGGGGGATAGTCCTATGATAGTACTTCCTAGCTAACTCATGTTCTTTTTGTGTGTTGATTGTAGCACGTCGATTGGAGATTTCCATCACAGAAATCAGTTGGTTCAACATCTTTAATAACAATCTCATCATTACTAGGAGTATCAAAGCCTAAACAACACTACACTTTACAATGCAACTCAACCACTACAAACCAACAATGCACCCACAACTATCCCAGAAACTACACCTCCACAACCTCTATCCAACCATCGACATGCCCGGACTACTTCCGTTGGATCCACGAAGATCTACGACATTGGAAGGAAACCGGTATAACGAGACAAATGGTGGAGGGGGCTCGAAAATCAGCCCATTTTAGGCTAGTAATCCTAGATGGAAGGGTGTATGTGGAGAAGTATAGGGAGTCACTTCAAACTAGAGATGAGTTCACTCTTTGGGGATTCTTACAATTACTAAGATGGTATCCTGGGAGATTGCCTGATTTGGAACTGATGTTTGATTGTGATGATAGACCTGTTATTCCTGCAAAAAGGTTTAGAACCCCTAATTCTGGCCCACCACCCTTGTTTAAGTATTGCTCTGATCCATGGGGTTTGGACATTGTTTTCCCTGATTGGTCATTTTGGGGATGGTAAGTTTTTTTTTTTGAGATATGGGGGTGGTAAGTTAATTAATTATACTTCTCAATTCTCATTATTTAATTTTTCGAAAATTCCATCATCATAAGGTTTCGGCTCTTTTACATGCTGGACGATTTTTTTTTTAAATTCGCGTGGTGATTCTAAGCTTCTAATTTTTTCGTTTTGTAGGTAAAAGGATAATATTTTTGCTAAACTTACGTTATTATTGCCCATCATAACAACTTTTTTCAGACGCATTCACCCTTGTGGAGTAAGTTTTTCAAACATTCATCCGAAATGAGTATTTAATTTACGGTTACTCTCCTGTGAGATGGCCTAATTAAGCCGTGTAACTGGCCCAGATCTAATAGTTTTTTAAAATATTCTGACATACTAATTTTAAGACTTAAAAGGACAATTTCAAAACTTAAAAATTCAATTTTAAGTCTTAAAATGTCAATTTTAAAGTTTTTAATATCTAATTTAATGTTTGAGTCATACTATTTTAAAGTTGAAATGAGAATTTAATGTCTTGTAATTAGTCTTGTCTTGTAAGTCTTAAAATTGGTTTTTTAAGGATTGAAATCGACTTTTTTAGTCTTAAAAGAGTCAAATTTCACGACTTAAAATTGACATTTAAATATGTGAAATTTTCTCAAAAGTGAGACGGTCTAACCTAAATTTTTGCGTTTAATTTAACAAAATTTAACCTTTTGGTTACCACATGAAAAAATTGAAAGCTTGAGGTCACCTTGCAAATTTAAAAACAAATGTTTGTCTTGCACGTGGAAAATTTAAAAACTCAGGGTTAGCACATGTTTTCATTAATTTTTTTGGTTATGATATTACACAAATTCTTAAATAAGATTATCTTTATTGAGTTGACCTATGTACATTTAATGTGTTATAATGACCACTTAAAATTTTTAAGTGATTAATTAGAGAAATGAGCGAATTATATGGATCTACAAAAGACGAGCGGATCGATAATATTATAATTGAATATTATGTTTTGAATAGGCCGGAGTGCCACATAAATCCATGGAGAAATGCATCAAATGACATACAAGAAGGCAACAAAAGGATAAAATGGAAGGACAGGGAACCCTATGCTTATTGGAGAGGTAACCCCAATGTTGCACCATGGAGGGCTGAATTACTCAAATGCAATGCCACTGATTGGAACGTTCGCCTCTATACTCAGGTCTCCAATCCTATACAACTTGGTTTAGTACGTTTCTTTTTTTTCTTTTTTTTTTTTTTCGACACTTCCAGTATCCCGCACATGCAGATGCTCATCCATTGAGCCACTAGCAGAGGTCGAACCCCTAACCTTCTGCTCCACATACAGATGCTCATCCATTGAGCCACTAGCGGGTTTTAGTACCATCATGTCTTTCACATTTTTCCTCGGTTTCTAAATGACGTTCTCATTTATTATTTTAGATAGTTTTAATTGTTGGTCTCACAAAAAATCTTTTTATTTTATCCTATAATTTTTGTTATATTTAACTTATATTTTACATATGTTCGACAAAATTGTTCTTACATATTTATAGAATCTCAATACTCTATTTTTTTGGTCCCTATATATTTCGCACTTACAATTAAAATCAATATAAAATATCTAATCCACAGTGAAAGATGATTATCTTTTTGTATTTTCATTTTATTTTATTCATGTGATTTTTATATGTTTCCCACTTATAGTTTAAGTTGATGTAAAAAATTTTCACTATCTACCTTATCATTACTCCAATCACAAATATTCTATCTGTATGAATTCTTGTAAATATTCCTTATGGTAAGATCATTAATTCGTAATATAGGGAATAATGTTAATTAAATATATTAAATTAGTGATATCGAACTTTGAATAAATGCATTGACAATTGACATGTGTGTCAAACCATCTAGAACACATAAGGTGCTGGGGATGAAGGGAATCATTAGACAGATAATTTATTGTTTGATTATTGGTTAAAAATACAAATAATATTCAAGTGTAAATTTCCGACTCATTTAGTTGGCAATAATATGAGAATTATTTGTAGCATAAGTTTTTATGAAGTAAAAAAATTTTTATTTACAAATTTATTACCACTTAGTATCCATCTTCAACTGATAATGTATTAGAATGAACACTACAAAAAGCAATTTTGGGCGAAAATAAAAAGTGTGGCACAAACTATTCAAAAGTGTAGCCCATACGTTGGGTTACAAAATTTTTTTTGTCACTATAACTGTGGGCCTGTGGTGTTATCAATTTTGTCCATGTAAATTAATTTAGGGGTCAAATATGCGATTGTTGGCTTGTTGCCCACGGCAATTGATTATGGACGTCATAATTAATTTGTCTATCTTGTGCGTCTAATGATTGTGGTCAATATTCATTTTAATTATCGCCTATAATTATTATTCTTGTCAAGAGATTTTTCTATTAAAATTACATATTTTTTTCATTTATTTATTACCGATCAACAACCAAACGAAATATTTTACTTGAATTGCAGAATTGGGCAAAACAAGCTAAAGTAGGGTACAAAGAATCCAACCTCAGAGATCAATGCACACATAGGTATTGTACTAGTATTTATTTCACAATCTTTGTGATTATTCAATTAAATAATACCTCGAAGCTATAATTTTTTTTAAAAGCTAGTCTTGTATGAGACCGTCTCATCATTTTTTTAATTGATTACTTTAAGATCATAAGTAATCGTTTTAAGGTGATAAGTAATCACTCTAAGACTATAAAAATCGATTATATTAAAAATATCAGTGATCACTTTAACGTTACAAGTAATCATTTTAAGACAAAAAATATATCTTAGACTAGCCTAATAAAAATAGTCTCACCGTGAGACCGTCTTAATATTTTTGCAATAATATTTGGTTCTTAATTTACAGATACAAGATCTATATTGAAGGATGGGCTTGGTCAGTGAGTGAGAAGTATATTCTAGGATGTGATTCTATGACATTAGTAGTACAACCTAAGTACCATGATTTTTTCAACAGAGGGATGTTGCCCTTGGTGCATTACTGGCCCATTAAAACCACCGACAAATGCAAGTCTCTTAAGTTCGCCGTGGAATGGGGCAATAACCACACTGACAAGGTAATTTTTATGTATTATTTAATTTTAGTATTACAAATCAAGAATTGCACAATATTATCATTAAACCTTACACATAGTTAACGGTCATAATCATCAAGTCAGTATTCTGTACAAGTCTGGGTACAGGAAAGGAGAATAGTGGATAAAAATATATCATTCTTGTCCTGCCTCGAGGGTAAGGAGAAATATGCAACTCAATTTATACCAAAAGATAGGTTCTTACAAAGAGAAAGGTGAGTGACACACATTACGTCTATGAAGACACCTGTAACTTATAACACTCATTATAACTATATAACTGAGTTATGATATCAAAAGTAAATGAGAAGAAAGTAAACAAAAAATTGAATAAAACTACTGAATTAAAAAGAAAACTAGACAAAAACTATCAAAAGTCTAAAATACGGGTACAAAGCCTCCAACTATTTCTTTCTCTGGTCAGGTCTTGGAGTGGTGTACCTCCCGCAAGTCAACTTCTATTTGCTCCTCCTCGTTCTTTTGGTCTACCTTGATTATCTTACTTTCCACTATAAGGCTTTCAACCATTTTTACCGAAATGTCTGCAGTCTTCCTCTTCACATGTCCAAACCACCTCAAACTATTTTCATGCAATTTTGCCGATAAAAAGGGCAACCCTGCACCTCTCTTAACTCCTGATTCCTAATCATACTATTTACTAAAGCCATAGAAATTTAGGACATATGTCACCACAACAAGAATGATTTTCCTCTTCAAATTTACTACTTAAGTTATTAAAGGTAATTTTTATCTTTAATTGTATTAACTCATCATCATACAATCTAATAAAAAATATAAAATTTCACGTGTCATTCCCTTATTGATTTTCCATATAAGAAATTTTTACTAAAATTAATATTAATATTTTCTTAATATTTGAGTAGTATATCACAACAAGATATGTTATAAATTTTCTTGAAATATTAAATTTTTGAATTTAAAAGCTACATAAATTTCAAATTAAATTTTATAGAAATATATTTGTTTTTTTATATGTATTATAAACTAATTAACAAAGTTTCTTTATTAAAATTTTAATTTTTAAAATATTTCATCGAGAAACAAAGATACATGATAATCAAAAAATGTTTTGACAATGACAAATAGTCATTATGATGACGTTAAAAGATCTCTCATATTTGCCTTAAAAAGTATGAGAGCTTTAATTAATAATTATTAACAACCTGATTCGCTTATTAAAAGTACTATATATTCTAAAAATTTTATCTATTTTATAAGAAATTAATATTATACTACTTTTATACTAATAGCATGTAATTACATTCCTATTTAAAATTTATATTTATATATACTTTTATATTAATAATTTCGTGCATTGCACGAGTTTCTATACTGGTACTATATAATCATATACTACAAAAACTAAAAATAATAGGAGACTTGGACACGTGTCATTGCAATAAGAAAAATTTTCCGATATTATTATTCTATACTTAAGTTATTTTAGGTAATATACTAAAGTAATTATTCATTCATTATCATATATATATATATATATATATATATATATATATATAATACTATAAAAGTCTTGGAAAATTCCAAGTGTCATCATTTGAATCATTATACAATACTATAAAAGTCTTGGAAAATTCCAAGTGTCGTCATTTGAAAAGGCATCATATCATACAATACTATAAAAGTCTTGGAAAATTCCAAGTGTCATCATTTGAAGAGGCATGAAAATATTTATCAAATTTAGAATATAATATTTTTGTTTAAGTTTGAAACTAATTTAGGTAAAGTATTTGTATGATATATTATAGCAATTGTATTTTGTTAACTTAGAATTTAATATGTTCAACTGAATGAAAAAATCATATCATACATCATACAATACTATAAAAGTATTGGAAAATTTCAAGTGTCATCATTTAAAGAGACGTAAAAATATTTATCAAATTTAGAATCTAATATTTTTGTTCGAGTTTGGAACTAAATTAGGTAAAGTAATTGTATGATATACTATAACAATTGTATTTTGTTAACTTAGTATTTAATATGTTCAATATAAATAATTAAAATAGACATCAGTAATTATGTTTTGATTTAAAAAATCATGAATTTGGTAAATTTAAGAATAATAGTATATAGTACTTACATTATTATTATTTGAAATTGATTATATGTAGATATTTCGCACTAACAGATTCGTACATTGCACGAGTTTCTATACTAATTAATAAATAATTAGCTCACAGTTGATAGTATTGTAGTTGTTTAATGGTATGATCTGACAGGCACAAGAGATAGGGAAAGCTGGAAGTGGATACATACATGAGGAGATGAAGATGGAATACATATATGATTACATGTTCCATTTATTAAATGAGTATTCTAAATTATTAAAATTTAAACCAACCATCCCTCCTAAAGCAATTGAGCTATGCTCTGAGGCAATGGCATGTGAAGCACAAGGAATTTGGAGAAAGTACATGGAGGAATCCTTAGAAACTTCTCCAACTCATGGAATTCCATGTTCTTTACCTCCTCCTTATCATCCCTTAGCCTTGAAAGCATTTTTTGATAAGAAAGCTAATTTCACAAGCCAAGTGGAGATGTGGGAACATGAGTATTGGGCAAAACTAAACCCTAAAAATAATAAGACTTGATAGAATTTTTTTTTTTTGTTTTGATATATGTTCTTCTAAAACTTATATATTGTAAACACAATGATTCATTATCCTTAGCTTCATGGTTGTGATTTTGATTTCTCTTAGGTTTTGTTTCAAATTATACATTTCGATTATAGCATGCATGTCAGGTAACTTGAAATTCATTTTCAAATGCTGAAGTAATTCAAATATTATGTTTGTCAAATCTTGCATTTGAAAATGTGAAATTGTATTTCATATATTTTCAATGAAAATGTAAAATGGGTTAAGTATTAAAATTTGAAGATTCTAAGTATATAGGTGTTATTTACGATTCTTAAATTTGAAAACCAATAAATTCTACACTACCGTTATGAAATCATGAGAGAAGAATTTGAGAATGACAAGATTTAGGAAGTCATTATCACATTCTCAATTTTACCTATTTTATAAATCAATGGAGGAATTGACTTAAATTTAACTTTAAATTTTATTGATTTGTTAGACATTAAATTTGAGTACATTCTGAATTTCCAAATAAATTATTGTTCCCAAACATAGCATTAATAAATTAAAAACTAGGTGTTGAAGATGTTGAATTCATGAAAAGCTTGTCTAGAATTAAATTTAAATTTTGTTTTCTTATTTTAATGTGATTTTGATTTCTCCAAAGACAATCAAATTTTCATGATTCACAATGTTCTACTAAAAATTTGTTTAATCGATCTCCAAGATATTATAATAAGTTAGTAACTCATTTTATATGTGAATCCATACCCATTTTATACATTATTAGTCTTTAATAAATGAACAACTTGTGGGAGTTTTTATTTCACCTTTTATTTTTTACTATTTGTTTTGTTTTTCTTATTTTTTGGTCAAGTAACCTACAAAGGTATTCATTCGAGCAGTAACTTTTCGGGCAAATAATCCTAAAGTTATAAATATTCAAAATTAAGTAAAATTTGTAATTATTGTTGGAAATTAATAAAATATTAAATTATTTCGGATAGTTTTCTATTTTTAAGTTTTAGTTTAGAGACACATATATTTCTCATTAATCTAGTCAATTTCGATTTTTTTTTTGAATATATCATAAAAATGACGGACCAAATTTGTTCATAACTTATTGATAAACTTATGAAGTTAATATTAGTGGGTACATAACATAAGTGTCAAAGACACAAGGTAAAATAAAGGAAATTTCACGTGCTAATTATGAGGTTTTGGGTTTTTCGCATGGTAATCAAAACGTTTAAAAAATCCACGCAGTAACCTTGAGGTTTACCAAATTGTTCCACCGTGACCTTTTTGCACATAAATCATTAGCAAATGTTAATTTCGTAAGTTTTAAGGTTGTTATAAGCCTATTCATGCAACTCACTTTAACAAGTTCCATTAGTTTCAACATTTTCCCCAAAACATAATATCTGACTCCACCATCTTTCATCCAAATCAGATTTTTTCCAAATTCAAATATAGTACTTGAAATGGCGAGTTAGGGTTTATATTTTCGGGAAATGGTTAAAACTGATAGAATTTGAAATAGTGAGTCGCATAAATAGGCGTACAACAACTTTAAAGCTTCAAAATTAGCGTTTGCTAACAATTTATTTGCAAAAAGGTCACAGTGGAACAATTTGATAAATCTTAAGGTTACCGCGTGAATTTTTTTAAAATTTATTATTTCAACGTGAAAAACCCAAAAACTCAGAATTTTTCCAGTAAAATAATTGCTAAGGGGCAGAAAAAAATATTCAAAACGTAACGAACTACTTCCTTTGTTCTGTTTTTGTTGTTACATTTGCATGGGCACAAATTTAAAGAAAAGGTGGGTACAACATATAAAGTATAACTATACCCTCCACTTTATCTTAATTGAAGAAGAAAAAAAAAGTTAGTGAGGTATAGAGTAGGATAATAGTAGGGGTAAAGTAGATATTTATATGATTGTTTCATTAATAAAAATAAAAATGTAGCAAGTTATATGAAATTGTCAAAAATAAAAAATGTAGCAAATATTATGAAACGGAGGAAGTATTTCTAATAAAAAAATTTGCTATCCTTGTAGATATTTTGACCTACCAAGTACCAAACTCCACTATACACAAATAAAAAAAATCTTCATATATAGAGTACCAATAAAATTAAATCAACATCTTTTTGTTTCCTGTACTATACACAATCATTCAAGAAAAAGCACCACTAAATAATTTATTTTTAGTTTTCTTGTTGGTTAGTAGGTTCATAAAATCTTCCATTATTCCTGCATTATTTCTTTTCTTTATGGGAATTAATGGCTCAATTTCTTACTATTTTGGTGTATTTTTATCAAGTATTTCAGCTTAAAACCTCAAGAACTAGCTTTTAATGGTGATAAAAAAGATGGGTTTACCTTCTATGAATAAATATACAATTCTCTTTTACTTCCTTCTTCTTTTCTCAGCCTGCTTCATTCTCCTTGGACAATTCAATCACACTGTGGTAAGTAAGGTTCACCATTCATCTTAAGCAATTTATTTTTCATTTGATTTTTTTATTTATGTGTCAATTTTGAACATGTATTCTAGTCAGTGGCGGATCTTGAGGGATGTTACCGAGTTCAATTGACATCACTTAGCTTAAATGCAAAATAAAATTAAATATTATATGTAAATTTATCTTAGATGAGTTGGTTAGTGTATTGTCTTCCACATATATGATCAGATCATCGTATACCAAGTAATTTTGTGTTTGGAAACTAACATTTCATTTCAAATTAATGATTTCAATTATGAAATCATGAACGTGGAAATTGAGAATAACAAGGTTTTGAGAGGTCATTCTCTAATCCTTATCTTTAAATCATTTTGATAGCAATTGTGGATTTGACTCAAATTCAAATTTGAAATTTAGTATTTGCCAAGTACTAATTTTGAGTCAAATCTATATTTTCAAATGAAATCCTCGTTCCCAAACATAGCATAAAAGTATTGATAGCTTGTTTATTTGTACCAGATAAGAGCTTACCTATATCTACTCACCGTTATCATTCTAATTAATTTCTTTTGAATTTTCAGCCAACAATAACAATATCCAGAAATTCCCCTAGTTTGATCAAACCCAATAAAGATTCCCTTAAACCCAGTAAAAGGAATGCAGGCAGTTCATCAAAAACAGCAGAATTCCCTCTGATTTGTTCATCCCCAACAAACAAAAACCAAACATGCCCCAGAAACAATTATCCAACCCAAATGGAAGATTATGATCAAAATAAGAAAATTTCCTCCATCAAATCATGCCCAGATTACTTTAGATGGATTTATGAAGATTTAAAGCCATGGAAAATCAAAGGGATTACAAAAGAAATGGTAGAAGCAGGAAAAAGCTTAGCAAATTTCAGGGTAGTAATTGTAGCTGGAAGAGTTTATGTTGAAAAATACAAGAAATGTTATCAAACAAGAGATGAATTTACAATATGGGGGATTTTGCAAATGTTAAGGTTATATCCTGGGAAATTACCAGATTTAGATCTGATGTTTGAGTGTAATGATTATCCTGTGATTAAGAAGTCTACTAATCCTCCTGTTCCTATGTTTCATTACTGTGGAGATGATCAACATTTTGATATTCCTTTCCCAGATTGGTCATTTTGGGGTTGGTAATGCTTCTCTATTTATCTTTTACTTCATTATGAATTTATGATATGTTATTAATTACTCTCTCTCCGTTCATTACAGAAGTTCTTATTTGCCATTTTAGATGTTTATTAATGGATAGAGCATCTTCATATGTACCAGACGGTTTGGGGTTCGATCCCTACTGGGCGCAGATATCAGTTGGGGGTTTTTTGACTGCGCGCATCTTTCTTTACTTCTTCTTCCTTTGGAAGTACGGATATGATTTGTCCGCATCTAAAATGAAAAAACCCCACCTGAACCGTGCCTTTTGGGGATAATTGAAATGTCCTTTACCTTTATTTGTTATTCCCAAAAAAAAACTTTATATTTACACCCCAAATTTTGGTTATTCTTGTTTTAATACTTCCTTCAAATCTTTTTAGTTATCTCATTTTCTTATTTGTCAAATTCATATCAATTGTCTCATTTTCTTTTTTGTCTATTTTTTTTACTTAAATACCCCTACTTTTACTACTCCTAATACCCAACTACCACTTTTACAATTAATTTAATCAATTAAAATACCTCTACTTTTACTACTCCTAATACCCAACTACCACCTTTACAATTAATTTAATCAATTAAAATACCCATCTACCACCTTTTTAATGGACCCCACACCACCCTTAATAACCGTGAAAACTCAAATGAGACATCTAAAATGATTCGGAGGGAGTATTTTAATAATGGTTTTGATTTTCACATACCTCCCACTAACTTCATTTCAATATTTTTATATTTCTTATGGTCCTCATATGTTTTCCACTGACTATATAAAAATATAATTCTTTTGTTAGTTTTTAGCCTTCATATTTTTTGTGCTAGCGTTCTTTTAATATTTTTATATTGTTTATAGTCTTCACTTTTCCTACATTAAATTTATTATTCAATAAAATGAATAAAATGAATAAAATGGAGTATATCTATTATTTAAAAGATTCATTTTTTCTTAATTCTCGTGAATATTACATTTGGGAACTTCACTAAAGAACGGAGGGAGTGACTAACACATTTTCAGTCAAATTATCATATACAACAACATTTCATATGTCATCATATTCATATAGGCAGATTTAATAGATAATTAAGTAGACATGCGACAACACTTTAAAAATAGTAATTATCTAACACTACTGCAATATTCACTTGTAAAGAAAATTTGCATGCCCTTGTAAAGAAAAAAATTCCTTTGTGGTCCAATGTAGATTTTAAAAATTATTTATTCTAATCAAGTATATTTAAAAATACATATAAATTGTAAACACTAAAGACAATATTCAAAATTTGCCTCTTTTCTTTCTCAGAAATATGAAATAAATAGGTCCGTAATTAATACATATATACTTGTATGATATACTTATGTACGTGTAGTTGTAAGTATTGTTCTGGCATTCTTATAAAAAACGTTTATTTAAAAAAATAAATTTTGGATTGAATATATAATTGATTACACTCAATATAAAATGTGAGCAATTATTAATTCAATACTTGTATTATGTAGAAGAATAATAATTAAAAATAAAAATAAAAATTGAATGTGGTAGGGCAGGCATGAGATAAATATAAAGCCATGGGAGCAGGAATTAGAGGATATAAAAGAAGGGAACAAAAAAGTGAAATGGGCGGAAAGAGTAGGCAATGCCTATTGGAAAGGAAATCTTCAAATGGGTAGCAGAATATACCTTTCTAGGTGCAATTCAACTAAATCTTGGAATACTCAGATTTATCAACAGGTTCTTTTCTCTTCTTTTGTGTCCATCCTTTTTGTCCACTTTCTTTTTTTTTTTTTTTTTTTTTTTTTTGATAATAATTTCCTATAAATGAACAAGATCAAGGAGTGTCGCCACCCAGAGACTTAACTATCAGTTTAAACTTTTAGCAACATATATAATGAATATATCATAAGTGTTTTTGCGTTTGTCACAATTCTGTATATAATTTTCTTTAATGAATATATCATAAGTGTTTTTTTCATTCTTATCAACACAGTTTAAATCTCGCTCCTTTACATATCATTTACAAAACTGAAATAATCCTAATTTTTCTTAAAAATTTTATGCAATATGCAACGACGGTAGTTTCATAGAGACAGAAAGAATATATAGAATGATGAATGAATGATAATTATTTTTTTACTTTTATAATAAGCATACAAATATCATATTATCATTATTTCATATATAGAATAATTAAAGAATAAATGAATCACACGTGTTATAATGTGGTTAGTGAAAATTTTCATGTGTAAATAGATCATTAGTCATGCTTGGAATAATCAGTTGGTTCAAATGTTTGGTGAATTGAATTGATTGATGATTGAAACTATTGATTCATTGTACACTAGTACTAATTGATAGAAGTAATTCATTTCTCTCTGTTTAAAAGAAATACCCATCATAAAATTTACACTTCTTTCGTCTTAATTTATTTGCAATATTTGTTTTTTCATGTATTTCGATACACTAATTTAATTCTTAATATCTCTAATTATGTATTATAAAAAATTATAAAAATTTGATATTAATAGTTTTTGCAATGAGACGAATCAAACAAGATCTCACTTGACTGTATTTTTACCCATAGAATAATAGCTAATCACAAAATAAAAGTGATGAATGAATAGAATCATTTTTTGTCAATATTGCAACTAATATCGAACAGTGGAAGTATTTTAGTGAAACAACTTTTCCACCCCTTTTTTTATATTTATTATTATGAATTAAATATATCGTAGTATTTTCTTACAATATTAATTAGTAATTAAAATTATTTTTACAATTATCATTTATGCATGAGTATCTATATATTAAGCCTTATTTAGTACAATTAATTTTTGCTGATTCAACTGATTTTATTTGTAGGAATTGATTTTTTTTTATTGAAACTAATTGATACTGATCGAAATCAATTTTAACTTATTGTGCCTGATTTTTAGGTATAAATTATGACTGAGTTGTACTAATTAAACTTATTTTTATGGATTGTAACTAGTGGTTACTGATTCTAACATCTTTTTACTTATTATAATTGGTTTTAGCAAATTATAACTGATTTTAATTGATTCAAACTGATTTTTACTAATTATTTATATTTTTTTTGAAATGAACTAAACATGTCCATAATCTAGTAATAAAGTGGAGAAGTTACATCCTCATATTTACTTTTATTTTTTGGTTGTTAGCATTGGCCTTTGGAAGCTAGACATGGTTTTAAACAATCAAATGTAGCAGATCAATGCACACATAGGTAATTTCATTTTTTATTTACAATTTTTTTCTTTTTGCAATTGAGGTCGTTTTAAAAAAAATTATTATGTCAGATAAAATTTTTTGAACTTTATTGTTTTACTTTTCTATCATTTGTTTTTCACATTACGAAGTTTTTAAGTTTGCATCATACTTCCTCCGAATCATTTTAGATGTCCCATTTGGGTTTTAATTAATTAAATTAATTGTAAAGGTGGTAGTTGGGTATTGGGAATTGAAAAAGTTGGGGTATTTAGTTAAAAAAAGATAGACAAAAAAGAAAATGGGACAATTAATATGATTTTGCCAAATAAGAAAATGTGACATCTAAAATGATTCGGGGGGAGTATAACTCAAAAGTTCTCACATATTTGAGTGATATGATACAAACTCAAAAGAGCAGATATATTATTAAACAACATAATAATTAATAGGAGAATTAATATATTATTGGTATTTGCATTTTTCAAGAATGTAAAAATGTTTAGGTTACATACTTACATTGTGGTTAAGTTTGTTAGACTATATAACATATCCTGAGACTTTAACTATTAGCTTAAACTTTTTGTTGAGTCGGTTCTTAACATGATATCAGATTCCAATGTGACAATAGGTCACGGGTTTGAATCTCAACCAACCCTCATTCAAGTGGAATATTTAACATCAGGTATGAGGAGAGCCTGTGCTTGTAGTTCAAAGGGTTCTCGTTTGAGGGGGCGTGTTAGAGTATATAACATATCCTGAAGCCTCAATCATTAGCTTAAACTTTTAGTTGAGTTGGTTCCTTAACGATGTTAGAAATAATAAATAGTAATAATAATAAGAAAAATGATTGTGAAGGTACAAGATATACATGGAAGGGAAAGCATGGTCAGTGAGTGAAAAGTACATACAAGCATGTGATTCAATGTTGCTGTTAGTGAAAGCTGAGTATTATGAGTTTTTCAGTAGAAGTTTGCTACCTTTGAAACATTATTGGCCAATTAATCCATCTAACTTATGCCAATCCATCAAATTTGCCGTCAACTGGGGCAATAAACATCCCGTCCAGGTACACCTCTTTTTCTCATCTTTTCCATTTTCAACGACTTTTTCTTAATTTTTGACTTTTTCAACTACTAACGGTCCATTTGGTAGGTGGTAATAAACCGCGACAATGAGAATGAAAATTAGCGTAATTTTGGTTGAAAAATCTCTTGGCTACCTTGAAGGTCATGTTTAACAATCTTCAATCATCTCATTTTTTTCATAAAATTCATTTCAATGCATTATCATTGAGAGATTTAGTATCATGTGGCAATGGAAATAAACAGAAAAATATTTTTGTGATCAAAGTTTCATGTCCATAGGGATGACATGGAATTTTTGAGTGAAATTTTACACTATAAATCATTTTCATTATTACCATTTGGATACTAATCACACAGACGGTAAATACTTCTTATTTTTACGTTATCCAATTCATTTTTAATTCTTAATATATTTACATGTGTATAATTAAATATATAAAAAGTTAACATTATCAAATTATACATTGATAAAATACGATCACCCATAATTATATCTTTCTTGTATATAGATTATAAGATATAATCAATATCGATTGATTAATAGTTACTATTCAAGTGTAAACTATTTTGAACAAGAGACGATACATATTCAAGTGAATAATGTCAATAAATAAATGTTCTATTCTCTATGAATAGGAGGTAGTATTATATTAATAAATAATTATATTGATCGGTTACATTTAATATTGGCCATCATGAGAATTTCATATGAGTTTTCCAAAGTAAAGTTTATGGGTTTAATTCTCACATAGTATTTTCTTTTTTTTCCAGCTTATCTTTTAATCTTAAACTAATAATTTTATAGTTGTAAATTTTTTTTATAGCAAATAAAAAAACTTAATGAAAATATTAGGGGAATATGCAAAAGTATGATAGTTGTAAATTTTTTTTATTTATCTAAAACGTATAATTTTAAATGCGTTAAGTTAAAGGTATTAATAAATTAAATGCCTTTATTACTTTAAAAAATAAATTAAATTTCTTAATAATCACATTTATTGATTGCTATAAGCATCTCTAGATACAAATCTTTCATTTTTCATTCTAATAATCAAATTTTCGATTTGCTTTTTTGACACTGTTCATCATCACTGTTTTAGTCAATCTATAAGTTTAAACATATATAGACTAATGAGATATTATTTTAATCATCTCAATGTAAACTTAAGTAATATTAACTTTTGTTTATAATTTCTAACCAAGTACAATTAGAAATACTTAGGAAAGAAAATCGTCAGGATTAATATAGTTCATCAACAGTTGTGCAAAATGAAATGAAATATTTGTTTAGAATAGAAAGGAGTAAGTAACCTATAATAGCATATACTCTCTTGGTCTCTATGAGTTTGTTAATATTTCTATTTTGGTTTGTTTTTTTCATTTTCTAACATTTTTATTTTGGTAATATTCTCATCACTTTTTTTAGTTGTTATTTACATATCTACTCTTACTTTTAATCCTATCCACACAATTCAATCGTCGCAACTATGTTCTTAATACTTTTTTCTAACTTATAATAGGAATTAACGGTTGCCAACATTTTTCCTTAAAAAGAATTATTGAGTTTTAATTAGGTAAACCATAGAGTTATCGTGTGGATTTTTAAATAATTTTGTCTTTCAAAGATTACCATATAGAATTTCCCTAATAAATATAGCCCTGACAAGTGACAATGTGCGTATTTGTATGTATAGCTAGTCTCTTGAGAGACTATCTCTTTAAGAAATGTATCTCAAGTCCAGCCCATTAAAGATCGATGTCTATTTACCGTATTCTTAATGCCTACTTACATTATCCTAAATGCTTACTTACTGTATCCTTAATGCTTACTCTCAATATCTTAAATGTTTACTTACATCATTCTTAATGCCTATTTTGCAACATTCTAAAAAATATATAATAGGCCGCCCCAATTAGAGATGATCTCTCACAAATCTCTCGAGGCGGGGGACTTTTTGATCGCACTCTCCTTTATGGGTATGAGTTGCCGTTGTTGTTCCCTCTCAAGACATTGATCATAGTTTTCTAGGAGTGGAATACACTGGGTACGATGATGATGATGAATGTAAAATGGGTTATATACAAAAAATGCAGGCAGAAGAGATTGGAAAGGCAGGAAGCAAATTTATAATGGAGGAGCTGAAAATGACATACATATATGATTACATGTTCCATCTATTGAATGAATATGGAAAGCTTTTGAAATACAGACCAAGTGTTCCTTCTGGAGCTGTTGAAGTTTGTTCAGAAACAATGGCTTGCAAAGTTTCTTCCAAAAACAAAGAGTGGAAACTAAATTCTTTTGTAAAGTCTCCTTCAAAAACAATTCCTTGTTCAATACCTCCTCCTTATCACCCTCATCATCTTCAAACATATCTTACTACCAAAGATGAACTTTTAAGAGATGTTGAAGGTTTAGGAAGAGTAGGATAATTAATTTTCAAATATTAACACTACATTTATTATGTAATTAAATGAGAACTTTTTATTACTTTGTTTTGCTTAATGTAGGTAGTTTTACCCTTGTGGTCCGTTTGGTTACTGGTACTAAATGGTGTTAATGAGAATGATTTATAGTGTTAAATTTCACCAAAAGTTCCATATCATCCCCATGATCGCAAAAAGGTTTTTTTTTTTGTTTACAAATTTTTATTACCACCTAATATCACATCTCTCAATGATAATGCATTGGAATGAATTTTATGAAGAAAATAAAATGATTGAAGTTAGACAAGCATGACCATCAAGGTAACCAAGAGGCTTTTCAACCAAAATTACACTTATTTTTCATTCACATTGCTACCGTTTATAACCACCTACGAAACGGACGTTGAGGTAACAATGTTACTCATATTTCTCTCCATGTGGGGCTCTCACCTTTTTGGGATAAAATTGACCGCATTCCTCTTGCCCTCTCTTTCAAAGGATTATGGATATAGATTGTTCGTCATCATTTCTTACGCAAACCCTGTTTTGTAATGGGATATTGGATTGATGATAATGATTATTTGCAAAAATATGCATAGAGAAACCTTCAAAACTCCAAATTCAAAGTAAATAACCCAACTTTCCCAGTGATGAGAACCAAGCTTTGATACCAATTACTAGTAGAGTTTGGTCAATTGATGCTTCAAACAATGCTTATGTTTGCTCGCTTCTTCCACACCATCATCCACCTGAAGTACATAGAGGCGGTTTTGGCCCGGTTCAGTCACTTGCGTCGAACAGCCTCCAAATTTAGAAAGCCTCATATAAAAAATAGGAAAATTTACTTTTAAAAATCCGATATTTTGCTTGTTCTTTTTTAAAAATTCCACCTTTCGATTATTTTTTAAAAATCCGACCTTTTGTGTCTCCATTTTCTTTTATAGAACATTTTTACTGGTTACCGGATAAATTTGAAAATTCATCAATTTATAAAAGAGAACAAACAAAAGGTCGGATTTTTAAAAGAGAACAAGCAAAAGGTGGAATTTTTAAAAGAGAATAAGCAAAAGGTCGGATTTTAAAAAAATTCTCCTATTCTTTTTTTAAAAAAATTCTAAATTAACCGGTTGTTCAAGTAAGTTAGGGACGTATGTACTATAAAAGAAAACGAAGGCAAAAGGTCGGATTTTCAAAAAATAATCGAAAGGTGGGATTTTAAAAGAGAACAAGCAAAATGTTGGATTTTTAAAATTAAATTTTCCTAAAAAATATTGATCAATATATCAATAATACTAAGTAGCACAACTGGTTAAAGTTTTGGACTACAAAGCAAAGCACCAGAGTTCGAAACCCAATCAGTACAAAAAAAGTGGGCGGCTACTTTAGTACTTTCGTTTATTCTCACTTTAATTATTTCCTTTTTCTGATTTTCTCACAAGCCCCAATACCCCAATTTCAAAATTAACTTTTGAAAAATGCATCTCTTAAAACCCTCATCCACCTTCTCCAAAATTTGGTTTTGAAGATCCATAATTATTATTAATCCATTCATCTTCCTCCTAACAACTAGTTTTAGAAGTTCTTCCATAGTGTCATTAATGACTCTCAAATTAGAGATCTTTTATCTATTTATTCACGATATGGAATTTCAATCAAATTTATAATAAAAATTGTGAAACCATACTCTTACCAAAATTCTTGCTTATAATAAAACAAGGGAAAATCAAATTGCATTTTGAATGCTGATTCAAGAGACAATAATTCAAGTTCTCTAATTTCAGGTATCATGTTTGTTCTTTTTTTTTTGTTACAATTTTTTTAAAAATATTTTAGATAGATATTCAATTTAGTATAATTTATTTTTATTAAATTAAAAATAAAACAAATGAGATTTTAATTAAGAAAAGGAGCAATTGTTCATTTGTTTTTGTTATGCGTATTTTCTACAGGTTCCAAAATATGTAGCTGCAAAACTCAAGAACATTAGAATTCTTTGTTGTACTCTATCTCATTCTCTTATTCTCAGACTTGGTGCTATCCTTTATCTCACTAATTTACCTATTTTTTGTGCTTAAATAAATTTATTTAATATATTTCGGAAATATCAATTTAGATCAGAAAAGCGTAAAAAGCAAAAAAGAGAACAACTTTTAATTCAATCTCAAAGAGGTGCTTTAGATAAGTGTTTTAAAAAAGATACCCCTGCTCATACTTGTAATCCTTCAAAAGAGAAAAGTGACAAGTCTGATGATGCTAACTTTGACAATAATGTTGTGAATGTTACTTCTGATGATAATCCTAACTTTGAAAATCCTGTTATACCCGTTGATGTTGATGCTATCATTGAAAATAATAATGATTCAATTGATCATGTTGCTCAAGATAATGAAAGTATTCCTGACTTTGACATATATGACCCTAGAAATTGGGATTCCCTTGATACTATTTCTATTGATATTTTGGCACTCAATGGCCCTAAAAGAGATTTAAACATAGTAAAAGGACCTAAAAATTTGCAGATTTTCTTCAGCTTGCTATATAAGATCTTTGCCCAATGTTGAAACTTCAAATAAAGAATGGCTTGTTTACTCAAAGGAGCTTGATAGAGTTTTTTGCTTTTGTTGTAAGATTTTTAAAAAGGGAACTATAAGAGGTGCTCTAGTTTGTGAAGGATTTTTTGATTGGTTTCATTTAAGTGCAAGACTTAAAGAGCATGAAAGTACTAGTGATCACATTTTGAACATGGCCACTTGGTGTGAATTACGAATTAGATTGCAAAAAATGAAACGATTGATTAATTTGCTCAAGAGCAATTAAAGAAAGAGAAGGAATATTGGAAAAATGTGTTTATTAGAATTGTTGCTATTGTAAAGTATCTTGGTCAAAATAACCCTGCTTTTCGTGGAAAAAAAAGAACGATTGTTTGAAAAAGAAAATGGTAATTTTTTGGGTTTAGTTGAAATGTTAACTGCATTTGATCCTGTGATGAGTGAGCACGTTGAGCGAATAACTTGTGATCTCTCAATTTGTGAATGAATAATTCCTAACCGTAAAATGGGGTATTTATATTAATCTCCAATAAAAGAAATTAAGGCTTAATTACTATATAAATAATTGCCCCAATAAAGTGGTAACCATCAATACCCATTAACAAAAAACGATAACTGCCAAGCACGCGCAAAAAGCCGAGTTGACTGTGGCAAAGGACTCCAGACCGCCGAGTCCGTGTTGGTTTCTAGAAAAAGCATCATTCATCATCACATAAAGCCGAATCAACTTGCTCAAGGAGCCAAGCACCGCCGAGTCGACGTTAGCTTCTGCTTCACCCATCAAACCAGCATCATGAAGACCACTCGTCTTCTACTCCAACTCTCCCAAAGCCGACTAGGCTTTTGTCACTGACCAATACCTCATCTTCAGCCCTTGATTCATTATCAACCCATTGATGATACTCATGTTCGAGTCGCCATCATCAACAAGCTTCTTAATCATCATTTCAATTCTATTTCCATGAAAACCTTCGGGGTTTTGCATCATTAATAATGACATAGTCTCATGCTATAATGATCTTGACACAAATCTTGTTGAAGATGAAAATCAAATCAAATTTAAGATAAAAAATTTTCAAGTTTTTTTTAATATTGGTAAATTTATTAGAAACATATCTTTTCTTTTTTATAGTCAAATTATCAAATATATTATTAAATTTTTTGACTTGTTTTGTTTGTGTGTCTCGAACTCAGGACCAAGGATGTCGCAGCGGTTACGGAAATGAAGACAGCAGTTTCTTCACGTCACAATGACGGTTACTTGCTGTTTTGTTTCTAATTATGTGGGGTTAGTTGCCCACTTCTTTGGCCGGTTAATTCTTGTGAATTAATCATGTTATAACTTCCTTTATTTGGTTAATTATTATAAATACTCCCATTTCGGGTTAGGGCATTATCATTCACAAATTGTTAGAGAGATCACAAGAGAGTCATTATTCTTTGTGATTGAGAGTTTGATTCATCTTGTAAATCGTTGCGGTTCATAGTGAAATTGTTCGATCTCGGTGTCGGTGGACGTAGCTATCACATTGATAGTGAACCACGTTAAATCTTTTGTGTCTTTTTCTTATTGTTTGCTTTGAATCTTTATTGTTTCATTATTGTTTTTCGATCTTGGCTTCCGCTGTCACAAAATAATTGGTATCCAGAGCTCAAGTTTTATCTTTAGTGAGTTTTTTGTGTGAAATAATGGCTGGAGATTCTACAATAAGAATAGAGAAATTTACCGGGAAAAATAGTTTCGGGCTATGGCAAATTAAGATGAAGGCTCTGTTGAAACAACAGCAAATCTGGCGACCGTTGGCTCCAAAGAGTACTACTGCGGGGTTAGAAGACGGACTAACTGACGGGCAATTAGCAGCAATGGAGGAAAAGGCTCATTCTACCATTTTGCTAAGTTTGGATGATCATATCATCACGGAGGTCGCTGATCAGGCTACGACGCGGGAATTGTGGTTGAAATTGGAGTCGTATTATACTTCCTCCGTTCCAAAATACTTGCAACACTTACCTTATTTGGCCATTTCACAATACTTGCACCATTACTATATTTGGCAAAAAATAATCTTATTTTATTATCACTTTATTCCTACCCCACATATCACCATCAATCATACATCATCCCATTTATCATTTAATATACCCACAACGAATACCTACCTTCTATTAATTAATTTTTTATTTCAATTTTTTAAATAAATTTAATACCCATTCAACTAACTTACCTTAAATTTATTAAAAAAAAAAATAAATTAAAGGATTTTAATTAAATTACCCCATTAAATATCCCAACCCAACCGTTTTATATCCCCAATAACCCCATTAAGTTTTACAACGGTACTCTCATCTCTCATGGAATACTCCAGAACCCTACCCTCCCTTTAAAAGCTTGAGATCCTCCAAACCCTAATTAACCCCTCATTTCCTCCCTCTCTCTCTCAACGGCGCCTCTCTCTCTCTCTCTCAAAAAAACTCCAGAAACCCTACCAATCCTCCCTTAATAACGTTTCAGATCTTATTGTTTTGGGTTATTTTTATGGATTCTTTATCTGATTTATACTCTTTTCCTCCTAAAATGGAGTCATTTGATAGTGATGAAACTATCGGTTTTTCTGATCCTAAAATGGAGTCTGGGTTTTGTTGTTCATCTGATTTATACTCTTTTCTTTTTCCTTACTCTGATGACGAAGAAGGTTTTTTACTTTATGAAAAAAGGATACCCCCCAAAATGACCATTCGTGGTAGAAATAATGAGCATTTCTAACCCTTACTCTGTTTATTTTAAGATTTGATTATTTGTTTCATGCATGTCGAATTTTAAGATCTGATTATTTGTTGTTCTGTTTATTTTAAGATCTGATTATTTGTTGTTCTGTTTATTTTAAAATCTGATTATTAGTTGTTCTGTTTATTTTAAGATTTGATTATTTGTTTCATGCATGTCGTTTAAGTCGATTATTTTTTTCATGTTTAATTTTATGATATGATCTGATTTCTGTTTTAAAAGTTTATGTTTAATGTCGAATTTTCATGTTTATGTTCATGCATGTTTAAGTCTGTGATCTGATTTCTGTTTTAAAAGTTTAAAGATCTGATTAATGTTGATTTTAAAAGTTTATGTTCATGCATGTTGATTTAAAGATCTGTTTAATTAAATTTTGTTTATTATTGTTGCTTTTAATCTTAGTTTAGTTTTAAATTTTGTTTATTATTGTTGGTTTTAATCTTAGTTTAGTTTTAAATTTTGTTTATAATTGCTGGTTTTAATCTGAGTTTAGTTTTTTTTAAGTCTTGTTTATTATTGTTGGTTTTAATCTTAGTTTAGTTTTAAGTTTTGTTTATTATTGTTGGTTTTAATCTTAGTTTAGTTTTTAAGTCTTGTTTATTATTGTTGGTTTTAATCTTAGTTTAGTTTTAAATTTTGTTTATTATTGCTGGTTTTAATCCTTAGTTTAGTTTTAAATTTTGTTTATTATTGTTGGTTTTAATCTTAGTTTAGTTTGAAGTTCTGTTTATTATTGTTGGTTTTAGATGTTCATTTATGTTATTGTTCTGTTTATTTGTTGGTTTATAGTCTGGATGTATGGTAAAATCCCTATGATGATGGGGTATAAACTGATAAATGTGTGCACAAATAAGTAAGCAACTTCATGCCACCTTGGGCTTAAGCACAAAGTAGGTTGATACAAATGCAATATTGTTTATGCCATTTCAGTTACATTGATGGGGTTAATTTTGCCTTATGCTTTACTACTTTCTTTGTTCTGTTTTAGTTGCACCACCCATTCACTTAATTAATTATGGCATAAACATTTAACTCTGAGTATTAATGGCATGTCATAGATGTATTTTGCGTCCTTACTTGTGTTTACACTCGAGATGAGGCTGATTTGCTTGCTTGTGCACACATTTAAATGATGCTAACCTTAAACAATCTGACGGAAATAACACAACACAAGTGAAACATGGGAATAAAAATTGATGAATGATGTTAAATGTTAAATGTTAAATTGATGCATAAAAATTGCTTAAACAATCACCTCAATGACTAATGAGAGGTGTTCCCAAACGCAATGTTACAACTTAAATGGAACAGAGGAAGTATATAATCATATTAGCATATAATCCTTTACAAAATGTTGATTTAAATCTAGATTTCAATCTAGACTATACAAAATGTTGCATATAATCCTTTACAAAATGTTGATGTTAATCTACAACATACAAAATGTGGCATATTTTCATCCTTTACAAAATATTTATCCTATGACTAATTAATTTCAATGTTCTTGAGGAAGAACATTGAGATTAATTAACCCGCGACGTAAATATTCATTTGTTGAATCTATCAACTCAGTAGCAACTTCAAGTTGGCTTGGCAATTGACCTAGCCTGTCTAATCTATTCTTTCCCATATGTGGTTGCTTGTAATTGTTACCACCTCTAACTTTAAGTACTTCAATCATGCATAATTGATATTGAATCCATGAGTAAAACAAAAGTTTTGGATTGAATGTTTCATATGCATCATAAACTGCCTTAACTAAAGCTTCTAAATCCCTTGGAAATTCTTTAAATTGAATCGATTGAAGCGCATTAAATATACCTAGATCCAATATGTTCATGTCTGGACTTGATGCTGGTTGACAGACAAGCCTTATATTGAATCCATCTTGTGTAGCAGCTTCATTGAATGCTTGATCATTAATTAAAATGTGTGGTCTTGCATTGTCTTGTTGTATCCATATATCCCTGACTCCATTTGCTGGCCATTTTGATCTAATAGCTGGTAAAACTTCGTCAATTAACTTTTGCCTTATGACATCTCGGGTAACTCTTGTAATTGCTTTTAATTCGGGTGTACCCGCTGGCCTATTGGTTGAACTCCTTACTGCCCTTTTGTATTTCTGTAAAAGGAAAGATGCCTATCTTTCCATCCCTTAATATGTCTCCATTGTTGTTTATTATAGGTCTAGCAATAGCAGCTATGAACATGATTTTACCTATAAATTTCTTGTTTTGAACACACCTATATGGCTCTTCTTCTTCCCATGTGAATAAGTAAAATCTTTGTGTCTCTCGACTCATATAAAACCATTTCTCGTCTATGTGTACCATGTTGTACATCAAACCAAACTTGGGCAGTGTGTTTACTGTTGTCGGTATGACTTGAGATAAAATAAAATTAAGTCGATTAACTTTGTGCTCATGTGACAACTTTGGTTTGATTGAATTTGTGTGGGATCTAAGGTCTCCAACCTTTAACATTCGATACACTTGTGAATGACCCATTTTCATCTCACTAGCAATTGCTCTAATAGTTGTTCTTTTCTCAATTGGAATTGCATTAAGTGCTTCCATGTTAAAAACATTTTTTTTCCTTCCAACCCTTCCCCTCTTCTTACTTCTAACATCAATAACACCTCCATTGGCTATGGATGTTTTGGCACTTTCCCATAGCCTCCAAACAGTCCAACGCGACACATTATTTGCAAGAGCTGTTGCCTTTATACTCCCTTTAGGCAAGATAATACTTGGGGGTTGACAAAGGCAAGTTAATTGTTGAACAATCAACTTCCTTTTTTCAACAGTGAGTTCCCTACTAATTGTTGCTGTTTGGTTATGTGCTGGATGGTTGGGTTCTGAACTATTGATGTTTGGCTCTATTGTATTGTTGCTGTTTGGCTGATTCTGATCTTGTGCTGATGTTTGGGAATTATTTAAACACAAGTCTAAACTGACATCAATATTCCCATAGGTTTCACTTGTGTAATCTTCAAAAACATCATAATCATCAATTAACCCTAATTGTTCAAAGTAAGAAATAAATACCTCAATGTCGGGATCGAAATTCTCATCAACACTTGTGTCATCCATCTTGTTTGTTTATCTTCAAAACTGTACAGTTATAGTGCTAGTGTGTGCTTGTGTTCTTTTGTAGTGTTAAGAACCCCCTTCCCCAATTAATTAAATGCCTCTTTTTCAGATGTGATGATTAAGATCGGGTTAGACCCTCGAGACTTTGAAGTTGAGGCTCAAAGTGTCAAGGAAAATGCTGAAAAATTAAAGGAAGAACAAAGACTTAGAGAAAATGCTAAGATTTTAATGGATGCTCAAAGATGGAAGGGAAATGTGGGGAAATCAATATGCCCAAAGTGATAATGCCTTTATATAGGCTGTGTAATTTAGCTGTTTTTGGATTGTATTTTGGTGGGTAAATTTCATTTTGGGGGGAAACTTAAAATTTGGCTATTAAGTGTATTTTGGGTTAAGTGTATTTGTGGGTATTAAATTTGGGAGGGAAAATCAGTTTATGTAGACTGATTTAGTAGACAACAATTAAAGCTGTTGTTTTTTTTATTTATTTAAATATGTTAATTTTAATAATATTAAAATCAGCCCAAATCCACTCAAATCTGAAAATTCAGACATGATGTGACATGTCTTAATTCTTGTGCCAAAGAGGTGTGGTGCAACTAAAACGGAACAGAGAAAGTATGACTAAGTCGTTGACCAACAAATTATTGCTAAAGCAGCGGTTGTTCAGCCTCCGAATGCAGTCAGGTACGCCCTTACGGGAACATATTGAAAAACCTAACTCTATTTTTTTGGATTTACGTAATTTAGATGTTAAGATATATGATGAGGATGCTACGTTGATTTTACTTGTGTCTCTGCCATCTAGCTATGCGAATTTTGTTAAGTCTTTTGTTGTTGATAAGGACTTATTGACCTTAGAAGAAGTGAAGGCAACACTTCACACTAAGGAACTTCGTCAGAAAGCTATATGTGATAATGGGGAAAGTGGTAGTAGGTTGATTGTTAAGTCCGGGAAATCTAAAAAGAAAAAGGGGTTTAGCAAGAGCAACAATACTGGGTTGGGTGCTGGAAACGGCAATGATAGATCAAGTAAGACTGCGAGAAAGACTTTTTATTACTGTAAAGAACCGGGTCACTTTAGCGCTAATTGTCCAGTGAGGAAGGGCAAGTCCCAGGCTGCAGTAGTATCAAAAGAGAACTATAATTTGGAGGAAGACTTGGCACTAGTGAGTTCAGCTAAGTCTGGTGGTCTTTTGGATGGTTGGGTTATGGATTCGCGGTGTTCGTTCCACATGAGTCCTCGTCGAGACTGGTTTGACACATATGAGTCTTGCAATGGGGGTATGGTTATTCTAGGTAACAATGCACCATGTAAGATTACGGGTATTGGGTCCATGAGATTGAGGACTATTGATGGGCGGAAGTTGACTTTGACTAATGTGCGACATGTTCCTACTTTGGGGGAAAATCTGATTTCATTGGTTACCTTGGATGATTTGGGGTACAATTGGGTGTTTTTTTATGGGAGGTTGTCTATTTATCGAGGTTCTAAATTGGTGCTTAAGGGTATCAAAAGGAACACCCTCTATGTCTTTGAGGGTGTTACACTGTCTAGTTCTACGGTTTGTGCATCAGTGTCTCACCAAGAGATGACCAAGATTTGGCACGTGAGACTTGGTCATATGGGGGAGAAGGGTATGCAACTATTTTCTAAGAGGGGTCTACTATCCGGGATCAAGGTTGCCAACCTTGAATTTTGTGAGCATTATGTGTTTGGGAAGAAACACAGGTCTAAGTTCAGCAAGGGTGCTCACATTCGGATGATGTGCTCGATTATGTCCATTCAGATTGCTGGGGTCCATCTAGGGTTGAAGGTATGGGAGCTTTCCGCTATTTTGTTTCATTTGTTGATGATAAGTCCCGATACACATGGCTTAGGTTGCTTAAGTCAAAGGATAAGGCCTTCAAAGCTTTTCAGCAATGGAAAGCTTTGGTGGAAAATCGACAAGGTAGGAAGATCAAGAAGCTACGAACGGACAATGGGCTAGAGTTTTGCAAAGAGGAGTTTAATCAATTCTGTGCAGATAATGTATTGGTCGGCATCATACCGTCAGGATGACACCACAGTAGAACGGTGTTGCAGAGCGGGTTAATTTGACACTGCTTGAGAGAGTTCGATGCATGCTCTCTAATGCAGGGGTAGGGAGGAAGTGTTGGAGTGAAGCTGTGTTGATAGCTTGTTATATCATCAATAGGGGTCCTCATTCGGGAATTGACTTTAAAATCCCGTTTGAAATCTGGAGTGGTAAGTTGTCTAGCTTCTCGAAGAAGATTTTTGGTTGTGTTGCTTATTATCATGTTAGTGAGGGTAAGCTGGATCCACGGGCCAAGGTGGGGTGTTTTGTTGGGTACGTTGATGATGTGAAGGGTTTAGGATATATTCGCCTTCAGAGGGTCGGATCATTCTTAGCAGGGATGTTACTTCCGATGAAAGCACCATGTATTCCAAGAAAAGCTCGGAGTCTTCTAATTTGGGGAAGGAAGGGGAGAACGTGCTACATACAGATGGGGTACTTGTGGTACATCAGTCGTCCATTGCTGATTTACCTCGAGTGGAGTTTATTGATGATGATGTTGAGGTTCTAGTGCCGAGTACTCCTGAGCCTGAGGTTGTTCCACCTTCACCTAACTCTGGGGTGGAGGTGGAGCAGTCTAATCAGGGGTCATCTAGTCAATCTGACACCATTCTTGAGCGGCCTAAATGTGTTATCAAGAAGCCTGTTAGGTTAATTGAAAAGATGGAAGAAAGAAATTGTTGTGTTGATAGTTTGACAGGTGGCTTGCTGCAATGGGTGAAGAGATGCAGTCTCTTTACAAAAACAGAGTGTGGGAACTTGTGAAGGTACCAGAGGGGAGAAAACTTGTGGAGTGCAAATGGATCTTCAAGAAGAAAGAAGGGACATCTGAGTCTGAGAAAGTTCTTTTTAAGGCTAGGCTAGTTGCAAAGGGGTTCAGTCAGGTAGAAGGGGTTGATTTTGTGGAGATATTCTTACCGGTGGTTCGACATACTTCTATTCGTGTGCTATTGTCAATTGTAGCGCACTATGACCTTGAGCTGGAGCAGCTGGATGTTAAGACGACTTTCCTTCATGGTGATTTGGAGGAAGAGATCTTAATGAAGCAGCCTGAGGGATTTGAGGTTCCAGGGAAAGAGCACTATACATGTAGACTGCTACAGTCATTGTATGAACTAAGCAATTCCCTCGCCCGTGGTACAAGAGGTTTGATTCTTTTATGGTTTTCCATGGTTTTGATAAGAATTCATATGATTGCTGTGTGTATCATAGTAAGCTGGATGATGGTTCCATAATTTATTTGTTGTTATATGTTGATGACATGCTTGTTGCCACAAAGAATAAAACTAATGTTGTTAGACTTAAAGAGTAGCTTAGCTCGGAATTTGATATGAAAGATTTGGGTCCAGCTAAGAAGATTTTGGGTATGGAGATTTATAGGGATCGGGCTAGGGGTAAGCTTTTCTTGACTCAAAACAGTTACATCGAAAAGATTTTGTCTCGTTTTGGGATGGTGAAACCGAAGCCTATAAGTACACCAACGTTTGTGAGCTACAAATTGTCTTTGTCTATGTCACCTCAATTTGAGGAGGAGTTGGAATATATGTCTAGGGTCCCTTATGCCAACGCAATTGGTTGTTTGATGTATGCTATGGTCTGTACTAGGCCAGATATTGCGCACGTTGTTAGTGTTGTGAGTAGGTTCATAGCTCAATCTGGGAGAGAGCACTAGCAGGGGGTGAAGAGGACTTTTCGCAATTTAAGAGGGACATCTGATATTGGTCTTGTGTATGGGAACGATAAAGAGTGTTTGGTGACTGAGTATAGTGAATTCTGATTATGCGGGTGATATGGATACTAGGAGGTCGGTGACCGGTTATGTGTTTACTTTAGATGGTTCTGTGGTTAGTTGGAAGTCTATATTGTAGTCTTCGGTTACGTTGTCTACTACTGAAGCTGAGTATATGGCTTTAACTTCTGCCACTAAGGAGTCTATTTGGCTCAAAGGCCTTGTGGGTGAACTGGTATTGCACAGGATTTTGCTACGGTGTATTGTGATAGTCTAAGTGCCATTTGCTTAGCTAAAGATCAAGTGCACCATGATCGGACCAAGCATATTGATGTTAGGTATCATTTCTTGCGTACTGACAAGAGGGTGAAGGTAAAGAAGATCGGCACCGCTGACAACCCAGCTGATTTCTTTACTAAGTCTGCTCCATTTAGTAAGTTTAAACATTGCTTAGACTTGCTAAATATTGATTACTATGTGATGTAGTAAGCCCCTAGGGGCGGTGTTGGGGAGCTCCTGTTGTAGGCGTGTTGGCCTTTAGATGGAGCTTTCCCGGGGCTTGTAATGCAGGTGGAGCATTATGAGTTGTTATACTTGGTGACGAGTACGTGATGAGTCTTGGTTGAAGATTTGTCGGGATGGGTCTTGGTTGAAGACTTATCGGGATGTATGACTAATGCATGAGTCTTACATCGGGTTTTGGCTTGAGATATGTTCTTTATGTGTTGATGAGATCGTTTGCTGAGTACGAGTTCTAGTTAAGGTGGAGATTGTTGTTAGTGTGTCTCGAACTCGGGACCAAGGATGTCGCGACGGTTACGGAAATGAAGACAACAGTTTCTTCACGTCACAAAAGACGGTTACTTGCTGTTTTGTTTCTAATTATGTGGGGTTAGTTGCCCACTTCTTTGGCCGGTTAATTCTTGTGAATTAATCATGTTATAACTTCCTTTATTTGGTTAATTATTATAAATACTCCCATTTAGAGTTAGGGCATTATCATTCACAAATTGTTAGAGAGATCACAAGAGAGCCATTATTCTTTGTGATTGAGAGTTTGATTCATCTTGTAAATCATTGCGGTTCATAGTGAAATTGTTCGATCTCGGTGCCGGTGGACGTAGTTGTCACATTGATAGTGAACCAAATCGTTTGTGTTTTTTTCTTATTGTTTGTTTGAATCTTTATTGTTTCATTATTGTTTTACGAACTTGGCTTCCGCTGTCGCACAACATTTTTGATATTGGATAAGATATTTTGTTAATAATTTTTCATTGTAACTTATGATTTTTATGTTAACTAAATTTTTCTTGAAAATAGGAAGTTTGTAATGAAATTTTAAATGAGTCTTTTGATTAGCTTTTCAAATCTTTAATTCAACATTCATACAACAATAGATTTCCTATTATTGTGCTTTGAACAATTCAAATGTACGTTAGTTTTCATATATCTTTTGATTATATACACCTTATATTTGTTGTATTGTTGAGTTTTTTTGGCAATTAAGAGCAATATATATCAACTTCAAAAAACCTTATTATAACTAGGCTATAAAAGAAAAAAAACACCCCCTAAACACGAAAACGAGACAACAAACCAAACAACAAAACCAACATAGAAACCCATACAATTGAAACTTATCCCTACAAGACAAAGTAATGCAAACAAAATGAAGGACTAATTAGAGAAATGTTTTTACTACTACTATAAATAGTAAAACAAGTCAATGTGAGGTTATGAAATATGCGATAAATTTCTCATTTGAGAAAATTGCGCTTCTTTTCTACTTAATTTTTGGTTTCCTCTTTAGTTTTAAAAAAACTTGAAAAAAGTTATTTGTTTTTCTTTAATTTGTTTGACACCCAAAAATTGTTCAATAAAACAAAGAATTAAAAAACATAAAGAATGAATTCATGTTAATATGCATTCTCAATTAATAGAAGCCATAACATGGCCTTTCAAGCAAAGGTATTCAACTATAGTCCTTTTTTATTCTACCCTTCTTGTTGGTGCTTTTATTGGAACTCGGTACATGAATGTTGTAAGTTCTCTATTTTTCATAAATTTATCATATTTTGTGAAAAGAATCTTAAAAGTTTTATTTATTATGAATTTTATCCAGGGTCGGGTTTATGTTTTTAAGGGGTACGGGGCAAAAGATTATATATGAGCCTCTAAATTATTATATATACATATAAAAGTTTAAAGGTTAGCACTTGTTGAAAACAAAAATCTTTCTTAGGGCCGGCCATGGCTGTTATGAATATTTTTGAGCTTGTTATTTTTTTCTTTAATTTGAAAACTATTTATTTTACTCTTTTAAATAGGAATTATTATGAGTTTTTTACATGATGAAATGATACAAAGAAAGCATATTTATTACAAGGAAAAAAATATAAAAATAAAAAGAAGTTATTTTTTTTTTGAAGAAATAAAAAGAAGTTATTATACATATTTGAAACAATTTTAGAGGAATGAAATTCTCTAAACAAAGTTTTACTATTTATATAATTTTTAATCAATTGAGGTATTTGAAAAGAAAGAAGTAAAATAAAAAGTAATCAGTAAAAATAATTTTGCTGAATAAATTTAAGTTCGTTTTAATATATTAGATGGTATTAGTTGGTAATGAAAATTTATAAACAAAAAAACTTTTTTATGATCAAAGTTTCATTAATGATATGAAATTTTTGATGAAATTTTCCACTATAAACATTTTTCATTACAGCTATTTATTAACCAAGCGGGCCGTAAAAAAATTATATTTTGACATTAAGTAATAATCATGTAATAAGAAAGAATCAATAATCTCAAACCTTTTACACTACCCAAAATTTTAATAGTGACTATATCATAGTGATGACTTCAACTGCCTCACTAACATCACCTACTCCCTCTACTATTGCTTTGAAATAGCAGTATTTGACTCCAATTAGATACACGAGACATTTTAAAATTAATAAGTGTGATTCTACTACCAATTTCTTAATATGCGTGCTCAATTCAAAGTGGACAATAAAAAAGAATCAGAGGGAGTATAATTTATCAAATTTAGTTGTTCAAGGAAATTAAGAAAAATATAATCTTTTAAATGGTAGATATATTATTTTATTGAATAATAAATTTAATTGAGAAAAGATAGGGATCATAAACATTAGTAAAATATTAAAAGAAAGTATGTGGAAAAAATATGATGACCACAACTAATAAAAAAAGCTTTTATAAAATTAGTGGGAAATGTGGGAACATAAGGAGTATAAAAATGTAAAAATAAAGTTAGTGGAAAATATGTAGGGACTATAAACATTATATTAAAATACTAAAATAAGGATCAACAATGTTAATTTTGTTTGAAATTGTGATATAAAGAGAAAGATATATTATTTTATTGAATAATAAATTTAATGGAGAAAAAATGGGGATCATAAACATTAATAAAATATTAAAAGAAAGTAAGTGGAAAAAATATGGAGACCATAACTAATAAATTTTTTATATAAAATTAGAGGGAAAATGTGAGAACATAAGGAGTATAAAAATGTAAAAATAAAGTTAGTGAAAAATATATAGAGATCATAAACATTATATTAAAATATTAAAATAAGGATTAAAAAATATTATTTTTATTTAAAATTTGTGATATAAATAGAAAGATTCTTCATTGAAACAACAAGTAACAAAGAGAATAATTTATCAAATTTAGTTGTTGCCAATTTGCCATGAACCTAGTGAACATTACCATTTTGTGGTAGAGCCGACAATATTGGTTTAAATGGCAACTCCTTTCGACCCAATTAGGGTATTCTAAATTATTATAATAGATTTTCAAAAAAAAATTATTATAATAAAGTTAATGATATTTACAGCCCTTAGGGCTGTTCATAAGAATCAACAACTCCTCTTTATCATCAACTTTTCAAAAGAATCTAATCTCAAATTTGAAAAATAATTAATGTTTTATATAATTATTTTACCTTTCCAAGAAAAAATAAAATATCATTTTCCTTATAATAATTGTAAATGTGGTAGTTGGGTACTTTAGTGATTATAATAATTGTAAAGATGATAGTTTGAGTATTTTAAATAATATAAGTAGGGTTTTATGGTCTTTACTTGCGTAAACAAGGAGGATTTAGGTAAAATATCTGCCAAAAATAGAAAGTGGACAATTTGGGTGAACTAACCAAATAAAGAAAGTGACCAATAAAAAAGAAACAGAGGCAGTATTTCATAACTCTAACAGCCCATCTTGTATGAGACCATCTCGGTGAGACGATCTCAAAACAAGAATCCTATTTAGCTAATAAAGTTTTTATTATTGATCTATTTAACCTAAGTATAAAACACGTGTCACAGTGAAACAAGAAGTTGTGAATAACCATTGCCTAATGTTTATTATGGTATTTTTTTTTTGCCTGACAGCCATCCATTAGAGCAAGAAAAACACTTCCAGGGTCTAAAAACATCCCCACAAAAAACCTCTTAAACAGAATAGAAGCTCATCACTTAGAATGTGACACACAAGGAAACATGAGTACCCAAACATGCCCTAATATCAAGTATCCAACTAAATTAAAGCCGATAAAGAAACTAACCCGAAATTGCCCCGATTACTTCAAATGGATCCACGACGATCTTCGACCATGGAAAGCGAAAGGGATCACAAGAGAAATGGTAGAATCAGCAAAAAAAGAAGCATTTTTCAGAATAGTAGTGGTAGATGGTAAGCTTTATTGGGAGAAATATAGAGAGGCTTATCAAACAAGAGATGTTTATACAATATGGGGAATATTGCAACTTCTAAGACTTTATCCAGGAAAGTTACCAGATTTGGATTTAATGTTTGAAGCAGGAGATGTAGCAGTTGTTTATAAGAGTAATTATACTGGAAATGAATGGAATGCTCCTCCTTTGTTTCATTATTGTAAGGATGATCTTACTTTGGATATTCCCTTTCCTGATTGGTCTTTCTGGGGCTGGTAAGATTTTTCACTTTCTATTACTACACTTTATTCTCTCCAAAAACTAAATGTTGAAGTGCCGATGTGTTACCCACATGTTAGTTGTCCCACATCGGAGAAAGAGAAGAGTATGCATCACTTTATATACTCAAGGAGTAACTCCTACTAGTAGTGAACCTTCTTTGGGTTTATGAGTGGACTACTTCTTCTCCTCCTTGTTTGGGTTGCCCAAAGCACTTTGCTCAAAACAACTTTGATTAGCGCGTGCAAAAAATTTTAAATACTTATATATTTAGAAATAACAACATAAATTTAAGTTTGGAGGTTTTGCCAATTACAGCTTTAAAGTTTGTTTTTCGCTTACTGCCACTAAAATATCAAAGTCTAGACCATTTAGGCCAAGTAATCGTTGACATCAAAATCAAAATAAAAAACTTAATTGATTTCTCTTTATATTTTTTAGTTTATTATATTTTTATAATTTTATTTTGTTAAAGGTTTTTATGTAAAGAAGTCAAAGTTACATTGGTGCATATTTATCAAACACTCTCTATAGTTGTGATTATTCATGTTTAATCAAATATTGGAATTATTGTCAAATAATCAGTAAAATAAAAATTGCATTATTTTAAGTAATTTTTCTAAAAATTAGTTTTTGATCATACTAAACCGAACCCGACTTTGTTCAGTTCGATGTGCGTGTTATTATAAGCAGACTAGCGTATTTCGTCTTTCACAAAAGTGGATAACCCCCAAGGCCACACCCAAGTATAGAGAACATAGGATATCTAGTTTGCTTGTAATAACAGGCACGCTGAATTGAATTGAGTCGCACCGGGTTGCTTTTGATCTTCTTGAAATGAACATGGAAATTCGTAAATAGCATAACTCAATGTAGCGACTTACGTGCAAGTTATAAAGTGCTACTTGAAGTAGTGATATACGTGCAAACTGCTATTTGGAGTAGAAGTTTTGTCATCAATTATTCTTAAGACCGCTACTTTGAGTAGTGGTTTTCCGTTAGAAAGCGCCAAATAAATCCAATGGTGGCAATTGCACGAGAATGTATTTGTCTTTTGTTGCAAAGTTGAAATTTTTTTGGTAGTGATATCTAGGGCAAAATTTCGTATTAATGATTTTCTTATAGCGGGTATACCCTATGAATTTCCAAAAATTATATAAGCTCTTCAAAGATTTAGTCGTCTTGCGCGGTCCAGAAATCGAGCTCGACTTGACCAGGCCAAATTACCTTGTTGGTTATCTTTAAATATGTCTAAAACCAAAGTCAAGCCTTGATCAATCTAATAACGATCAAGGCTAGACTTGGGTTAAAATCGGTCGTCGGCCACCTCAAAGTGAGTCCTTAGTCTATCTATTCTGATTATAGGCCAGAGATAAACATAAAAGGATGGGAAGAATTGAAGAAGGATTTAGAAGAAGGGAACAAAAGAATTCCATGGATGGAAAGATTACCCTTTGCCTTTTGGAAAGGGAATGCTTTTATGGGCGACAGAATAAAGCTAATTGAATGTAATTCCACTGATCAATGGAATGCTCACATTGCAACTCAGGTCCGATCTTGAGTTTAATTCTCAGTAGTCTATTTTATTTTTAATTGTTTTAGTTGTAATTCTTGAGTCTTTTATTAAGGCCAACATGTTTTTTCTTATATTTACACTTTTTATTAAGAATTATTAACAATTCGTGTATCGAAAATCGAGTTTCATCTCAATTGAAGCATATATCACTTTCTTCAAGGACGGTGATGATTGTGTTTGATTCTCACTAGAGGTGTTCAATGGGACGGGTTGGGTCAAAATTTAAATAGGCTGGGTCGAGGCGAGTCATGTCAAATGTTAAACGGGCTGGGGCAGGTCAAGTTCGTTTAAATACGACCCACTTTAACCCGTTTTTAAAAGTTCATAAAATAGTTTTTTTTGTTATACTTTATGACCCGTTAGGTAAATTCAACTATGAATATAACAATATCATATAAAAATATAATAAAAGTGGTAACATGTTATTTACAACCAATCCGGTGTGACCCTTTACACTAAGGCTCGTTAATGACCCGACCCGTTATTAACCCAACCCGCTAATGAACCGTTAAAATGTGACCTTGACCCTTTACACTGAGACCCGTTAAAATGTGTGTTGATAATGAATTTAAATGTCTTAACTAAAAATTCTGCCACATTACATTTTGCAATTTGGCACATGCAGGATTGGGAAGAGGAAAGTACAAAAGGGTTCAAATCATCAAATTTAGTTGACCAATGTATTCATAGGTTGGTATGGCATCATACACACATAGTAGAGCAAGGTATAGTTCTATAATATTGTTGTATTTTTGACACATGTTTTTTCTTGTAATAAAGGTACAAGATTTATATAGAAGGAATAGCATGGTCAGTGAGTGAGAAATATATACTAGCATGTGATTCAATGTCCCTGCTTGTCACACCTAGGTGGTATGAGTTCTTTACAAGAAGCTTAATTCCCATGAAGCATTTCTGGCCTATTAATCCTGACCCAGATAAATTGTGCAAATCCATCAAGTTTGCTGTTAGCTGGGGTAACAACCACAAACAAAAGGTATGTATCTCTATTAGTGGGTTATAATCCGGAAATTTTAACCGCTACATTTACGGCCAGTTTGGTAGGTGGTAATAAATGGTAGTAATGGGAATAAAAAACAAGTCTAATATTGGTTGAAAAATCTCTTGGTTACCTTGATGGTTATGCTTGTCCAACTTCAATCATCTCATTTTGTTCATAAAATTTATTTCAATGCATTACCATTGAAAGAGGTCGTATTAGGTGGTAATGGAAATTTATTTCAATCAAAGTTTCATTACCATGGGAATGATATGGAACTTTTAATGAAATTTTACACCAAAAATCATTTCTATTACCATCAATTAGTATCACTAACCAAACGGGCCGTTATAGTACAATCAATAGCTGAACATTTCGTTTGATGTCTATGCAAACTACAGGCACAAAAGATAGCAAAAGCAGGTAGTAAATTTATCCAAGAACAATTGATGATGGACAATGTTTATGACTACATGTTTCATTTGTTAAATGAGTATTCAAAACTCTTAAAGTATAAACCAAGCATAGATTTAGGAGCCAATGAAACATGCTCCGAAAAAATGGCTTGCTTTGAAGAAGCATTACAAAAGCAATTTAGACTAGAGAGTATGGTTAAAGATCCTTCTGAGAAAGACCCATGTATTTTACAACCTCCTCAAGAACCTCAAGTAATCAAGGCTTTCTTAGATAAACAAGATGATGTTAGAAGGCGTGTGGACGAATGGGTGATGAAGGGGAGTTCTGGTTGAGACCCATATTTGTAAGATCGCACGATCTTACGATTAGATTCTAACAATTTTGATTACACCCACTTGCAATATAGAGTGAGTTCATTGAAGAGGAAATAGTGTGAGTTCATTGAAGATCATGTAGACTTGCTGAAGCTCAAAAATGCAAGTTTTTGTAATAAAATGGATTGATATTTTGTCAATATGATTCAACAAGTTGAAGAGCAAACATGTTCAAACTCCAATGTCTTGTGACATAATTTGAGGTTGATTTACTAATGGATGTACAATTATAGTAGCAAATTTGAAGCATTATTACTATTTTAACAAATTATATACTCCTTAGATTATGGAGTAGTTCATTTGAATAGTTTAGATTTTACTATGTAGAGAACCATAACCTATAGTTTTACATGTATCACTAAAGGAAGAAGCACCTTCCATGAAAGCATTTTCTAAATGAGGCATCTCTTATCTACACTTTGGCACAATTGATTACCTTTTGCTTTAAAAAATACATGTTTTGGTAATAATTATGCCTTTTACCTATGATTTAATATATTAAGGTGTTAACTTGGAACCATAGTTATTAGATGCCGGATTCTGATTTACAATTCTAAAATCTTATGATTTTTAAAATAAGGTTATCGGTCCATATTGTAGGTAGGTTCTTAATGTGGTAGAATCCTGTGATCCTACTTATTTTAAGAATTTATGTGTTAGGACTTAGGATCATAACACGATTCGATTATTTTACGATTCAACAAACCGATCCTACAAGGGTAGTTTCAATCCTAAATTAATTTCATATAACCCATATTTCACTTAATATATATATCCAACCCTATGCTGTTTTTGGGTGGCCTGATCCATGGTCCTCCATTTCCAATGGCTTTTTCCCCTCGCGGGGTTTTTTATGCCGGCGGACTTGGGGGTTCCCATGCTTCAGTGTGGTGTTTTCTTCTCCCCTTTTTCATTAATATATTCCCTAATTTTCAATATATATATATATATACATATATATATATATACATATACATATATATATATATATATATATATATATATATATATATATATATATAGATATATATATATATATCAATACTACTATGAAATTCATTTTAACAAATTTTAAAAAAAAAATATATATAAATTTGGTTAAAAATGATTATTAAAAGTATTTGTTTTTAAAACTTAATAGATGAAGCAAATATGTTTGTACTTACTCCTTAAAACTTAAAAAAGAACAAAAATAATTGATTATAATCAATCCAAAGCACATTAATACATATTTGTAGAATCGCACGATCTTACAATTCGTTTTTAACAAATTTTAATTCCACCCACTCAAATATCCTAGGTAGAATCTCAATCCTAATAACCTTGCCTGGGACAAATTCTTGCAACATAGAGTGATCATATGAGTAAAAATAAGTTATGGAGTGATATGTGTAGACAATGTTTTATTTTAAAACATAAATTCTTAAAAAGATCATGGTTGCACTAGTACAAAACATATTGGTAACTCATTTTGATATCCAACTTCTTGAAGATATTATGTAACACTTTTGTAACACTTTATCTTAAAATAACACAATCACGTAACAATTTTAAAATTGGTGTCACTTATATGTAGCACATTCAAATTTAGTACCACTAATATGTAACACTTTAGAATTGGTAATACTAGTATGTAACTTTTAAATAATTAATAACACTAATGTGTAACGCTTTAAGAATTGGTAACACTGATATGTAAGACTTTATAAATTGGTAACACTAAATCTAACGTGTGTGTATATATATATATATATATATATATATATATATATATATATATATATATTTTATATTCTAGCAAGCTAATTAATTTTTCAAAATTTACCACTACTAATCAAAAAAGAGGGAAAATATATTTAAAAGAACTTAATTCACCCTAAAATTTTTATAACCAAAATTTTTTAAAAATCCACGCGGTATCTCTGAGGTTTACGTAATTTTTCCACCGAGACCTCTTTCTACATAAAAACGTTAACAAACGTTAATTTTGAAGCTTTATAGATGTTTTATGCCTATTTATAATACTCACTATTTCAAATGCCATCAGTTTCAACTTTTTTCCCAAAACATAAACCTCAAATCTACCCTCTTTCATTAAAATCATATTTTTTCCCCCAAATCAAAAGATGGGAGAATTTGAGTTTATATTTTGGGGGAAAAATGTTGAAATTGATGGCATTTAAATGTATATGCGATAGATAGCTGATAATAACTTAAAGCTTCGAAATTAATGTTTTCGAACGTTTTCCTGGCGTTTTATGTGCAAAAAGGTCATGGTGCAATTAGGTATATCTCAGGGATACCATATAAATTTTTTTAAAATTTTGGTTATCACGAAAACTTAAAACTCGTGAAATTTTTTTTTAAAAAAAAACTTATTAAAACATAAAACCTACAGCAAGCGCCTACCTCAAAAGCTATATCGATCAGATTGAACATTAACCCGTACCGTCTCCGGCCGTAATCAACCCACTCAATAGCGGCGCTTCTTCTCCATCAGACTGATCCGCCCGCCACTGTCTTCTTCCTCGTCATGCCCCATTAAATCTTTGATAAGTAATTTCCGTATTTAATCTCTCGATACGAATTCATGTTGTTTAATCTGTAGTTATTAATGAATAAGAAAACTTCCTCGGTTAGCTCATTCTGAAGTGAAGTTTGAACATCAATTGCAACTGTACTACTTTGAATTTTGAGGTTATTATTATTTAGTAACATTTTCCAATTTTCATTGAAGCGTAACGATGGCTGATCGAGATAGGAAGAAGGCCTTATTTCGTGCAAAACTGAACGAAAAACTACAAAAAACCCGCATTGATTCTCAACAAAAAACCCGCATTGTAGTAACGGGTTTCTACAAAAAACATAGATAGATTCCCGTGATAAACACGGTTTATTAATTATTTAAATAAACAATTATTAATATTATATATGTAATTAATTATTATATGAATTTTAAATTATTGGTTTATAGTTACTCAAAAAAAATTATTGGTTTATAAAAATTGTATAATTTTCGATAATATAAAATAAAAAAATAAAAAAATAAAAAACATTCTAATCAAAATTGGAAGAGAAAATTTTTATGTGTCCAAATCTTCTATTGCTTCTATAATATCCCGTTAATTTTTGATTAAATTTTTTTCGGTTATTATATGAGTATGTTATATATTAATATTCTATGACTTGTGAGCATTTGATATTTAAAAATATTAACGGGTTTTTATTACGATAAAATTTATATAATAATAATAATAATAATAATAATAATAATAATAATAATAATAATAATAATCTTGTCGATCTTTTTTATGGCACGATGATTTTACCAAAAGTTTTGGAGGTAACGTCAGTTGGTTTAAGGTCTGCTAATCGAAGAGTAGTGACCTAAGGATCCAAAACCTTGATGTATGGAATTTAGAGTCTGTGGGTAAGCTTGCCTGACATATCAATTCAATGCAGGAGTTCTTATGGATCAAATGGATGCACGAAGTTTACACGAAAGGTGTTGATTGGATGCTCTTCAACCCTTCCATAACGGTTAGTTGGGTAGTTGGGCTCTGAAGAGGCTCTGATCTGTAAAGCTTCAATTAAGTGAGTGGATGTGCAGTTAGAACCAGGGATAAATTGGTTTAAATGGGTGTACGTTTGCCCAATGTGCAATGCTGCACCCGAGTCTATTGATCAATGATCATATCTTTGTTCAATGTACTTTCAGCATACATTGTTTGCAGTTTATGGAGCAGTGGCTAGCTATTCGAATCCCTTATGGTCTACACAGACTTGTTTTCAAGAAATGACATGGTCCTAGATTCCGTAGATCCCTGATCCTCACCAGTATTTGCAGCCTTACCTATATGGTCTGACGAACCCGGAATAAAACTATTTGAATAATGAGTATGGACAGTGTTGTTGTTGATACTAAAAAGACCCTCTAGGAAGTGAATTGTCAAACTTTAAATTGTGAGTGATTACTTTAAATTTATAATTAATCACTTTAGATTTATTACCCTTGGAATTTTAAGTTTCTAGGAAATGGTATTATTCTAATTTGTTTCGTTGCCAAAAAATCTTAAATTTCTAGGAATTATAAAATCCAAGGGAAGTTAATTTCTATGAGAATGAGACATAGGAATTAGGTTACCATATACCCCCTTAGTCATTAACAATTCCCATGAATTACTTCTAAGGAAATGAAAATACCTATTGTCAAACAAACAATATTAAGTAATTCCTAGGAAATTGACAAAGAAAGTAAATTCCAATGAATTACAACTTCCCATAGGAATTAAATTTCTACGTCAACAAAACTACTCCTAGATGTACATTCAATCACTCCAATAAAAATTGTCTCACCATAACTATATCATTTAGCATGGGCTAAATGAACTATGGAAAACTTGGGCCATCATATAATAGACCCAATGAAAACCTTACTTATTCTGGTCTTCAGTCTATTTAACTCATCAAATCTTCATCTCTATGCCAATTGCCAGCCGTTTTCGACATTAGAGGCAAAAACCCTTTTTCTCTCTCTCACTCTCTAAATTTCTTATTCTATTGTTTTGTCTTTTAATTTGATTATAATCGGTTAATTGAAACCAATTTCTTTGACTCTCTTTGGGATAACTCAATCAAATCTTCATCTCTATGCCAATTGCCAGCCGTTTTTGACATAATCTCTCTCTAAATTTCTTATTCTATGGTTTTGTCTTTAATTTGATTCTAATCGCTTAATTGAAACCAATTTCTTTTAAAAACAACAAAATCAGTTAAGATTTTCAATGTTTTATAATCTGATTGAAGATGCCCTCTGTATAACCTAATCATTGAAACTTTTGAAGATATTTTTGAAGATCCAGAAAATCATATGTAAGTTCACTTTTATCTTTTTGTTTTTTGGTTGCTAAAAAATAAAAATTGTTTATCATTGTTAATACTCAAAAACAAATAAAAATTGTTTATCATTGTTTTATGCTAATGAAGTGTGTTTTTGATAGTCATATGAGTTATGTTAATATATAGAAATTTAAGAATAAGAGATTTAATTAATACTCAAAACTTTGAAAACATCTAATTCAAATATGAGATTTAATTAATACACAATGATGAAAAAAAAGCATGATTTTGGTCGGGTAAGATGATTTATTTGTGGGTAATTGTAATAATTGTAATATAGCAAGAAACTTATTTATGGGCAATTGTAATAATTGTAGCTAGTCAACCAATAATACTTCTCAAAATACTAATTCGTGTAGTAATTGTAATATGACAATAAACATATTTGAAGGCAATTGTAATAATTGTGATAAATGCGCTGAATAAGTTTTTAGAGAAGTGCTTTCGGCGGGAAACAACTCATTGTGGTAGTGACACGTGTCACATTAACATATTGTTTTAGTATAGTTTATATATATATATATATATATATATATATATTATTAATAATAAGTAACACTTTTTATATTAGTAGCCCATTTGTAACATTTTTTATTTATTTAATTATCATTTTTATTTTTAAATTTTAAACACTAAAATTGAAAAATTATTGATATGGAATTTTTAGTTACTCTAATTAATCCTATTTTTCAATATTAATAATCTAATAAACTATGTTTATATATTTTATATTCTAGCAAGCTAATTAATTTTTCAAAATTTACCACTACTAATCAAAAAAGAGGGAAAATATATTTAAAGAATTTAATTCACCCTAAAATTTTTAAAAAATAGTTCAATCTAACAATCTTAATAAACCTAATGATTTTAAAGAAGAGGAAAAAAAGGAAAATTCCACGTGGAAACCCTGAGGTTTTGGATTTTCCACGTGCTAACCAAAATTTTTTAAAAATCCACGCGGTATCCCTGAGGTTTACGTAATTGTTTCACCGAGACCTCTTTCTACATAAAAACGTTAACAAACGTTAATTTTGAAGCTTTATAGATGTTGTATGCCTATTTAAAAACGTTAATTTTTTAAAAATTTTTGAAGCTTTACGTGCTAATCACTATTTCAAATGCCATCACTTTCAACTTTTTTCCCAAAACATAAACCTCAAATCTACCCTCTTTCATTAAAATCATATTTTTTCCCCCAAATCAAAAGATGGGAGAATTTGAGTTTATATTTTGGGGAAAAATGTTGAAATTGATGGCATTTAAAGTGGTGTGTCGCATAGATAGGCGTACAATAACCTTAAAGCTTCGAAATTAATGTTTTCGAACGTTTTCCTGGCGTTTTATGTGCAAAAAGGTCATGGTGCAATTAGGTATATCTCAGGGATACCATATAAATTTTTTTAAAATTTTGGTTATCACGAAAACTTAAAACTCGTGAAATTTTTTTTTAAAAAAAAACTTATTAAAACATAAAACCTACAGCAAGCGCCTACCTCAAAAGCTATATCGATCAGATTGAACATTAACCCGTACCGTCTCCGGCCGTAATCAACCCACTCAATAGCGGCGCTTCTTCTCCATCAGACTGATCCGCCCGCTACTGTCTTCTTCCTCGTCATGCCCCATTAAATCTTTGATAAGTAATTTCCGTATTTAATCTCTCGATACGAATTCATGTTGTTTAATCTGTAGTTATTAATGAATAAGAAAACTTCCTCGGTTAGCTCATTTTGAAGTGAAGTTTGAACATCAATTGCAACTGTACTACTTTGAATTTTGAGGTTATTATTATTTAGTAACATTCTCCAATTTTCATTGAAGCGTAACGATGGCTGATCGAGATAGGAAGAAGGCCTTATTTCGTGCAAAACTGAACGAAAAACTACAAAAAACCCGCATTGATTCTCCGCTTGTCAGGTATATCACCTTTTACTGTCATTTATTTCTCTTCAAAGGTATATTCTTTCAATTATTCTGTATAAACCCTAATTATTATGCATGTATGTAATTGATTTGAGTTAGCTTGCTCACCTCCTGAAAATCAAGATTAAATTACGAATTCGATGCTTAGTTTTAAAAAGTGCGCCTCGCTTTGCGCGTTGTGCGCCTCGAGCTCAGGCTCTGTTGAAAACGCCTCGGTTGGGTGAGGCGAAGCCCACTACAAGAGGCGTGCGCCTTGGGCGCTTCGATGCACTTCACGCCTCGTGCGTCCGGTGCGCCTCCTTGTTGGGTTGGGTAATTAACTTATCCTTGTTTGTTCGGAAAAGAAATAAAACTAAAAACTCAAATTTACTTGAATATGAAGTTCGAAAAATCGTTCCTTCTTTAAGAAAAACAAAAGGCATGCGAAGAAGAACATAACGTTGCGAATTCTTCGTATTCTCATTATAATAGTTTTGTGCTAAAGTGGTGTTTGACGTAAGAATAATAAATGTTTTCGAGTATGTTGATACTAAATTATGAATATCATGTTTTTTGAAGTATTTTATATGTATTAAAATTGAATTTTAAGCTTTAGCGAAAAAGTGCGCCTCGCATACAAAAAGCTCACGCCTTCGCCCTGCGCTTTGCGCCTAGGCTCTAAGGGCCTGTAGTGCCTCGATGCGCCTCGTACTTTTTAAAACTAAGATTCGATGTTTGGTGGTTTCACCTTTTGTAACCTGCTGGGTTAAGAATAACACTAGGATGGATTTAGGCATAAATTATTACAGTATGATGCATTCATTTTGACATAAGATTTGGTGTTACTTGTGTGCTATTTGGGTTATTGCTGCTGCTGGAATAATGGTTAAAAACAATTATTATTCATTTCCCATTATTTAATGGAAGGTTACAAATCTTCTTGTAATAGCCATTGTTAAATCATTGTTACAGTTGTAGTTCATTTTCAAGACTATGATGTTTCCTCGTGTATTAGACTGACATATTTGAGACTTACTTTTAGTGGTTTCCTAGATGGTGTACGATCAATCCTCATGGGTTGTTAGTGACTTGGTGTATGTCACGTTCTTTCTAATGGATTTTCAAGTACCATGTTCTTTTGCAAAAATCTTGAGTAAATGTACTTGGGATGTACGCATGGTAAATTTTTATGGATTATACGGTTTGTGTTTGATTCTGCTTGGTTCTTCCAAAGCGATTGGCCCTTGAACATATGGGGGTTTCTGATGAAGACCTATATGAACTTATTCATTACTCGACCGTGTAATTGTTCCCGACCTTGATCGACTTCAAAATGAACTTGAAATTATGTAAAACTAATGTGGACACAAGACTCGAATTTAAACCAATTCGATGACCTGAATGAAGACCTCTATTGAAAATCAATTGGATTTTATTTACATGTATGTGCTTAATGTCATATTTAAATTGGATAAGTAAATGTTAACAAACTATGATTTGACTACAAAACTAGTAATACCTTGTCAATGGATGCTTGGATAATCTGCTGCATACCTAAGGTTGTTTGTGAACATTCTTGTGTGGGATATTGTATCATGGATTATTAGGGTTTGATTGGACATTATTATCGTGTATGAATTTGACTTGGTAATTCTTTTTATTAGTTGCAATAAGACTAAGCTGATGAATGCTGAGTTGACTGGTTTTTCATTTCAGGAGTATGCATTTTGTGGATTGATTTATCCACTTATTTCCAGTGAGAATTGTTGGATCATGCTCCATGTCTCCACTTATCATTTTTAATCCATTATAGCATGTTTTATGATAAATTTGTATTGAATCGCTAAGACGTATTAGGGTTTGGTGTTAGAATTTACATTTTCTGTGTAATTGTTTGGGAGATTTTATATGTGTAATTGTTTTAGGATTAACTATATTTTTTTTTTGCTATTGTAATGAATAATGGTCTGAGTTTAATTACATATGGAATATGAAGAAGTGCCTACGTGTTTGAGGAAGAATGCGGTGTTTACCAGTTCCTGTAAGCATTAATGTACAACGATGAGAGTATTTTTTGGGAAGCAAAGGCAATTTAGGTGGATAAGTGATTTTGTTTTGCTAGTCTATATTCTATAAAAACTCCACACATTTCATTACCTCATTGCTATTTAGTGGCTTCCGCTTCGGCAGTAAAAAAGTCGTTAGTGATAACAAAAATGTTGTTTTTAAGTGCCCTTGGTCGAAGGTTTGTGGTTGAAGGATTTTTTCTAAAGAGTTTTAGGTTTTCCTTTCATATGTCGTCGACAATATTTAAATTTTAATCCACGCTTTATTGCACCAATGTTTTCTCTTATATAGTAGGGAGTGGGGGATTTCAAATGTATATGTCATACCTGCAAAGAAGAATTTATCAATGTTCAAAAGGCATAGCAATATCGTTAAGCAGAAGGTAGCTGACCAAGTTGTTATGCAAGATGTCCTAGAGGAAAAGTAATTTTGTTATGGAAGTAGTATTTAGTTATGATGTCTGTATTCAATTCTTATGCCTTGTATACTATAAGTACAATATGTAAATAAGAGAATGATCAAATTTAATTTAAATTAAATGGAGAAATCATTAGAAGAAAGCAATTGCTCGAAGCTTGCTCTCAATCTTTATTTATTTTTTCTTACTTTCTTTCCCTTTCCTTTTATGTCCATTGCCCAAAATTCTAGTTTTTCTTCTCAATTTCTGTACTGGGAGGCATTTACTAGTCATATTCAATTTTAAGTGTCCAAGGAGAGCCTCTCAATTCAAATTAGCATGAGGATACCGATAAGGCTGTAGCCATTTCTATGGAAGGACATGTTAAGCTCTTGGAAAATATGAATTCAAATGAGAGTCAAATTTAGGGAAAATCCCTCACAGCAAAATATTCCTCATAATGTGGGCAATCTGGGTAGAAACAATGATTAAGAGAAAGTTGGGTTTAATTTTCAGACTACTCATTAAGAAGATAATTATTATGGCAGGCGATCGTATATCTTAAGTTGGATTTACCCACTTTTAGTAGGGAAGTGATGGCTGGAATTTGATGGCAGGGAAGTATGTGAGCTTCTATCACCACAATGAGGAAAAAGTGGAGATAGGTGTGCCCAGTAAAGAGGGTGAAGCTTTGCTATGGTATTAGTAAGAGAATAAAACTCCAATAGTCAGATGGAAAGAATTGACTGATTTGATACTCAAGTATTTTCTTCCAAAGGAAAAAGGCGATTGTATGAGCTTCAAAAGGGGATTGTAGCCGAGTATTGGAAGACATTTATGGAAAGGGTAACCCATTTGGAGCATGTTTCTGAAGTAGTGATGATCAAAACATTCTTATGTGGTTAAAGGAAAAAGTGAAGACAAAATTGAGGGTGTTAGGGCGAACAACCTTAGATCATACAATGGATTGGGATGAAAAAAAAGATTGAAAACTAGGGGCCCTGACATGGATAGGAAAGAGGTGGATCTACTAGTGAATCATTTACCCACAAAGTAACGGAACTCTAATTCTTACTCTACAAACCCAAACCAGAGCACTTATTATAAAAACTCTGATAACCCACCCTTACCTACCATCATTGAAATATAGCATGGCAAAAAATGAGAAGGCTATCTTTTAAAGATGTCCGAGAGAAGCATGGAAAAGGACTATGTTTCCAATGTGATGGGAAGTGGTCCGCTAATCATGTAAGGAGCTGGCAAAGAGGAGTTAATGGTTGAGGTGATCGAGGAAAAAGAGGATCAAGAAACCATAAACATTTCATTTAATTCTGAAATGGGGATAACTAAACCTAAAACCATGCAGCTTGATAGTTATTTACAGTGTCGTTGGAGTTATATTTGGATGCTATGCACGTGGAATATTTTTCAGGACAAAACATTTATTTCAAAAGAATTTGGACCAAGTTGTTCCTTTTGGAATCGTTGATGTAGAATTTTGTGTGGTTTTTGAGCTTCAATTTTATGTATAGGTGTAATATTTCATCTTTCTACTTATACTTATATTGATGAGTGTAAACACAATAAGTTTTGTTGGCAAATTGTTTTTTTGCTGCGTTAATCTTTTCCCCAGAGGGGTGTGGGCTTATTTCCACAAGCGTTTCCTTTCATTCCGTTTAAAGTCCTGTGCTTTCTGTTATTTTTGTGTAGATTCTATACCCATGGAATTACATTATTTGTATCGGAATATGTATTGCCTATTTTACTATTTATTTTGTCTTATATAGGTATAATGAGAATGGTAAGCCTATTTGTCGAGTTTGTGATGTTGTCTTAAAATCTGATTCTGATTGGATTGCTCACCAAGCGTCTCGAAAACATCATGAGGTAATAGTTCTGCTACTAACCACTGAGAGATTCTTTAAATTTATTTTAGTTGTGCAAATTTCTACTTAAAGACTCCATGTTAACTGTTACTACTGTGATTATCTTTTGATCATTTTTTTCTTTGGGTGTATTCCTATTCTTTTTTGGGCTCATTTATTTATTGGAAGATTAAGTTGTGTTTAATTTTGTAAGGTTGTGCCACTTAATCGACGTTGAGATTTCAAGTTCTCCTTTCTTTTTAAACACATAGTACTCCTTTGTCTATATGAATTTGCTACAATTCAATATAGCTTATGATTTTTAATTGGGTTGTTGAGTTGGGAGTTTTAAAACAAAAAAAATTAAATTAAATGGATGATATGAAAATAGAGAATAAATGTGTGGATGAAGAAAATTAAGAAAGTGTTGGGAGACGTTTCCATTATTTGAAATGTAGCAAAATCATTGGACATCCCAAATTAGAACATGAACAAATTAAGAGTGACAAAAGAGTATATTATTTTTTGTTTATTTATTTGTAATCCACATTCCCGTCTTACAACATTTAGACTACTATACAAGCAATATTCATTCTATTAGAACTTAGTTGCTTGTTAGAATTTTTCCTTTGTAACTCCAAGAGAAATTCATCATCAAAATGTTCTGTTATTGCTTAATCGATCACCATTCTTTGTCTGCTTCACTGAGAGGCATCATAGGTAAATACATATGGGTTTATACCTTCCACACGTATTTTATTGGAAATGGTATATGACTTTCTTCTTTACCTTTTGTGTATTTGTGCTCTACATGTCTTACCTTGTACTTTTGTCATCATCTAATAACCTCATTGTATGGGCAAGTTGACAGTTGTAATATTTTTTTGTGGATGTGATATTTTTATAATTATCTATGCTATTGTGATTGTACCTAATAGTTTATTTTATTCCTTGTGTCAATAACTGATGTGAATGAGTGACATTTCTTAGGCAATTAACAATCTGAAAGCAAGTGCTTCTAGGAAAATCACAGTGAATGAGACTGATAAAGAGATTTCTAAGCTACAAAAGGATGAATATTCAAAGTCCAAGGATGATAAGCCAAGAATGTTGCCAAATGTACAGAACTCCAGACAATCATCTATGCTCCCAACAAATTTCTTTGACCATGGGGTAAAGAAACAGAAAGTTGGTACTTCTCTATCTTTTAAAATGACATTGACCTCTCCCTAAATGCAAATAACATGTTTGCCTAGTTTTAAAAATAGTTTTGTGTACCCTTTATGAGACTGCTTTGACCAATTATATTTGTATGATACGTTGACCCTTTAACCCGCTCATTTTGAAAAATAAGGCTCAAGCCTGTTAACAGGCTTGCTCACGTCCTTTTATTGAGGTTCACCCCATTGAACACCTCTACTCCCTACCCACCCCACTGTCCTCTGTTTGGGCTCTGAGCATCAAGGGATCTCTGTGTGACATGAAATGAACAAGGACTCCCCCCTGGTTTTTATTTTTTCTTTTTGACAATGAAACTTATTGGACCATTTGATGCGATATAAAATATTGTTTACTATATAGATGCGATATAAAACTAGGGGCCCTGACATGGATAGGAAAAATTAACATTCTTCAAAATGTATCTGCAGTATCTCCCGAATTACAGCAAGAAGATGCCAGCGTGTCTGCAGTCCCACCTAATTCCGTGAGATCTAGTCAACATGAAATACGGCCAGCTAGAGTTGCTGAGGATTTTAGTGCTGCATCAGAAAATAAACAGAGCAAGGGAGAATTGCCTGAAGGTTTCTTCGATAACAAAGAGGCTGATCAACGTGCACGTGGTATAGAACCTGTGAAGCCAGATGTCAAGTGAGTTTTAAATTCGCCCAAAATGCATCCATGTTCTATACCTCAGACTCTAGTGGTGGCATCTTTAATGAAATTATTAACTTGGCACATGCCGTTTAACTTGCTGAAGAATTTGATGATTTATAGATGCAAAAATCACATTCTGGTCAAGTTAAATGCTCACCTCGGATTTCTACTGCTTAATTCAGTTCCATTTTTCTAAATAGTAGATTCATAAAGGCCACAATTGGCTAATAATTTCAAAAATTTGTGGATTGTTAATCCTTACTCTTTTTTTGTAGAAAGTAGTAAATAGGGTGTTTCTAGTAGATATGTGTTGTGCTTTGGTATCCTCTAACGACCCGTTTGGTTAGTGGTTAAATGGTGGTAATGGAAATGAATTATAGTGTAAAATTTCATCAAAGCTTTCATGTCATTCCCATGGTAATGAAACTTTGATCACAAAAAGGTTTTTTGTTCACAAATTTCCATTACTACCTAATACCATCACTCCCATTGGTAATGCATTGGAATGAATTTTATGAACAAAATGAGATGATTGAAAATTATCAAGCATAGCCATCAAGGTAGCAAAGAAATTTTTCAACTAAAATTACATTAGTTTTTCATTTCCATTACCGCGGTTTATTACCACCTACCAAACGGGCCGTAAATAGTAGATTCACGAAGGCCACAATTGGCTAATAATTTCAAAAATGTTGGCATCCTTTAAATTTTATGGATAAAGTGATGTTGAATAAATCAGGGTGTTCTGTTTGGTTAAAAATCCACATCAAATGTCATGTTGAGCCTGAAACAGAAATCTCTTAATCTACGCTTATATGTGAAACGAGCCGAGAACTAGAAAACATACAATGGAACTAAGATGGATTACAAACACCCACAACATGTGAGGAAGAAATTTCTTAATGCCTTTGGATGAGTTTCTTGACACCTAATATTTATTTTATTACTTGTTTTGATACTTCATGTTCTCTGCAACTCCGCCTTAAAAGAGAAAGGGGACTGTGCTTCCAATGGTGATGATAAGTGGTCGTTGAACCATAAATGTAGTAGGAAGGAAATTGGTGTTTTGAAATTTTGCTTAGGAATTTTTGAATTTATACTCTAAAATCTGGTTATGCTGCTAGCCTTTATGTGTGGGGCTATAGAGACGATGTTTGCCTTTTTGAAAAAATTAATAAATATCAGACAAGGGACAATAAACTGAGATTGAGATAATCTCAAATAAGAGCCAATGAGATGATTCGTTCGCATGTCACTTTTTCCACAATTTATAATCTCACTTAAGGGCCAATAGTTAAGTTCAAATAAGTTCTAGTATGTTCCAATAGTTTGTGTACAAAAGAACCTTAGGCTCTATTCTACAGAGATTATCTCAACTGGGCCTATTTGAACTTATTATCCATTACGATACTTAGCGTTCCATAAGAAATTATGGGCCAATAAGCCATGGCTAATAGGTCCCAAAAATAGAACTGAAAGTTCTTTTGTACACAAATTATTTAGACTTGCTAAAACTAGTTTGATTTTATCTACCGTGTATGTTGACTTAAAATCCTGAAAAAGTGACGTGTGAGAGATTCACTCTTTGGCTTGTATTGCTGCTTATCTTTCCAACTAGCCCTCAATAACACTTACAAGCGTTTATCGGGAAACTTATCTAGAACATATTTTTCTTGAATTAAGCTATATAGAACATACACTTTTTTCTTCTATTTTTTACCTGTTTCTTTGCGCCTCACTTTTGTCCAATATTGTCTCTTACTGTTGGGGAATTGAGGGACTATAACTGTTGATTCTGATGCTGGATGCGAAAGAAATTCACTCATCATACATTAATTGACAATGGCGAACCTCAGATGGCCGATGCTTAACTCTATTCAAATTTATTCTTTTTGGTTCAGCTGCAAAATTAACTTCAGTATGTTTATATAAACCAATTTACTTTCTTAACTTGATATTAGTTGTTGACTAATCTATAATCTTTATCAGGGATGAGTATAAGGAATTTGAAAAATTAATCCAAGAGGACTTGGCCGAGGTGGATAATCGCCTTGAAGAAGAAGAGGTCAGACCTTCCCTTTCTCATGGTTGATGGAACACTTGTTAATTTTGACCATAATGTTATTATTCCTTTAAGGTCCAAAACAGAATTACAGTCTTCAGTGTTGTTTTGAGTTGGATACTTACTTTCTTGTCTTGAGATGTCAATGAGAAGCTTTTTTAGATACAACTCAGTAGTCACTACCTCACTACCATAATATTTCACAATCTCTGATGATCTGTAATTTGACCCTTTGTGCTGTGGCAATTATTAGGTTGATGCAGCTGAGCAGATAGAGGAGGAAGAAATTATAGAGCAGAGGTAAGCTGGAATGCTGGACTCTTTATGCGACTTATATAATCTCACATTTCGGTCAGTTTGAATACATTTCTTTGATCCCTTGTTCCCTTTTCCCCTCTCCCTTCTTTCTATAGGACGTACCGAAATAGAGTGGAGGAGCTAAAGAGAAAAAAAATGGAACTTGTTGCATCTTCGAAAGAAAAGAAGAATTTTGAAGTTTCAGAATCAAAGACCGAGCAGGCTAACACATCTAGTGAAGATGAAGATGATGAGAGCTTTGCAGTTGATTGGAGAGCACAACATCTATGAAAATTAACAGTTTCAATGTACTGTTACTCATCTTAGCCATTTTCAATATCAGTACTATATTTATTTCACTTGCGAAAACGTTAATGAGCTGCTTTGTATGGCTTTTGTTAATGCACTTCCATTCGCAGGTTGAAGTACTCATCATCTGAACCTGATGTCTTGTTCCTTGGTTTGTCGAGTTAGGGTCGGATTATGTTAAGCTATGGATCATATTCATGGAAATGAGAAGAAAAAATTTAGTGTATGACACTAACTTGTACTTGTCCAAGGACTGAGGATAGCCAATTTTAATCAAAGATTAATATGGAAATATTGGTTTATGTTCTTGATTGGAAGTGGACATCCAATATAGGAACAATGTTTAGCTTCAGGTTTGTTTTTCTTGATGTTGTTGCCTTCCATTTTAGGATTACAAATTGCACCCTTTTTTTCTTTTGATTAAGCAAGAGTTCAAAACCTTGACAAAACAAAAGAGGTTACATTGGATCACCTTGCCTTAAACCCTTTTAGCCTTCAAAATTTTTCGTAGGCTTTTCCATTCACAGTTAAGAGCAAAAGTGGTAGGTAGAAGTATAACAAGCAGCTATGATTTTCACAAAATTGTAAGGGAAACCCAAAGCAATCAACATGTCTTGTATGAAGTCCCAATCCTTAATCAATCAACATGTCTTGTATGAAGTGCCAATCCTTAATCAATCAACTAGGGGAACAATTTCTCTTGGACTAGTGACGGCTTGACACAAGAAGATATTATGAATAATGCTTATCCTTGAGACAACAAGCTATAAGCCTAAAATCTCTTGAATTAGTAGGACAAGAGACTTTAGGACAAGAGATATGGCTGTGTTATATCAAGCTTGAAGAAGTTTACCATTTTTAAAGTACCTCTGGTTAGCAGCAACATCCTCTCCGACAATAGACCATACTCTTTATAAAACTTTGCTATTATAACCATTCAATCTTGGGGCTTTCCCATCTAAGATGCTCCACATAGCCTCTTTGATTTCATATTTGCTAAACTGTAAGCTTCTTAGATCATATACAACTGTAAGTTTACCATTTTTAAAGTACCAGGGTAGTCTGTAAGTTGAATTCTTGTGACTGAATAGCATAGCCAGGGGAAATTCTTACCAGTGTCACGATTGCAACTACGGGTGTTCAACCGGGTACTGGGTCGACCCGGATCCGGAAATCCGGGTAAATTCTATGCACTTGCTTTTTAAGTTTACCTCGGCAAAAGGGATTGACATGGGTCTTGGACCCTAAGAGTCTGGACCCAATTCGACTTAATTTAAGGGTATACATTCACCTATTTTTGGATCATATGAATCTATGTCGAATTTGGGTCGTTAGGGTTTGGGTCTAACTTCGGTCCACACTTTTGAGACCTAGATCCGACCCATAATCCCTTTTGCATCTTTTTTTGTTGTATATTAGCTATTATGTGTATTTAATTGTTTAATTTAAAACTTCGTTATATTTGAAACATTATGTGATTTGGAACTTTGTCCATTGATGTTATTTAAATGTAGTTGTCATATCTACTTTACAAAACATAAGACTTGATAAATATTTCGTTTTAAAAATTTGAATGTTGGAATACTTCATATATTTGGTCGCTCAATTAGTATAAAGTATTAGAACGAAGTTCCTTGGTGATAGTAGATAATTATTATACGAATGAACGAAAACTGTATTATATATTTTTTAAAGTTTTTAGAGAAAAAAATATTGTTTTGGATCTAGATTCAAACCCTAGACCTGACAGACCCTAAAGGTCTGGATATAGATCTAAATAATTCAGATCCCATGGATCTAAATACGGATCTGGGTCTAATAAAAAATAAGGTTTGGATCTAGATCTAGTCACACCCGATCTAGATCTGACCCATGGCAACCGTTACTCGGCAGAAATTGTCCTTTTATCTCATATTCTCAACTGAATTTGAAGATTTAAAAAAGAAGCCAATCCTCTTTTCCTCATTCAAATTAAGGATCATTATATTATTTCCTTTAAAGGTGTTCAAAACAAATCTAACGATTCGATATTTATCTGACCTTCCAACCAAATTCAACCTAACTTGACTTTAATAATATATTTACAGTTATGTAAAATAACAATGCACGCAAAATCGATTTTGAATCGACTCAAAACGCATGACTCGAAATCGACCCGATAATCTGAAAGAATACCTCTACTTCCTCCTCAATTCTTTTGTCTAGATTAATGAAGATAAGAAGCTTTCGAAAGGGCCCAACCGTCTTCATCTCGAGAAAGATTTCAATCATCTTCCCCCCAAATTGTATATGTAGTTTAATCTCTCTTGAAAACGATGACGTATTAGAGATCGAACGATGTGTTTCAATCTCCAATACCACCAAGATCGAAAGTATGTGAAGTCTTGTGAAACAAATTACGCAAAAAATATGACTTGATGTTTGTAAGAGTAAAAATGCAATAATAAAATGACACAAAATATATACGAGGTTCACCCAAATTTGGCTACGTCCTCCGGTGTAGTAACTCTTATATTATAACAATTGAGAATTACAATTAGAGAAGAGATGAGGCTAAGTGTTTGACTTGGGGTATTTTTTTTGTGGATGTCGTGGATTGTTTTTAGTGAGTATATATGCTCACTATTTATAGTGGTGTCTTAATTCAATAAGTAATATGGATTAAATGATAAGAGTCAAACAAGATAAATAGCTCCAAGAACATAATGGGACGCAACAGAATCCAATGCCAAACTACTGTCAGCTACGTGCTTGTTCGAGCATTCTTAGGCTCGTTCGAGCACTAATTCCAGCAAACAGATGATTCACATGCTCGTTCAATTCAGTGACCCTTCTATGGAAGCCTCGTTCGAGCATCCTTTTCAGAGGTGACTCATGACCTTCCAATTCTTCTCATTAAGACTCATTAACAAGCTCCATTATACTTCATAACTTCCACTACAACATCCATGTTTAAGTCTCATTTTAATTCCCTCATAACTCAAGAAATTACTCCATAAACTTAAACATCATATTAAACCACAACTTTAACTTACCCATTTACATAATCCCATAGGATTCCACACACACTAATTCATAATAGTTATTTTGGTGTACTCAAGTCACACCATTCATAACATCTCTCTTTTAGTTGTTTTTTTGGTTTTGATTTTGTACATAAAAAGATCAATTTTCTATAAAATTTAAGAATTTAGAAAACAAACGTATCTAAAATATGAAATAGGTTATACATACCCATAACATGATAAATTGAGGAAGATAGAGCAAACTTAAATTTGTTTGTGGGGGCTTTGTTTATGACTCATTTATTTGATCTACTTCACAGCAATCGCCATGTATATCTAGTTCAAGCCTAAAAAATTACTCTCTCACAGCTCTTATTTTTCTAAATTTGTTGTTTGTCTTAATTTAGTAAATGCTAATACTTTGGTTGTTTTTTGACATCTTTTGTCATGCAAAGTTGTATGTACTAATCATGATTACTTGGCAACACATTTTTGCACTTCTAAATGTGATATTAATTGTAGAATATTTCAAATTTATAGTTTTGGAATTTTCAAGCAATTTTTCTTTCTCTATTTGTTATTATTGTTCAAACTTAATGTTAATGCAAGTGCCAAAACGCTTAATAATGATGATGAATTCAGTCACTTAGTCGAACATGCCTTAGCTTGTACTTTGGATAATTACGATGAGGATGTGTCGAGTGTAAGTGAATTGAGGTTTGGGACAATACACGAGGTGTTTGACAATGAGTGTTTGAGGTTCCAATAAAGTGAGGAACCATGCCTTGAGCGAGTCAAGGCATGGGAAGTGATGTGCTCGACCAAAGCAAGCAAGGAAGAACAAGTCAGTGAGTAGCAGGGGAGCTGCTCGTTCGAGCAAGAAAGGTGCTCGTTCGAGCGTGACTTTTTGGATTCCATTGAGCAGTTTCTGGTTTGTTTAAAGCATTAAGAGAGTAGTTTAAAAGTCTTGTTTATTGTCTTGTTTATGAGCATTGTTGGTGTTTATTGTGATGTTAAATGTGGTGATTAAGTGTGTGGTTCTAGAATGTAGTATTCCTCTCTATAAATAGGATACTCATTCATAGAACAAAAGCACCACAAAAACACACATTGAGAGTAGACTAGTGCATTGCTTAGAAACTAGAGGAGTGTTCTTACTTTGCATTAGTATTGTGATCTTAAGAGATTGTTCTTAAGATAAGGGGGTTTATTATAATTGTATTGTTGAATCTTTTAAAATAAAACATCATCTGAGGGGGAGGTATCAAAGATACCTCATAAACACTTGTGTCTTCTTTTGCATTATTTTCATTGCGTTTTCATTGTTGAACCTCGCTTTGTGACGTACGTTTTCAATTGGTATCAGAGCGGGAAGATCAAATGGGCCATTTGGGGTGTGAAAGTGAGGTTAAAAAAACAAGAAAAACACAATGAGTGAGGGGAAATTTTGTATTCAATTGTTTGATGGAAAGATCAACTTTGCTATTTGGAAAAGCTCCGTGGAGGATTACTTGGTGCAACAAGGCATTGATGATGCTTTGTTGAAAGAGAGGCCAAATCATATTGAGGAGGCAAAATGGACACAAATTCGCAAGAAGGCAGTAAGCACGATCCGGCTTGCCATTGCTCCCGAAATCAAGTATAACTACTTGAAAGAGACTAATCCCGGTGAGTTGTTAGAAAAGTTACAAGCGGTGTATGCTTCCAAATCCCTTACCAATAAACTTTGCTTGAGGTGGGAATTGTATCAACTCATGAAGGATGAGGACACAACGATGCAAGACCACATTAACACATTTAACAAGTTGGTGTGCCAATAGTTGAATGCGGATGAAAAGGTGACCGATGAAGAGCAAGCCTTACTACTCTTGGCTTCACTTTCCAAGGACTATAGAAACATAGTCCAAACATTGCTCATAGGTAGGGACTCTATCACTCTTGATCAAGCATTGGCGGGGTTGAGAGAGAATGATAGGTTCATGGTGAGAAGAGATGGGGAAGAGAAGAAGAATGTTGGGGATGGCTTGTTTAGTGAGGGTTCTAAAATGGGTAGGACCAAGGAAAAGGGATTTCAAGGAAGGGGAAAGTCTCAAGGGAGGGGTGACTATAGTGACAAAAAATGTTACTATTGCAAGAAAAAGGGGCATATACAAATGATGTGCAAGGAATTTAAGGAAGACCTTAAGAGGATGAAAAACTTAAGGGATAGGAAAAATGACAATGAGGGTAGCGGGAACGCCGCTCTAGGCATTGGTAGTGATGATGACTATGATGAGGCTCTATTAGTTGATGGAGGAGTGGTTCATAGTAAGGAATGGGTAATGGACTCCGGTTGCTCATTCCACATATGTTGTGAGAAGAAAAAATTTACTAAGCTTAGTTATGGGGATCATGGACTTATTATTTTACCAAATGATGAACAGGTGAAAGTAGAAGGTATTGGGGAAGTTTTAATTGAGACTCTCGGAGGGGTCAAGAGAAGACTCGGTGATGTGAGGTATGTACCTAAGTTTGAGAGGAACATAATATCATTGGGAAGACTAGAGAGTAAAGGGTGCACTTTCAAAGCGAATGGAGGGGTTTTGAAAGTCATTAAGGGGAGCCTTGTGCTTATGAGAGGAATTAGGAGTAGGGAGAACTTGTATGAGTTACAAGTTGGGTGTGGTAGCCTAGGCCACAAAAGTAGTGGTGATGTGTTTGGGTCAAGAAGAGTTACATTTGAGGATGATAAGAGTTTTGGACTTGAGGGGGGGATTGTTAATGCAAGTGCCAAAACGCTTAATAATGATGATGAATTTAGTCACTTAGTCGAACATGCCTTAGCTTGTACTTTGGATAATTACGATGAGGATGTGTCGAGTGTAAGTGAATTGAGGTTTGGGACAATACACGAGGTGTTTGACAATGAGTGTTTGAGGTTCCAATAAAGTGAGGAACCATGCCTTGAACGAGTCAAGGCATGGGAAGTGATGTGCTCGATCAAAGCAAGCAAGGAAGAACAAGTCAGTGAGCAGCAAGGGAGCTGCTCGTTCGAGCAAGAAAGGTGCTCGTTCGAGCAGGTATGGCAGCAGTAGTCAGAATCTCGTCAGCACAGGCGCTCGTTCGAGCATAGCCCAGCTCGTTCGAGCGTGACTTTTTTGATTCCATTGAGTAGTTTCTGGTTTGTTTAAAGCATTAAGAGAGTAGTTTAAAAGTCTTGTTTATTGTCTTGTTTATGAGCATAGTTATTGTTGGTGTTTATTGTGATGTTAAATATGGTGATTAAGTGTGTGGTTCTAGAATGTAGTATTCCTCTCTATAAATAGGATACTCATTCATAGAACAAAAGCACCACAAAAACACACATTGAGAGTAGACTAGTGCATTGCTTAGAAACTAGAGGAGTGTTGTTACTTTGCATTAGTATTGTGATCTTAAGAGATTGTTCTTAAGATAAGGGGGTTTATTATAATTATATTGTTGAATCTTTTAAAATAAAACATCATTTGAGGGGGAGGTATCAAAGATACCTCATAAACACTTGTGTCTTCTTTTGCATTATTTTCATTGTGTTTTCATTGTTGAACCTCGCTTTGTGACGTACGTTTTCACTTAATGATAATGAATTTTGTTTAATTTAACAAAATAGGTTTGTTGGTGCTTTCTATTTATAGAGATGGTGAGACAGAGTTGTTTTGTGTGGTTTATGATTATTTTGTTATGATTGCACTTGATAGTTTAGTGTGTTTGGAAATGGATATTTGATTTGTAAATCTTGAATTGCTTTAATTTACTTGTTTGGAAGGTCATGAAATTCAATTCAAGAATTTGGCTCAATTCCATTCCAATTTCAATACTGTTTAAAATAACTCATGGTAAAATGACAATCAATGACTTGTCATTTCAAATCCAATTTGGCTCTCCCACTTTCAGAAATCCTATTTTCATGTTTTACTCTCTCTCTCTCTCTCTATCTCCCTCTCTAATTGTTGTATTCTATCAATTGATGTTGTCCCTCCTCGATCCACCATTGTTGTTGGTGTTCATTGCTCACAAGCTTTTCGTCCTTGCTTTTCAAGTATGCTCCATCTTTTACTTTTTATTATACCATTATTGTTGGTGATTAGTTATTCTTACTTTTATGCATCTTGTATTTTTTGTAAAGGGATCATTGAAATTGTTGAAAAAATTATTTTTTTCGTTAACTGAACAACATTTTCTATTCGGTCCATCCAAATATACTTCATAAAGCTTATTGTAGGAGCATTTGCTCATCTCAACAAAATCAATATAGAAACTGGTTTAACCAATTAACTCGAACATCTACATATTCACGGTTCCTGCGTGCCAATTTTATTATTAATATGTAATATGTACTATGTAGTATACTTTATCAATATCATGTCGAACGTTAATTAGCATTGTGTTATATCTGCAATGTGTTGCTTATTCAGTTACTTGACAATGGATCACTAAGTAAAGTGTAGATTCACCTTTTATAAGTTTTGTTTGATTGTATTTTGCCTTAATTCTTCTAATATTACAAAGAATGGTTGTTTAGATGACATTTTTTTATTGGAAGACAAAAAATATCTGATCAATTTAGTATTCAAGAATCAAGAAAACGTGTAAGGGAGAATGTGGATAAAGATAAGAAAGTTATGGTGGCTGTAGGTTTTTTCATGATTGTTGTTATGGCTTGTTTGATTTGAGGAATGGAGTAAAGGAAATAACATGGAATCAACATGAACGTACGAATATACGAACAATTTGGATGGACACGTTGATGATTGATAAAATATGTAGGGAGCAATTACGTCTACACAAACGTTGTTTTGAGAAATTGTGCAATATTTTACAATCCAAGGGTGGTTTAGTGACTACAAGATATGTTACAGTGAAAGGAGTTGTTGCAATGTTTCTTCATGTTCTTACACATGATTTGATAAATAGAGCAATACAAGCAACCTTTGCTTGTTCTGGAGAGACTATTAGTCGACACTTTCACGTAGTCCTTAAAACACTACTTAAGCTTGAAAAGTATTATAAAAAACCATGTAATCAGAGCAATTCCACAAAGGATACAAAGTGGAATAGGTTTGAGGTAAGTTATAGTATTAAAAATAAATCGATGTCTTTACTTTCTCTGTAGGTTTGATTTGTAGTATTAATTAGCATAACCATATTAGGGTGTTGTTGGAGCTCTCGATGGGACTCATATTAAAATGACTATGCCTACTGAGGATCGAACTTGCTACCGAGATAGAAAAGGGGACATTAGCACCAATGTTTAAGTTGCATGTGATTCAAATCTTCGTTTTACTTACGTTTTGCCTGGTTGGGAAGGTTCTGCTTCGAATCACGCATTCTTCGTGATGCTCTTCAAAGGCCTAATGCTTTGAAGATTCATAGAAATAACACTTTATATGTGTAACAACAACCTAATGATTTACACCAAATGTAAAATGAAAATACTAATATATGTATAATAATTATATTATGTAGATAAGTATTTTCTTGTGGATTTTGGATTTGCTAACGCTAAAGGTTTTCTAGCTCCTTATAGAGGTATGATGTACCATTTGAATTTGTGGAGAGGCACCACTCAAACAAATTACAAAAAGCTTTTTAATTTACGACATTCTTCAGCTCGAAACACAATTGAAAGGGCTTTTGGGTTATTGAAAAAAGCGATGGAGTATACTTATAGATTCAAGTTTTTTTGAAAAAATTAAAAGACTCAAATTAGAATTATTAATGTTTGTTTCATTCTCTATAACTTTTTGAGGGAAGAAATTATGGATGAAACAAGTTTTATTAGTGAGGTAGATGAAGATTTACTAAATATAGAAACAATTGATGAAGAACATGATTACATTTTTAGTACGCAATTAAGTAATGAGTGGAAAGAGTTTAGAGATAATCTTGCTCAATAGATGTTTGAAGAATATCAACAGTGAAGGACACATTTGTTACTTGAGATATTAGTTGGAAGATCTTTATCCTAAATGTCATAAATGCTTGTAGATATTAAGCTAGATTGGAAGTATTATTACTCTCTTAAGTGTTATTTGAAAGAACAACTTAATTATTATTGTTATTTGCTCTAAAGCCTTTAAAGTAGGTTATTTTGTTGGGTACATGAAGACTTGTTTAAAATCATATGGCTTCATTATTTGCACTACTACTTGTAATTGTTCATGTATAATTGTTTCACTACATATTCTATAATTTGACTTTATATTGTTGAGAACATGCTTGTTAATGTTGATGGCCTCTGCTGAGACATAATTTTAGCATTCATCATGAAGAGATCCGGAAAAGAGCCAATGTACCACAAAAACAATCAACACGAGCTTATCTTACTTGGAACCAACAAATGGATGCTATACTCATCTCTTCTTTGTTTGAGCAAATCAGTAAAGGAAATGAGGGTGATGGAAAATTCAAACCACAAGCATATCAATAAGTTGTTGCTAATAACCTAAGGAACCAATTAGGTTTATTGGCCATCACTGAACATGTAAAGAATTGAATCAAAGTATGAAAGAAACATCATTCAGTTATCACAGATACTCGCACTTACACCAAGTTTAAGTGGGATGAAGATAAGAAGATGCTTGTTATCCCAATTGAAGACACGTGGAATGGAGTGCCTATTGTAAGGTACAATTTCATAAATTAACTTTATCTAAATATTTACTAGTAATATTCTTAATTAGTTTCAATTCCATATGATCATCTATTAAAACTCTACACCTTATTTTCAGTCTTTGCTTGTCTTTTCTTTTTGTATTATTTTTAGTCCTTGTGATACTATTTATATTAAACAAATAAAAGTATAAATAACTTGAATACTTATCATTATAATATTTATCTAATAATTATTTTTAACAGGTCAATCTCGTAGTTTCTACGTATAGAAATAAGACATTGATCATTGGGATGAAATATGTGCACTATTTGCCATGGATAGAGCTACTGGTCAAGAAGCTAACAACATGAAGAATCAATTGCAGCAATGGAGAAAGAAAATGAAACTTGTTGTGCATTTGAGGCAAACTCTGCATCATCTAATAGGAAAACAAAAAAAGATTGTTGTGGATGTTATTTCTAGATTTACGGATTCGTTTGAGAAATATCTACAAGCAAATAAACCTCCACCAAAGCTTGATCTCAAAGAGGTTTATGATGTTGTTTCAAAAGTTGTTGGACTAGATAAACATGAAGTTTTGAAGACAACAAAGTTATTTTTGAAAGACACAGAAAAGTTTGATATGCTACTACCAGAAAATGAAAAATTGGATTGGGTGTTACTATGTCTTAACTCTAGAGTAGTTTTTCATATTTTATTTTTATTTTTATTAACAGTTTAGATGTGTTTAGAATATGTAGTAGTAACTGTATTTAACAAAAAATGTTTTTGAACCATTATGTTTAATTGAACGTGTCTATTGAATTCAAGAATTGCAATTATTCATTTTTGCCAAACAGTGTTAGAATTTGAAATTTAGAAATTGAAAATCTTAATGTTTCCAAACATATTTTAGGATTTGTAATTATAGAATTTTCCAAACAATAACTTCAATTCAAGTGTTGGTTCCCAAACACAACCTTAATGCTTTTTAAAAATTGTAGATATTGAGTTTGACAATACTTATATAGATAACAATTAGAAAGATCAATATTGCATATTGGAAAAAAATAATTTTATTTGTTTTATTTATAGTATGCTAGGATATAAACTCGTGCAATTCACGGATCTATAAATACGTTAATATTTTAATGAAATTTTAGACGAATGAAAATATTAAATGGAGGTGCGTAATAAAGTATTTACATATGTGTATTGTAATTAAAAAAGAATTAAATATAAAGAAACACAAAATAGATTGTTAATAAAGAATTTATAGGTTTTAAAACACTTCTTTATATACTAAATTCTTACTACGATGACATATTTCACCATCTTATCGTATATGAGAATTCTTAGTCTTTTCCTGCTAGTCACTATTTTTAGTTGATTGTAATTTCTGCCATTAAAGTGATAATGCATTTTAATTTTTCTAAAGGAATAATTACATTACATAAAATCAGACAATATTTTTAATTGATTGATTCTTATTGCACTATATTTGCTAGCTAAGATAATCTGATTGCCTTTACGCAGATTCCAATTAGCTGATATTTTACCTTTTACTTCTATAATTGTCATCTGGTCCATGGTATACTTCATATTTTTCCTAAAATTCAAATTGTAATTATGGTACTCTAACAATACATATCACTGATTTTAATGATCAATTAATTTTCTAAATTATTGTATACTTCTATGCACAATGTAATCTGCAGTATAATTTCCTAAATATTGTAATTCTAGTTACACTAGAATAAATGTAATTTATTCTGTAGTATTATTTTCTACGCTATGTAATTCTAGAATTTTATCTGACAATATATAATGTTCTACACAGTACATTATATCATTATAATTTTTAATTAGTCCATTGATATACACCAGTGTAATTAGAATAATTGTGAATTATTGCATCCATAAATGTATGAATTTATCCAAAAATATAAATTTGTAAATATGGTAAGTGTAAAAATGCAAATCAGTAAAATCTCAATATAATCATTTAAAAACAGTGCATTTATATACAACAGTGTAATTGAAATAATTGTGATTTATTGCATCCATGAATGTAGAGTTTTTACGAAAATAAAAATTTGAGAATATGGTAAGTGTGAAAATGCAAGTCATACATTCTATTAATTTTATTGTATAATAGCCAGGGCCGGCCCTGGGGGTAGGCGAGGGGTGCCGCCGCCCAGGGCCCCAACATTCGAGGGGCCCAATTTTTAAGTTCACCATGAATTTGCAGAGAGTAAGCTAATAGTAGTTGAAAGCCATTTTTGGTTAGTTGAAGAAGATGAAGCTTTCTTCTGAGTTTGGGATTTGTGAATACATTTAAAATTGAATTTACCAAAATGGCCATGTAAATTAATGATGATTGAAGCTAAAAGGTAAGGGTATATATGGAAAAAAGTGGATGAAGTATTATTTGGTGGCTTCTAGACTTCTAGTATACTAACTAGAGTAGAAATAAGCCTACACTTTACACTTTCGTACATTGTTTCTTGTTTTTTTTAATGGTTTCATATACTCTATAATTTTTTTTATTGGTTTCATACTCTATGCAATATGTTATTTCAATTGGTAATATTTCTAATTATACACTTTCATTTCTTTATTGGGAAATTCTACATGGTAAGCACCAGGTTAAGGGAAACGTCTGTAATAACTAATCTTGTTTTCGTTTCTACATGGTAAGCACCAACTGTTTCAAAACTAACTGTCGTAACTATATTGCACAAAAAACGTTTAAAAACTGTTAAATATGGAAATTATAATTTTGCCCTTGTTAAATTCTTATAAAAGTTATCTTCTTCTTCCTCACTAGGCTTGTTCTTAAGTTAGGCTTGCTGTGTACACATCCTAAACCAGAAGAAAGGCCTACCATGAGACAAGCCATTCAATTTCTTCATGGAGATTCTAATCTTCCCGATATTCCTTCAGATTATGACAATCAAGGTCATAATCTTTTTGGCGAGAGCTGGGCAATATCAATGTCATTTCTGTAATCATGATTTGGTGCATCTCATGCTAACAAAACTATCAATGGCATCTTTGAAGAAATGATCTCGGTCCAAACAATACTTTGTAACAGAGAATGAACCTTAACAATGGCATCTTTTTAATGGTCAATCAATTATGTAAACAGAAACCCGTATGAAGAAATTCAATAAATTATCAAACGACATGAAACCCAGATGAAATTTCATAAATTAAGAACCCATTAAATCAAATCTACTTAATCGCCTTTAAATAAACATCAAAAAGAAGATTAACATATGAAAGTTTCGAATCGGGAAAGATAGAGATACTTACATGAAAGAAGAAACCCATTGAAGAAAAGTGGTACCAAATCCCAAACCACCAAGCTTGTTAATGGCGGCCCTGAGATCTTCTTCTTCCTTTAAAATTGATTCCCAATTGCATTAGGATGAATCTGAGAAAGAAAAGGATGAAAATGATGAAGAATAAAACAAGGGCAATATGGTAATTTTACTCATTAACGGCCATTCAAACATTTTTTACCCCATATAGTTACGACAGTTAGTTTCCCTTAACCTGGTGCTTACCATGTAGAAACGAAAACAAGATTAGTTATTACAGGCCTTTCCCTTAACCTGGTGCTTAAAATGTAGAATTTCCCTTCTTTATTTATGTCTCATTTTTATTTTTGGCAATGTTACTACAAATGTCTTATTTTTCTATTTATAAAGTTATTTTTAGCCTATTTAATTGTGGCCCACCAAACTAACCAACTTTAATTTTTTGTTCATAAGCTTACATTTTTCAAACTAGTGCGAAACCAAAGGGAACATTACCATGAAACGGAGAAAGTAAACATTATCAAATATATTAATATTAATAACTTTTCTATTTTACAAATCAAATAAGATCACACTTATTTTTCATATAGTTGATTTGATGATTATGTCATATGCTCTATATGTCTTTATATTTTAGTTATTTTGACATGAAAAAGAAAGACAAATTGCATCAAAAATGTTAATTTCATTAGTAAATTATTTATTTTTAAAATAATTGCATATTTTAATCAATTAATTTCGTAAAATATTTTTCAACATGTTATAAATTTTTAGGGGCCCCAATTTACTATTTTGCCTAGGGCCCACTAAAGTTCAGGACCGGGCCTGATAATAGCATAAGATAATTTGATTGTGAGCATGCACATTTGTCTTTTTTTCATTGGACGTTATTAATGGAATTGACTAATTGACATTTCTTTTTGGATTTACCATATTTATAAATTTGCATATTTGGAAAATTTATACATTGATGGATGTAATAAATTACAATTATTCCAATTACACTATTATATAAATTTACTTTTTAAACAATCATAATAGGAAATATATGATGTACTGTGTAGAAAACTTTATATTGTTGGAAAATTATTGAAATTACACTGTAATATATATGATTAACTGTTTAAAAAATATACTACGAAATATATGGTGTATTATGTAGAAAATTATATTCTGTAATAAATTACATTTATTTCAATTATATTGCAATTTAGAAGATTACTGGAAGTACATAATTGCTCATTTTTTCCAGCAATTGTTTTTTAAAATGAAATGACATAAAAATTATTTAATAGATCAATAAAGTCAATTATTTACATTGTTTTTTTTTTGAAAGACAATTATTTACATTGTTAGACTACCATAATTACTATATTGAATTTTTGGAAAAATGTTAAGAATATTAAACCGAATGACAATTTAGCAGCTAATAAATTAATGCATAAAAGTAGCCAATTATAATAGGTTGTATGCAATCAGAATATCTTAGCTACCAATAGTGCAATAAAAATCAATCAACTAAAAACATTGTCTGATTTTCGGCAATGCAATTATTCCTTTTCAAAGTATTAACACTTTAATGACAGAAATTACAATATAAATAGTCTAAAAGTTAATATTTTTATAAGTTAAAAAGTTTATTAAAATTCGTGCATTGCATGGGTCTCTATCCTAGTTAATGAAATTCTATTAATACCGTCCAACGGAAAAAAGACAAATGGCATGTTCACAATCAACCTTACATTTTGTTATTATACGCTAAAATTAATATCGAAATTTAATAAAAAAAATTTGTTAATTATATACACTAAATACTTCACACCATATAGAAGCTTAAATTTCAAAAAGAATAAAAAAAAACTTGAAGACAAGATGTTACTTTCAACTTACAAGTGTGTAGACATTGGTTTATAGAAGTTGCTTCATTAAAGGATTGATGGCAAACAGAACACTTAAAGAGATGTTCATTGTCTTTTATTTTCACCTATATGAGGATATCATCATGATCACTAATATCATCCCTCATTGTAATGTTATCTATGAAAGTATGAATATTAAACAAAATATAAATAAATTCTCCCTTAATAATACACAATCTAATCTTTATTATATCACACAAATTAGAGATCATGGACACTATTTATTATTGTATCATTAATTTGAAGATTTATTTAAGTACTAGTTAAAGGCTTATTAACACATGACATTCAAAATAAGCCTAACATATTGAGAATGATAAGAACATTAGAGTACACCCGATGATGAATCTAATTTAGAAGGCTTTATGCATTTACTTTAAAAAAAACTATGTTAGTCATTAGAGGTAATCCGACTAGATGACAATAACTACACAAAGAAGGATAGTATATTCCCTAAGCTCTTTTGAGTTTGCAACACACGACTAGCTTAAATATGTGAGATATTTTTGAATCATATGTTACAAACTCGAAAAGATAAAAGGAGCATGACTAGCAAAAATAGGTCTTCCTTTAAGAAGATCCCACTTTGGCATCCCTAACTATAACTAAGATAAGCAATTTAACTATATTATTTAATAAACATGTTGGGATTCACTGAAATTTTTTATGAATATGAAATAACTAGAATTAAGAAGAAATATAAAAAATAGAGAATTTACAGTTATTAATATCGACTTTTCACAATTTTAAGAAATTTACCAATTACTATATAAATAAAATAAAATTTCTAATGTGATTTCGAATTACTACTTCACTTATGTATTACTCCATAATTTTTATATATTACGTAAATTATAAGGGCTAAGGAAGTCCTTGCATGAAAAAGAAAAACTACATACATTTTTACAATGGGATATTTAATACAAAAATGCACATGAAAAGTAAAACCTTTTATACTGATATTACAATCTGATTGACTTTTTTGCACTTTTACTTGGTTTGCTTGTGTTTTATACTTTAACTAGGATAGAAACTCGTGCAATGCACAGATTTATAAATTTGATAATATTATAATGAAATTTAGACGAATGATAATTTTAAATGAAGGTGCGTAATAAAGCAATTTACATATGTAGATTGTAATTAAAAAAGAATTAAATATACAGAAACACAAAATAAACTGTTAATAAAGAGTTTATAAGTTTTGAAACACCTCAAAACCTCTTTATATACTACATTCTCAGTACGATGACATATTTCACCATCCTTGTCTCATATGAGAATTCTTACTTCTTAGTCCTTTCCTGCTAGTCACTATTTTTAGTTGATTGTGATTTCTGCCATTAAAGTGAAAATACATTTTTTTTTATATAGGAAAAATTACATTACATAAAATCAGACTATATTTTTAGTTGATTAATTCTTATTGCACTATATTTGGTAGCTAAGATAGTCTGATTGCCTTTACACAGATTCCAGTTGGCTAATTTTTTTGCCTTTTTCCTATAATTGTCATCTGTTCCAATATACTTCACATTTTTCCTAAAATTCAAAATTGTAGTTATGGTAGTTTAACAATGCAAATGACTGATTTTAGTAATCAATTAATTTCCTAAATTGTTGTATACTTTTATACGCAATGTAATTTTGGAGTATAACTTTTTAAATATTGTAATTCCAATTATACTGGAATAAATGTAATTTATTCTGTAGTACAACTTCTACGCGGTGTAATTATAGAATTTTATCAGACAATATATAATATTCTACACAGTACACTATATACTTTCAATTATAATTTTTTAAATAGTCCATTGATATACAACAGTGTAATTGGAACAATTATGATTTATTGCATCCACAAAATGTATGAATTTATCCGAAAATATAAATTTGTAAATATGGTAAGTGTAAAAATGCAAATCACTAAAAACTCATTATAATTTTTTAAACAGCGCATTTATATATAACAATGTAAATGGAATAATTGTGATTTATTGCATCCACAAATGTAGAGTTTTTCCGAAAATATAAATTTGTAAATATGGTAAGTGTAATCAGTGAAATTTTATAAATAAAAACATGTTCACAATCAACCTTACTTTCTGCTATTAATAATATGTATGATTTTTTATTTATTTGTCAATAATGTACTCATCATGATCATCATCAACAACACAATATCCCGCTCGAAAATAAGATCTGGGTGAGGGAATGTGATGGACAATCCAAACTCGTACTCTCTTGAGAGGGAATAGTAGAGGAAAGTTGTAACATCCCGGAAAAAACTCGGATTGTTTCGAAAGATAATTTGATCCTTTTTAATAAAACTGAGTAGAACCCGAGTTAAACCAGGATGTCATAAAGGCATGATAAAACGGATTTTTAAAGTAAAACTTGCAGATCGAGTTCTATTAGAGTTATAATAAACTACTTAGCGATATGAAAGTCTTAGCAGCGGATAAAGATATAAATTCAAATGTCTAATTATTACAATTCGAGAGCGAAGTCGTCACTTAAACACAAATCCATTTGAAAGGTTAAATACAAGTTCATATTATAATTCTCTGTACTCTAATTGTTTTATTCTTCCAAGTGAAAATCCTCACTCCCTCAACCTGCAACTTAACTCACTGCCAGCTAGTTATTAACCCCGAGAGGAAACAACATCATTACAGGATCGTTAAGATCAAAGGTACACGTCAGCAAAACATCTCTTATAACATTAACATTATATCACAAAAGAAATTAACATGCTTCCATACGTCGATTATAATTTTTGATTCACTTTTAATAAATTTCAAAATGATTCAATGAGTTAGTCAGCCATATTGCTGTACTTTCACAGCCATACTGCCAGATCAAACTCCAAACTTCAAAGGTGAGACAATACATTAGGGGGAGCTAACCCCTAAGCAAGTCTCTACCATAGACACACGCCTTACTTCGGTGCCTATGGTTAAGTATGTATACCCCCGCGGTGGCACATAATGCCCCCACATACCGCGAGTAAATTATTTCCACCAATTGACGTCATACTACATCTACTTTAAAGTTAATGAGGTCATACTACCTCTACTTGTCAAATTATTGAATCATATCCTTTGATTAAGAAACAATAACATCATCTTCATACTTTATGCAATATACAATTATAATTATTCTTTTGTAACGACAAATCCATGATGTACGAGTTTTACTGCGTGTACGTACCTTAAGAAAGCAAAAGCAAATCCTAAACGTACTTATAAACTTCCCGTCACGAATCGACTTCCTACATAATTCGTACGTACGGAAATAAGCATACATTCACACTTCTCAAGCCTCAATCAAAACATACGTGCAGATATCTAACACCAAGCCACTTTTCCAACTAATTCATGATCACACAACACACTTCATCACAACATAACATCAACCAAAAATTCGGATTTAGTAAACTGTCCAGAAAAGTATGCTAACACTGTCAAACTAAAATTTCGACTTCACTATTGCGTCCGGAAGGCGTCAAAGCCCCCGAGTACCAATTTTCATAATTTATAATGTGCTCTAAGTATTTTTAACCTATTTTCAAGCCAAAAGTGCTCCAAAAATCCATTTTTTGCCATTTTCCTAAACCTACAAGATTCACCAAATTCATCTCATAAAAATAAATTTCAATGGTACAATACAAATTGTTTTACACTTTTCCATTTTAATGATTTAAATTTTTATACATGTAAGATTATTTAAAGCATTATTTGTATTTACTATAAAAAATTAATCATTTATATAAAAATAGCAAATACTATAAATTATAATAAACTATTCCTATAAATTAGGGTTAATATTAAATTAATGAGTTGTTAAGATGAAAAGAGAGAATAAGTTTGTAGATTAGATAGATGGATAATAGAACTATAGCCAAAAACTATAAAATGTAAAATTAGTGGGATAGACTAAAATGAAAGTAATACAAATCAAGAGAGATAGAGATTATTTATTAGGGTATTTAAATACCGTTGTATTTAATGATTTACTATTATTTGTTTAAAAAGTTTAAAATTTGTAAAATGTGGGTTTTATATTAAATTATACTCCATCTAATTCAGAGTTAATGTCCAATTCGCTTTTTGCATGTTTATCCATACACTATTTCAATTCATAATATCTGTAATTATGTATACATAAAATTATAAAAAATTAGAATCTTTTGTGTATTACAGCCTCAAAGTTTAGTCGGTTTGTGAATTACAGCCGCAAAGTTTTTTTTTTTAATGAATTACAGCCACCAACTTTTAAAAATGACCACCATTACGGCCAAGTGACCGGTTGACACCGTTGACCAGCAAAATGACCTTTGACTCTCTTTTTTCCTGATTTTACTTTTCTTTTTTGAATTTTCTTTTTTCTTTTTCCTTTTTTTAATTTAATTCCTTCATCCTCTTCACATCTTCATCCTCTTCCTCCTTCTTCTCCATCATCTTCATCCTCTTCATCCCTAATAAACATCAAACACTCCATTAATCTTCAAAGTCACCATTAATCTTCAAAGACCCAATTTCTCTCCAAAGTCCAAACCCTAGATTCCTTTCATCATTTATGACAGAATCTTAATTTAAGCAATCTTTGCAATTAGACTGGAATTTCGTGTAACAATGTTAAGATGTCCATTTGATTTTATAATATTTGATTCAAGAAATATGAGTTTGCTTATTCACAAATGGACTGGAAAAAAGCCATTAATGGCAGAATCTTTGCAATTGGACTGGAATTTCGTGTAACAATCTTAATTCTATCTCCATCATCAATTTAAGCAATCAAGATGTTACTGATAATCTAACCAATTTCAATTTCAGCGATTTCCCAAATCTATCTAGGTTAATTCTTGATAACAACAATCTTTCTGGGCAAATCCCGGTAACCATTGGTAATCTCTCTAAACTCACTCAATTAGATCTTAGTAACAATTATTTTGAAGGGTATAAATTGGTCAGTTGTCTCAACTTGTGTATCTTAATCTTTCATTTTATAACATTGCTGATATAATTCCACCCAAAATTAGTAATTTGAGAAAGTTAAGAACCCTAGATTTGGGGTTAAATTACCTTGAAACTCCTGATAATTAGTTTAATTTCATGCCTATATTAACCCACTTAAATTTCGAGTATAATGAGCTAATTGGAGAATTTCCTAGCTTCATTTTTGGGTGTAAGAATTTGACTTATCTGGATTTGTCAATCAATCATTTAACTGGGTTAATCCCAGAATCTTTGTTCTCTAATCTTCCGAATCTTAAGTATAGGTAAAATCTATCAAAACTAACTGAACTTCATATAAATTTGAACATGCTTTCTGGTTCAATTCCTGAGAGTATAGGTAAAAAGGGAGCTTCATAGATTTGATGTTAATGAAAATAAATTTAATTTCAAAAAGGGAGTTTAAAGGGGAAAGAAATTTAGGGTTTGGACTTTGGAGAGAAATTGGGTCTTTGAAGATTAATGGTAACTTTGAAGATTAATGGAGTGTTTGAAGTTTATTAGGGATGAAGAGGATGAAGATGATGGAGAAGAAGGAGAAAGAGGATGAAGATGTGAAGAGGATGAAGGAATTAAATTAAAAAAAGGAAAAAGAAAAAAGAAAACTCAAAAAAAAAGTAAAATCAGGAAAAAAGAAAGTCAAAGGTCATTTTGCTGGTCAACGGTGTCAACCGGTCACTTGGCCATAATAGTGGTCATTTTAAAAAGTTGGTGGCTGTAATTCATAAAAAAAAACTTTGCGGCTATAATTCACAAACCGACTAAACTTTGAGGCTGTAATACACAAAAGATTCAAAAAATTAATATTAATAACCTTCAAATTGCGACGAATTAAACAATATTCAACTTGACTATATTTATACTTATAGATTAAAAATCAAATACAAATTAAGAGTGAATTGTGAATAGTATCAAAAAAGCAAATGTGACACTAACTTTGAATTGTAGGGAGTATTTGTATACTTTTAATTAATTTTTTTGTATATATACTATTTCAATTCAAGTATATATTTTGTGTAAATTAAGGAAATAGACGAAAATTGGTAAAAAAAACTACATCCTTCGTTCTACTTATTTAACATCATTTGCTATCTTACTTATTTTGCGTTATTTTAATTTTTCGATAATGACCCACATTTTTTTATCTTATCCATATATGTTAGGTCTCCTTTAATTTGTTCCATACAATTTACTTTTTCTCTTCATTTATTGTCAAATATCTATAATTTTCCTAAAAATTTATGATTTTTCTTTGCCACTAATTCAAATGGAGGGAATAATAAATGTTAAAGAGAAGGAAAATTTACCTAGAATAATCTAACCTATTCGTGATTTCCTACAATAATCCCACCTATTAATTAACCACGAATAATTCCAACTTTAGGGTGTATTGGTCTAGAGTAAACTTGGGTAGCCCGATGACCTAGTATAGTAGGTAATTCACCAAAAAAGTAAACTGAAAATGAATTCAAAATTAGAGAAATATTATGAAATATTACATATAAAGTTCTAAATAGTAAATAAAATCATAATTTTTTTGAATATTTTTTTAACATATTTTCGACATTTTATTTTAATTTATCTTTTTTCTTTAAAAAATAAAACTTGTCGAGGTAACTTAACATCTTTGATTATGTATAATTAAAAACTGAAAATTTAATACTCATAATCCTTGTAATGAGACAATGAAAGAAATCTCACTTGACTATATGTTAACTCTTATAGATTAAGAATAACATACAAATTAAAAAGTGAATAGTGAATAGTGACGAAAAGTAAATGGGAAAGTAAAGTGATTAGAAGGGAGTATTATCTTTCTATCTATCTGTTATCATCATCATCATACAATATACTTATTCACGAGCATTTTATGCATGTGTCAAGTGTTACACTTACAATGCAATTTTATTGAAAATGCAAATTATTGATAAAGAGTTTTATTTGAAGTGTTTGTACACTACAAAAATTTTGCAAAATTGCGACTCAGAAATACCGACTGCGGTACTTTAGTCGCAATTTCCGACTAAAATACCGACCAAAAGCATGTGGTCGGTACTACCGACTAAATACCGACCAAATGTGATATGGTAGCAAACCACAGACTAATTTGCGACCAAACCTATAGTCGCTAGATTAACGACCAGCGAGTTGGTCGGTAGTTGGTCGGAAATTTCAAAAAAAAAAAAAATCAAAACAATGTCCATAAAAAACTTTTCCCCGACTGATTTCCGACCAAGCTTTGGTCGTTAAGTAGTCGGAGGGTTCCTGATTTTGTCTATAAATACCCCTTCACGTCATTTTCCAATTGCCCCTTTCGCTCTTCTCTCTATAATCTATATGACTATATGTTTTTTTTTTGTCATACTCCTCCTCTCACTCCTACTTGAGTGAGAATTAGATTAAGTAGGGGTGGAGGTGGAGTGTGATAAGTTGAAAAACATTAATAAAATGGTTCAATCATAATAAAAATATGGCAAAATTTAATATTGATCTTGGAGAGGTTTTAACTTTGTCATGTTTTTCACTTGCCCCGTTCTTCGCCTGTACCCACACTCGAGTTTCATCACTTAAGTGTGGGTACACGAAAAACGGGACAAGTTGCGAAACATAAATCTAACGGTTCGGTCCATCGTTTCAAAAAAATGGCAATATTTGATATTAAAGGTATCAACCACATTATAACTCAAAATGGCCAGAAAAAAAGCTCTTTAAAGTTATCTTGGTTTCAAGTGTTTGCTTCAGGCTATTATCACTAGAACTATCGAGATTGTAACAATTGTTCTAGTGATGATAGCCCGAAGCAAACACTAGAAACCAAGAAACTCAAACCTGCACTTTGTGAACAAGTCAAGTTAGAACCGTCAGTTACTGCTTTTTAGCTTCTAGAAATGCCCAAAAAAACTTGGTGTATCAATAGGTGTACGTGTCAAGAAGTAATAGGTTATGTTGATTAACATAGCTATTTTTTCACGAAAAAAATTATAATGAGCTTTTTTTTCGTGCCGTTTTGTTGTAATAATTATCAGTACTCAATTGAAATATATGTTGTTCTTACTTATTGTCCTGTATGTTTACTATAAAAATGTGTTAGAAACGCTTAAAATATGTTTCTCAAAATTGTAGAAAATGAGCAACGTATTATTTTACTTATATTTGCTACTGAAAAAGAATAATTTTTGATTTGCAAGGCGTTGGTTTGCCCGATAGTGGTACTTACGGCCTATTCTACTACCTCTAGTTCATCAACGGATGGCTCCCATTTGTTTTAAGATATGAACAATGTCAAAAAACATATAGGAGCCATTTAAGGGTGAATTAGAGGGAGTATAGGTTGTAAAGTCCACTATCGGCTGTAACGCATTGCAATGAAAAAATTTTCTTAGTAGAATCATCATAAGTAAAGATAGATGCTTATTTTCTATTTTTTTGAGAAACATACTTTTAACGTTATTAATTTTTATAGTACATACGACGAACTTAGTAAGGAAAAACACAATTTCAACTTAGTACTAATAATTTTTTAAACAAAATGGCTGGAAAAAAAGCTCATTTTAATTTTTAAGTACACCGCACACCCTGACTACACCTTTAGTCATTTGGTAGCGGTGACTATGGTCAAATGGCGGGTATTGTTGGTCAAAACCACTTATTACCTCAGATCCGGTATTATAGCGACTAACTATGACTATGAGTGTATGCGGTCGGTCGATGATGTCAAATTCAAAACTTTTAAGTGCACATCTTTTTCATGCCAGACACTATACGACTATGGTGACGATAAGCGTCCCGATCAGGAAAATTCACTTGTTCTATAAATAGTCACGTTTCGTAAATTTATTTTCACGTAAATCTATCTTGTAAATCTTTCTTACATTTTACTTCCTTACTTCTCTTTACATTCGCAACAATATATTTTTTCAACTTACGAGCAATGGACTTACAGTGAAGAGTTGGATGTACCAATCGAAGTTCTAAAGGATTTTTAATATCGGATATTTAGAAGGGATTGAAGAATTTATACAATTTGCAAAGAAAAAAATCCAATTGAAATTAGGTGTCCGTGTAAAAGTGCGATCGTAGAGTATGGGGTGTAGATGTCGTAAGAGATCATCGTTAAAGAAGGGTTTGTTGAAAACTACTACGATTGAGTACCTGCACAAATGTTACGACGGTGCACCAATTTTATCTAGAAGTTCTGCCGAGAACACGGTTCGAATCCGTATGCACAAATGGTGTATGCGATGCGCGAGTGTTTTTCCGGATACACATCATCATTTTTACCGCGATCGTGATGATGTAGCCGCTAATGTACCATACTGCAGGTACATAGCGATGAAGATCGAACCCTATATCCGGCAGTTCTTTGAAATGCTAGGCGACCAACTTACCATGCTACCCGCGTGAAACGCATACCGATGTCGGTCATAGGAAGGATGTCTTACGAGCAGAACTTTCGTATTCGAGAGACTTTATGATGAATTATGTCAATTCATTATTGAGTTGTTCAGAAGATAATCGGATGACAAAGAGTTTTTACGACACGAAGAAGCAAATTTCGGCTCTTGGATTGCCGGTAGAGAAGATTGACTGTTGTGTTAATGGGTGTATGATTTATTGGGGCCCCACAGCGAGTATGACCCAATGTGGTGAGTGTGGTGTTTCCAGATGGAAATCAGATAATAACCCAAGAAAGCAGTTCCACTACTTTCCCATTGGTCCTAGGCTACAACGGTTGTATGCGTCTGCGATCTACCCACATGAGGGTGGCATGCGGGCATCGTCTTGAAGATGGAGAGATGGTCACCCTGGACGGTGAGGCACGGTTGAATTTCAACGCGACACATCCGGATTTTGCAGGAGACAGAAATGTGAGAAGGGTGTGTAATCGGATGGTTTCGAACCCATTTAGCGCTTCAGATCACAATATTCATCTCGGCCCGTAATACTAACTCCATACAATCTTCAGCCCTTCATGTGATGAAAAGCGATACATGTTCTTACGGTGATCGTCCCGGGCCTAACAATCCAAAACATAAGATTGATTTGTACCTCCGACCATTGATACTGAGTTAATGATTGTGGGAAGATGGGATCGAGCGCACGGCGTATCGAAGCGAGAACTTTATACTTCGATGCGGCTTTTGATGTGGACAATCAGCGACTTCCGCTTATTCGATGATGTCAGGTGGAGTATCCGGCTTGCAGCGTCCAGTCTTGCATGGATGACTCCAAAGCCTTTTATTTAAGACACGAGAAAAGTCGGTTGTTTGACTCACATGGGAGATTTTAGATAGTGCACCCGATTTCGTAGAAGCGGGTGCTTTTAGCCGTGGAGTTGTTGAGAAACGTAAGGCCAAATCGCTCGGAAATGAGCTTTGGAGGAGTTGGATCGTTTGGGTTTTAAGGGTGTTTGAAGACGATCGTCGGAGTACAACGGATGTAAGTAGACATTGTGTTGGATGGAAGAAGAGATGTATCTTTTGGGATTTCGTCTGTGGAGCACAAATATGATCCGATCCACAACCTTGGCGTGATGCACATTGAGAAGAACTTCTTTGATAACATTTTCAACACAATAATGTGTGCACGGAAAAACAAAGGATCATCTCAAGGCACGTCAAGATTTAGCCAGAGCTCGGATCCGATCGGAATTATCCGTTGGTTCTACCATCCCCAAGGCATCATACACACTAAAGCAGAGCAAATGGCTCATTCGAGGTGGCTTAAAACTCGAGATTTCCGATGGGTATGTCTCTAATTTAGCGGGAACATCGACATGGCTAAACATCGTGATTCGGGATGAAGAGTCATGATTGTCAGTGTGTTCATCACGAATGATTCCCGTGCGTTTGGAGTCTTGCGAAAAAGTATGGGAAGCTCTTCTGAAATTAGTCCTATTTTAGAAGTCTTACTTCTCCGAGAGCATTTCGCCCTTGAATATGTGGAGGTTGGAACGAAATTGCGGTTAGTGCTCCGAAGTTAGAGACTATATTTCTCAACATTCTTTGGCGTCATGGAACATCGCGTTCATCTAGCAATCGAGGAGTTGTCTTGGCATTGAAATATAGGTGGATGTATCCCTTTGAGAGGTAATTACTAATTACCGTCTAAAATATTAGTACTATTTACTTTTCGATAACTTTTACATGTCTTAATAATTACTCTTTGGTTTTAAATTACGGTATCTTGACATTTAAAACTTAATGTCAAAACAAAGCACATGTTGAGCGTCGATCGCACGCATATCTTAATGAAGAAGCATCATACTTTGTATCGCATTACTTTGGGCAGATGTTGATGCAGAGTTAGAGATCTACCTAGAACGATGATGGATTCTTTATTAAGCCAGCGGTGTTTTGTCCATATTTACACCCAATCAAATTTTATGTGGGTAAGGCTTTTATGATGGATGAAGCGGATCCAAAATTGCTCACACTTATGTTCTCGAAATTGTCCGGAGGTGAATCAATTTTATGATCAATTCATACACTTAATCACAAAGTACTGAGCCTAATCTAAACGCAGAGCAAGTTGACAATGTGGTCGAAGACCAGTTTGCACTATGGTTTAAACAGATTGTAAGTACACGTTAAATGTCTTTAATTTGTTGTGAAAATTAGTATTACGTATTTACGTTGAATTATTGTTCTTGTATGAGTCAGGGACCGGTTTCTAGACGGTGTGGATAATGCGGATATTCTAAAGGACCTGGCCGAGGGACCTTTGCAGAAGGCACGTCGCTATGATGTTTGTTACGTGAATGGTTATAGATTTCACACTATCTCTCATTCCGCAAAAAAGAAATCTTCTGAGAACAGCGGGGTGTGCGTCAAATCTGATGATAACAGTCCGGATGAAACAGACTTTTACGGAAAGTTAGAGGATATTGTTGACCTCGAGTATCGAGCACTTCCAAATAAAAGGGTAGCTTTGTTCAAATGTCAATGGTTTGATCAGACTACCACCGGGATCTGACCATGATCGAGAATCCATCCCGCGTTACAAGTCGGCGTTCATATTGGTCGATTTTATAGAAGTACGATCTGTTTGTCCTAGCCCTCAAGCTTCCCAAGTTTATTACTTATCTTATCGTTTAAGGCAAAACATGAAGGGCATGTTGTTTGCAAAGTCGGATCAAAGCAATTTGAGGAGACGCTTCAACCGGAAGAGAGATCAGCGATTTTGTGGCAAATGAAGATGTTTTGACCTACAATCGCACCGTTTGATCCGGAGAACTTTTACACTTAGGCGAAGCGGATCATGATGAGGGAAAATGAAGACCAATCGGCGAAGATCTTGTATTATCCGGACGATAGAGATTCGATGACGATAATGAAACCTAGTATTACCTATTTAATAATAATATAATAATAATAATAATAAATAATTAATAATAATAAATAATTAATAAAAAAAAAAAAAAAAAAAAAAAGAAAATGAAAAGTTAAAAGGCATTGGAAGGTAAAAACGCTTTTTACCATCAGCAAAAAACTACGTAGAATTGCACATTAGTCGTTACTAAAAGTTGTTTCACTTTCCCAATCGAAAGTTCTGAAAAGTTATTATGGCGTTGAAAAAATTGCACCGACTAACTCCCGACTATACTATAGTCGCAGGTTAGTCGGTGATGTGAAAAGTTATTTCAATTTCCCAAGCTTTCTGAAAAAGTTACTGAAGTAATTAGTAGGTGGTTGAAAATATCTCACCGACTAAGGACCGACTACTGGTGTAGTCGCAGTCGGGTCGGTGACTTGAAAAGTCTTTTTTTGAATTTTTAACGTAATTACTGAGGCAGTTAAGGCATTAGGCTAAACGGTAAAAAGTTCACCGACTGGCCATCGACTACGTTGTAGTCGCAGCTTAGTCGGTGATGTATTTATATATATACCCACACTTCACCAAAATCCCGTTCATTTCTTTTCTCTCCTTTAGTTCTTTCTCGTTCTTTTCTCTCTTTGCTACCATTCTTCCTACTATTCCTACCATTCTTCCTACTCTACCATTTCAATTTCATACCATTATTTTGATTCGACTACTTTCCAAGTTTTCAAGGATTAAAGGTTAGTTTTTTTTTTTAGGTTTTTTTTTTTTTAAAAAAAATGATGTTCATATGTTTATTGATGTTAAAATTTTGTTTATGTGATTTTTAGGGTTTGATGTTAATATTTTAATATGTTTTTTAAAAACATGATGTTCATATGATGTTCATATGTTTATGTGATTTTTAGGGTTTTTACATGTTTATAATAATAATCTTGTTTTTACATGTTTATTCATTGAATGTTTATATTTTTTTTTCGAAAAATCCTTGTTAATTAGATGCCTAGGATGAGAAATACTTTAGGACAACGTATAGACCCCCGAACCGGTCAACCATACCACCCTGATGTGGTACCGGTTCGGCAAGCTGCACGTTCTGACCCTGGCGCTGCACCAAATGCGGAATTAGAAGAGCATTTTGTGCGCGATTTTAGAACTGCGTTGAATCGATCCCTCTCCGGTGTCATCACGTGCTTCGCCACGTATCAATACACCGGATGATGACACGGCCCAAGGCCCGCCACGGGATGACCCTCCCCCTCAGCCGCTGCATCGACCACCACCCCTGCTGTGGAATAGCGAGCTGGGCACGTTTGCCACCGACACTGGCAGCCAAATATCAACGTCCATTCGTAGGACGTTTGAGGCCTACCAAGATCCTAGAGGATATGCTTGGAGGTTCCTATCTAGGGCTGCTATCGATTTCTATTGGCAGCAGTTTCAAGTAAGTCTATTTACTACATTATTTGATTAACTTTAAGTTGACTTATTTGTTCAACTAATATTAATTGTTTTTGTCGTTTCAGCAACAATGGACTTGGGATCCCTCTATCACTTCCAAGGTCCGCACGGAGTGGGAGAAGAGGGCCAAGCTCCGGTACAAGGATCTTATGCATCTTCATAGGGGCCGCTATGAAGATGACAATGAATATAAGCCCAAATGGGCCGATAGTGAGGCTTGGAATGAATGGGTAAAGGCCTGGAAAAACCCATCATACCAGGCCCAGCGGGATTAGGAAGAAGAACCGTCGGCGGGGCAATGAATTGGGTGTCGCAGAAGTCACCCATCCCGCGGCTCCAGTATCCCGCGTCGGACATTGCGCATATTGGTATATTCAGTTTTGTTGAATTTGAATTTTTTTTCTAATTATTAATTAATTACTTTGTTTAACTATTAACTTTGTTTTCACAGGAAAAAGAGCAAAACCGCATGCCGTCCTCTTATGAGTTGTTTCTACACACTCATAGAGTGAAAACAAAGGACGGGTTGCAGTGGATCAACAAAAAGTCCAAGGATGTAAATGTAAGTTTAATTGTATGTTGTTTTTTATATAATTTTTTGCTTTTTTATACAAAAAATCCGAATTTCTTATATAATTTTTTGCTTTGTTTAGGACGAGTACGCTACCTGCGCCTCTGTGCCGAGCTTCCTCTCGAGGCGTCTGAAGAGGATATGAATGACGCCTATTTTCAGGCTGTCAAACATATCGAATCGGATGAGCCGACGAAGAAGCCCAATAAGTCTGTGTTTGGGGTTGGTGATGCCGCAGCGGTCTATTACGCTGATGTTGTGGCGCCAGAGACTCAGACACAGCCCACTCCTCCCCCCGAGCAATTCACGAATGAGCGGTTGGATGAGCTTCAGCGTACCATTCACGAAATTACGCAAAGCCTCCAATCGAACATTCCGAGGGAGGAGTTTGACCGGCTAGTTGCCGAGCATAGGCGCTTGAGCGAAGAGGTACAACACCTTCTTAGCTTTATGCGCACGGTTTTCGACGAAAGGGGCTTGTCGCAACCTCCTCCTCCCCCACTGATCCTTGTATTTTTACTATTTTTATTTTTTTAGTTTTATATGTAAAAACAATAAGTTGTATATATTAATTTCTTTTTTTAATATTTTTATTTATGCGTTTACTATTATCTTTTATTGCGTTTATTTATTAAATTGGATCGATATTTTATTTGGCGTTTTAAAATAAAAAACGGTCAAATGTGGTCAACGACTATTGACCACATTTGACCAGTTTTTATTTTTTTTTTATTTATAATTTTTTTTTTTTTTTTATACCGACTAGCATCCGACTGTATGTTTAGTAGGTGACTAGTCGGTAAAAATATTTTCAGTCAACAGACTATAGACTTCACCGACTAAATTCCTACCGAACGTAAGTCGTTAGGTCCGGTAAAATTAGCGCTAAAATGTGGTGAAAAATCGGTCACATAAAAGTTTGAAATTCCGACCAAATTCCTACCAAACATGAGTCGTAGCTTAGTCGGGCTTAGTCGGCAAATGATTAAATTAATATTTCTTAAAAAACAAATAAATATCAACAAAATCGGTTTTTGGTTTGCAGCGACTAGATAGCTACTAATACTTAGTCGGTAATTGCGACTAAGCAACGACTACGTGCTGTGGTCGCAGGTTGCGACTAAATACCTACCATGTTCATGTTGGTCGAGCTTGCGACTACTTTATCGACCCGCTCATTTACCGACAACATTACCGAATGCCGACTAAAATGCGTAGTCGCAAAACTGCATTTTTTTTGTAGTGGTAATAATAATAGAACAATTGATGATGACATAAACTTCACAAGTTCATACTAATATTAATATATGAATATTAATATAACCCACAAATTCATGCAATACTATTTAATATAAGATAATTATTTTTTAACCCCTCCATTCGTATTCCCAAATGCAATGCACTATAAAGTGTTTACTAGAGAAGGTGATAAATTGATAATACATTAGGAGTTATTTATGCAATCTTATCTTATCTTATATATATTATAAATTCTCAATAAAAGATACATCAACGATACCCACATCATGTAATATACTAACAAAACACACATGTAACAACATTATATGGTACGACTGAAGATTTACTACTACTTTCAATTGTTATCAAGAACATACGAATTCACCAATTTTAGTGCACCATCATTATCATCATCATACCTATGTATTCCGCTCATAGGAAAATGATTAGGGTATGAGGACGGAAAGAAGGTGGCAACTCATACCCAAAGAGTCCTTCGGCAATTTCAATACACGTTTAATTTAATTTTAGTATCCAATTTAAGAGGGAATATTTAACCTTAATATTTTTTTAAATGTATCACTGTAATAACATCATAAACACTTTATGTATTATGATTACATTTAGTATAAAATTTGTAATAGCCCTATTTTATAACCTCTTTTAATCTTAACTTAAATAGTCTTGAATAGTGATTTGTGCTAGTAGCTTATCTAATTATTTATCCTTAAGTGCCAACAATGATGAGAGTTTAATTCATAAATTTTTTAAGTTGAATAAACTAAGTTTTGTTTTGTTAAATGTTATTATTATACTAAAGTAAAGATTTTCAATGTACTTAGTTTTATTAAAGTTTATTTGATTTACTAAAATAACATTAATTTCCTTCTAAACTTGGTTGATTTGATAAACATATTAATTTGGTTTCTTATGATAACACTTTATAGCATTTGCAAATAATTTCCAAAACCATGTTAACAAAAGCTTATTTTAAGTGATTTAATAAAAGTAGTTATATTTGAATATAAAGAAAATATATTTATCTAATTACAATATATTATGAAAAAAAAAATATTTTTGTAATGATATTATAGCTATTTGGTATCTAAAAACAAGTTTTGGTCATGGATTTATATTGTTTTCAAACAAAAGCATACTATTTCCTAAAAACAAGTATTTCAGAAATTTTTTCAAAACTTTTATCTTCCTTCTAAAATCATTTAAAACTAGTAAATGAATGTATTTTGACCCCATATTTTACCATATCCTCCACATGCATGTTATTGAAGATACCAAACCATTAGATTGAGGTAGCTTGTGGTATAATTAAAGAATAGAGTGTAGATTTGAACAAAGGTCAGGTTCAGAGACAGATTTGCAGGGTCTGAAAGATACCCCAATTTACCTAGGCTATACCCTATATAATTGAGTGCTACCACTTGGAACTTTTTCCTAACACTCTAAGCTTTCTATAGATACCTTACACGCCCTTATAGCTCTCCAGAAATGAGAGATTCATCCCCATCTTTCTACCACTTCATCACAACAGTTTCTGGCAGCTTATATGCCTTCAGCAAATCATCCTTTTTATCCCAAGTTCTCTTGATAAGTGCCTCATATTTTTATACCATAATATTGTAGACATCCTAAGCTTTCCATTGATACCTCACACGCACATATATAAGCTATATAAGCCCCCCCATCTTCAAGCAAACATTCACAACTTGTTCTTTTTTGGTCAGCTTTATACATGAATACAATTTGAAGTGTTTATCCATATTCCTCTTCATGCATGTATAAAGAAACCTTATGGTGGTGTTGTACATAAAATTCCTCACATTTTAGACCCAAGAATTGCATCAATTGGAGCATGAAAGGTTATGTTTTGCCCTCAAACATTTTGGATAGCTAAGAGTAAGCAAATTTCAAACACTTTCTGTTTTGTGGATTTTCGACCATCTTCTTCTGATTTTATTACTATAGTTTGTTCTTAAGAAATATGGGTCTTGGAGTTGTGAGCAATTAGACACTTGAATCATTGGATTTGGAGTCGGAGCTAGAGGTTATGAGCATTTTAGTAAGACATGCCGAAAAGGAACTTATAATGATAAGAGATTTGGATTTTAAGTTGAATATGGATTTTATAATTGGAGTTAGAGATGAGAATTATCATTTTCTAAGCCAAAATAATCAACATTTGTAAGATTCTAGTATTATTATTTTGGGAGCTTGGATTATTTTCTTGCAACCTTGAAGATTATTCTTGGAGATTATCTTCTCTTATTTTGGAGTTCTTAATTCTTATTATATCTCTTGCAACCTTGGTGGCTCATGGTACACACTTCTTAACCTTTTTACAATGTGACATTTATATTATATTTACTTGAGTATGTGAAACATATGACAATATGTTAGATTGATTAAATTTTACCTTGCATAAAGTAAGAATAACACATTTTTGTGTTCAAAGTAAAAATAAAGTCTTAATTATAAGTTTAAGTATACGCATGTTATAATTTGAGAATTTATGATATTTTATATATATTAATGTTAGAAATGTTATTCATATGTTTATATTATAAATTTTCAAGCATTGCGATTATTACCCGAAATCGGTATTAAATTAAAGTCACAAAAGAAAAATATATAAATCTGAAAATTTCTCATTATATGATATTAATGATGGATATATGTTTATTATTTGTATTTTCAATTAAATGTTCATGCATGTAAATTTTATGAAATTCTATTATGTAAAAATGCGTAAAAACGGTTATTTATGAACTCCAAAGTAGAAAAATTTTAAAAAATCATTTAGCTTTAATTCCTTCAAGTTATTTCATTAAAATGGTTATTTATTGAATTTTAAGTAATAAAATATGTTCTAATATATATTAGGGGGTTAAATATAATATTAATGGATAAAAAAATTTATAAAATTATTATATTTCCTACAAGTTTGGACCAGAATATAATCTTTTGGTATTTATCTATGAATTTTTATTAAGCGTTTTACTACTTATCAATAAAACGTAGAATGCTAAAATATGAAATAATTACTAAATGAAGTTATTTAGAGCTATAATTTTTATGAGACTCTTGTATTGGCAGTAGGTTTGAAATATGATTATTAGATAATTTTATATGATCATCTATGGACCCTTGTGAATTTTAAATAAAACGGTAAATTCAAAAATTATAAAATATAAAATAAATACTAAATGGACTATTTTGGACTTGAAATTTTTATGAGACACTCCCATATACATTAGGATCATATGAGGACCCTTGGACAAATTTTTTGTGGACATTTGAGGACATCAATAATTTTATGTCGGTTTATCGGTAAATTGGTCAAACAATTTAGTTACAATTTATAGGCTCGTTTTTCTTGAACTTTCTGGTCTAAAACTCACTTCATATAACTTCTGGACTTCTAATATAGTTTTAAAATATTTTAATTGGTTATTATGAGTTTTTAATTAATGTACTTGTTTAATCGGTGGAAATTCCTTCATAAATATTATGAAATATTTTCCTTTTGTTTTATACGTTTGTATAGTCTTGTAGAGAATTTATATAGCCTTTGAAACCTTGTTATAATTGGTAAAATTTTATTTATTGATAATCTCTTAATTATTGAATTATCAGATATGTTCACTTTTCCTTAAGAGAATGTCTTGGGGTTTGACTAGACTAGGGTCGAGTTATAGCAATATAAAATAAATAATATGGAGTCTTATTTGAACTTATGTGTACTTGGATGAATGACTCTGATAGTAAGGAAATGTCGAACCACGGACCGGCGTGTAATCCGGCGCCCGTGTTTCCCGGCACGTAGAAATGCGGGGTAAGACAGGGGGACCGAGAGAGTCCCATCCTGTAGAAGCTCGAGCATAAAGATTGGTGGAGCGACGACTCCCATCACAGTTAGAGTTTGGAATATGTTCCTCCTCTAGCCAGACCCTTACATATATCAGAAAGTCATTATTATGTGTGTTGTGCGAATGTGATTTTGGGATCTAATTAATTAGATCCATCAATGAACCTTATAATTACCAAGTGTAGGTGACTGTAGCAAAGATATTTATCTACATTCATGTGATGAATGTGAAAAATTGTTGAAAGTATTTGAGAACTGAAAATGAAAAACGAGAACCGAGGAACTTAAAATCAAGTTCTGAAATGTACTTTGCATATCTTGTGAATATATTATGATTGTCATAGTATTGCATTGTTGAGGAGTTTGTACTTGGCGTTAGGCGCTGATTCCGATTCAAACGGCTGTCATCCGTATCATGGATGGCAGTATTTTGCAGGAAGGTTCAGCTTCAATTTTCGATCCAGGACGCAACATTTATTTTCTCTATCAAGGAATTAGCCTCGTTTTATTTTACTTACTGGTAACTTTGATGATCATGGTGTATTTATGCTTTTATTATGATTTTAGAAAAAAATATGTCTTATTCTCTCAATTGTAATATTCTAAACTTGTGTTTTTAAACGATTTTAAATTTCAATGAATTTTAACAATTTGGAATTTAAGACTTTCAAATTATTTATTGTAAACATAATTATTAGTGTGAATTATATATCGGGACCGTTGCGCCTGTTACAAAATTGCTGATGCTTAAGCCTTTATTGATAATTATTATATATACTTTGTTGAATTTTGACAAATATTCTACACGTTATGAACTCAAATAATCTGTAAAAAACAAAATAGAACCTCAACCGTGCATAACATGGGTATAATCCTAATTACATCTAAAAAAGCAAGAATGCAAGTTTTACTATTCATTTTTGATCTAATAAATAATATTAGTATTTTTTTACTTTTATTCTGCTAAAGAGACGCTTAAGTTCAAGCAATCAAACACCCTTGATCTTATTCTTTTTCTATTTTGTTGCTTCTTTTTATCCTTCTTTTTTCTTGACTATACGCATTTTACTTGTTAACCTTTCATTTTTTTTCCTTACTTTTATCATGGTTTTATTCATCAACAGTTCTTTTCTTACTTATTAACCTTTCATCTTCTGCTTTGTTTGTTTTTTGGGTTGCTTGTATTTGGTTTTATCTTTTATTGAGTAATTATTTGAATTTTAATCTGGTTTTTTGTGACTTGAATTTAGAATTTTCGTACTAATTAATTCTATTTTTATTTTTTTTCGGCTTATTTTTTTCAAGTGAGGACAATGAAGAAAAGAGGGCTAATAGGTCATTTGATTTTATTCCGATTTTTCATAATTGCATTTTCTTTATATGTGAATGTATGAATTTGTTGAGCAATTAAAAAGCAATTTGCAAGAATGAACAACGAGCTCAAATTTTTTAATTTTTTTTGGAAGGGTCGCTAGCAATTTTTTCTATATCTCTATTATTTAAATGTAGTTGCTAATACTTTTCTATTAGAGTATTACTCCCTCCGAATCAGTTTAGATGTCCTATTTTCTTTTTTGGCAAAACCATACCAATTGTCCCATTTCCTTTTTTGGCTATCCTTTTCTTACCTAAATACCCTTATTTTACATACGTAATTACAAATATACCCCCACGTAAACCATATTTACCCAACCTAATTACTTAAATCAATCTCATTAACATACCTAATGAATCCCTCTCTTTTTAAATAAACCCAACCCCAACTCATTCTGAAACCCTAACTTCCTCTCTCTCTCACTACAAAAATAAATAAGGTTGGCGACTAAAACAGAGGTCGCATTTCAGTCATGAAAACGGAGTTGGCGACCAGATAGGGACTAGAGGCCCCAGTCCCATGCAACGCTGTCGCGAAGAGAGCTGGAGTCCCAATCTGGTCGCCAATGGCGACTAAAACGACGTGGTAGGTACCTGGTCGCTAGTCACGACTATATCAACAAGTCCCTTTCTAGTCCCTATTTACTTGCTACCGGCGACTAAGTTTGGTCCCCAACCAGTCCCCCAATCCTTCGTTACTGGCGACTAATTTTGGTCCCCAACTAGTCTCCCAATTCTTTGCTACTAGCGACCAACTCTAGTCCCCAGTGGGTCTTCTTGATTTTACTTTTGGCGACTAGATACAGGTCCCCACTTAGTCGCCACCAATAAAAAATATTAAAAAATAAAACCGTATATTATTCTTAATATAATTTTTATATTAAGAATAATATATGGTTTTATTTTTCATATAAATATTAATAATATTAGAAAATTTCAATATAATAAACAAAAAATTTGGTCCTCCAATGAGATAATTTTAAATGCAATTATATATGCTAAACATAAACCAGTTTAAATGCAAATAATATAAAAGTTAAACATTACAATAATAACATAAAATTAAACTAAGAAGAACTTGGACCACCCCTACTAGACCCCCCCGGTCCATAATTAATAGGCCCTTGACTGAGAAGATCTTTTAAACGTGCATTTTCATGTTCAACGTTGGCTAAACGTTGTTGCAACATATCCAATTGTTGTTGTTGAACGCTTACCCTAGAATCTGTCACTGCTGTAATGTGGCGCGAAATCTCAGCTATTTGCTCCTCTTGACGCATTAATCGCTCTCTAATACGCTCATGAGCATTTCGATCGTTAGCCATCGAAGAGGGGGGTTCCACTAAATCAGGGTAGTATCTTTGAGATGCAGACCCTATCCCATATACTGACGAAGGAGGATTAGGACGATCTGTCAACTCGAGAACTGCTTTCAAATAAATGTCATTATAGTCTGGAGTTGTGGTAGTTCGTAAGTGTTCTTCCACCATTCTGTTGTATATAGCCTAAAAGATTTTGATAATTAAAAATACAAAAATAAAAACATCATTACATAAAAAACAAAAATCATATAACAGAAAAAACAAAAATACAAAGATAAATACAACAATTTTGATAATTTAAAAGTTGTTACGCATGGAGATTAAGCATGATTGAATTGTGTAGTGATTACTACACAAAGAAAATTTTGTAACAAATGTATAATGAAAATAACGTTTCAAAAATTTAGGAGAAAAATTCTTATAGTATACATTTTACTTGGCAATTAATTAGTTTAGTGACTACATTTAATTAGTGTATCTTGTTATATTAATTTTCTTTATGATATGTTTGGGAATGATGATTTCATTTGCAAATATGAATTTTATGCCATGAAATTGAGCGGTCAATGACTTAATACATTGGACCATCAAACATAATTTCTAGACCAACATAAACTAGGGCTCAACATATATTTTTAGATATGCTGGACCATCAAACATCAGCATTGGATAAGGTACTTGGAACAAACATATATTTGACAATAAATAATAAAGGGTATTATTAACTACAAAATAAAAACAAGAAATAATATGGACAAGAATATCAGACACTGAAATCAAAGCTATTAGTTCATAATTTAAACTTGGCTATATAGGCGAGATTGCAATCAATGAAAAACATCCGGGGTTCCAAAACTGACTATAACTAAATAAATAAAAATACTTACATCGAGTCTTTTGTCATCGGGGTTCACAAGAACCCTATTTCCTTCTCGATCGACCATACCTTTGGTTCGATAAAAAATTTTATAAGCATTCGGTCGTTCATTTCCTTCTTTTTTTGCCTACAACAACAACATATTTTATTAATATATTGGACTTAAAATATTTAAATAAATATTAGAGATTTTTACCATTTCTTCCATTACTCGTGCAGCAGATAAAGATCCGCAACGATATGTTCCAAGTGGCTTTGCAGAAAGATCCCCTTTGCGTCGATTCTTTTTGCCCCGATTGCTTTTTCTCTTAAACTCTGGGGTATTAGTGTACCCTTTCCAAGTCTCCCATATTAATGAATTTGTCCAATTTGGTTTGTATGGAGTAGCATGCCCCTCAGAATCCCATTTTTTTTGCTCTTGTCTAGCGGAGTGTATTAAATTTTTGTATCTAATCGCAGCTCTAAACAAAAAGGCGGTGCGCACCTCGCCATCTATGCGGGGATCCCACTTGTACTTTTTCTATACATTGATTTAAATTAATTAGATATTAACATAATCCAAAAAACTTTATTTGCGAAATTGGAATTTAATTTACCTTGAATTCTTCAAAATAAAACCCTTTAGTATCAAGAGCGACTTTCGACCAACAGGAACCTTGTGGATCCTGCCTTAACTTTAAAATAGCGCTAATAGATGCGGCCACTCCCTTCTTGCCACTGCCAGCTACAGCATCGAAGCTAAATAAAAATATATATTAGATTAAGTAAATGCAATTTATTTATTAAATTAAATGAGCTAAGTAAAAAAGAACTTACTCTTGTGTTGCCCGATTCCATGGAAGCATTATTCGAAAATCCGTAGGATTATCCCACTCCTCCAAACCCTGATTATTATTTCGTTGTTCTTCATCATTACTTGGGCGCGATTCGTTTCCCTGATGACCACTAACGGTGGGTGACTCAAGAGGTCGTGAGTTAGCCTCAACTTGGGTGATAGGCACTTGGGAATTAGAAGAGAAGGGAGTAGAATCTATGGGATTTTGAGGAGCACTTATTGGGTTAGAAGGCGAAACGTACGTATTTCGTACATTTAGAAGGTCGGTAAAAGTTGTTTCACTATCATATAAGTCAATATCTTGGTTAGAACGTTGCCTTTCATCTAGATTATTCGACATTTCCAAATCTAAGCTGTAATAAGATTAATCCAATTATTATAAAATGTTCATACTATTAAAATCACAACTAAAACTAATCTAAGTAATACACACAACTAGTTATACAATTTATTATGTATACCACTGCTAATTATACAATTTATTATCTATACCATTACTAATTATACAATTAGTAATGGTAGAGTAGGTATAGAAAGGTAATTAACAAGTGAAATTGATGAACTTTTAAAACGTACGGGTCCATAAAAAGTGAAGTATTATATAAAGGGCTATAAAATCGGATTAAATAATCATAAAATAATTAATCATGATATAATTTATTATGCTAATAGATGATACTCTAATTCAAAGTTCAGAGCCTAAACAAATCAACATAACAAAAATCACCTTTTGAAACCAAAAACATGAACAAATCATCAAACCATTTGCACATATATATATATAACACATGTGAGTAACAATGGGAACTTCAACAAATTATAATCTACAGTTGGCTCATCTCTAGCTCTTACCCAGGATCTTAACTGAATGTTACTACTAAAGAAAAGCAGAGAAAGGGAAAACTAACACAAATTTAATTTGAGTGCAATGAGCAGAGAAAGGGGAAATTTAAGATAGCATAAATGACATCAAAACCCAAATTTTGTAGTCATATTCAAGCAAGAAACCTTCAAACATCATGGCAGGCAAATTTATAATTATAACCCATCAATTCTCTATCAACTAAGAAATAAAAATTACACCAATAGGACTAATTGAAAACAACCAGATTTTTACCTTTTGATGCAAACCACGATATACAATACTATCTTGCTTTCAACCTTCGACGAGATAGAGAGAAAAACAAGGAATGAAGATGAAAATGAAACAGAGAATTGAAAAGGGAAAATGGCGCCAGTTATTGATTTTACTAATTAGCTTAATTAATTTTGTTATGATGAAAAGCAGTTATTTGATATGCCGCCAGTTATTTAGTAATTGAGTTATTGATTTTTACCTCCAATATTCTCACATTCCATAAATAGTAAATACCGCCTATTTCATATCATAGTGCCGCTAATTTTAGTTTTAATTATTAATTATGTATAGTTTTAATTATTAATTAGTACCGCCAAATTATGTACGCTAGTTATTGATTTTTAATTTAATGAATTTTTTTTCCTTTTCCTTAAAATAAAATTGTTATACACATCTAAAATAAATACAGATTATGTACGCCAAATTATGTATATTTTAATAATTAAATTTTTTTTACTTTTTACAGATTTAATATAAATACAATTATAATAATTTAATATACGTTGATTAAAAATAATTTTAATATTTCATATCATAAATTAATTCGAAAAGTACACATCTAAAATAAATAGTAGAAAAAAATAAATCAAACTAAAAGATATGTCAATCCTCATCACCCGAATCAGTTTCATCATCTCCACTTTGCTCATCATTAGACAATATAACATCTTCATCATCAGCACCTTCTTCATTAACAAGAGATATAAATGCATCGGACTCACATTCAATATATTCTAGGGAAGGATCGCGAAGTGATTCAGATGATAGAGAAACATCTTCGAGAGAGATATAAGCCGATATACTTTCCTCTTGAAACGCACTATCATCACTGTCATTCCTTATGAGTCCACTAACTTGGTATTTCTTCGATTTTACTTTGCACACAGCACGCCAGTCTGTCAAGTTTTGTCTTGTACTTGGGTATGACATATAATATACTTGAGATGCTTGACTAGCAAGAACAAATGGATCATACTTTTGATAGGATCGATGCAGGTGAATATCAACAAACTTGTACCTTTGATGTACACGTGTACCGTGACCAAACCCATTGCGGGACGGATTGTACCAGTGACACTTGAACAATGTGACCCTTTTAATAGGCACTGCAGGATATTCAAGCTCTATAATATCTTCAAGCCGACCATAGAAATCATCTTCATCTAGACTGTCATCTCCAGATTTAACACAAACTCCGCTATTGTCTGCTGCTTTTCGTGTTGCGTGTGCAGTACTATGAAACTTATAGCCGTTAACGTAACAAACATTGTAACTTTGCACATACTTCAACGGTCCTTCAGCCATGTCCTTTAATATGTCACCATTAGGGTAGTTATGTAAATGCCCGGCTCTGGCCTGATTAAGGAAAAAAACAGATGTAATTATATTATTGTATAATTATGTTGAAACAATTAAATTATAAAAATACAATTTACCTAACAAACTTACATATAACTGGAAGTATTTAGGTAATTCTTCCTCGACCATAACATCAAATTGTTCACGTGGCATTGACTGGTATTTTTGACGGAGTTCAGTAATGAATCGATTAACAAATGGTGCAAGCTCTGAACAGTTCATGAGAACGTATCGGTGTGCAATCTTAATATCTATATCACTGAGTAATTTCTTTTTTCCTTTCCCATGAAATCTGATTGGGTGTGTGAATATAGAAAGTACACCTGATCTCTCGTTATTAAAACCACCATCATCATTTGGTGGAAGGTCTCTAGATCTACAACGTACTTCTGGGTCGAAGTAATGAGACACAAAATGTGATGTTTCTTCTGTCAGATATGCATTGCAAATCGAAGCTTCAACATGAGCTTTGTTTTTCACATTAAGTTTTAGATGTCGTAAGTACCTGTACATAATAAATAATACTTAAATCTATCATAAGAAAATTGACATTAGATTTTTGATGATGACTAATGAATAATATTTACGCACGTACCTTTCGAACGGGTACATCCATCTGTATTGGACGGGTCCAGCAATTCTTGCCTCGTAAGGTAGATGGATAGGCAGGTGCTCCATGCTGTCAAAAAACGATGGGGGGAAGATCTTCTCTAATTTGCATATAATCACTGGTATATCATTCTCTAATTTCACTAAGTCTATCGCTTTAAGTTGCGGTAAAGTAAGCATTTTGAAAAACAAACTTAGTTCGGTAAGTGCTTCCCAAATCGACAAAGGTAGCAATTCTCGAAAAGCAATAGGGATTAACCGTTGCATGAACACGTGACCATCATGGCTTTTCATCCCAAATATTGCATGTTTGCTCATGTCAATGTTCCTAGCCAAATCAGAAACATAACCATCTGGAAACCTCAAAGTCTTAAGCCAGTCAAGAAGAACAACAATCTGACCATCATCCAATGTATAGGACGCCTTTGGAATTGCATCCCCAACAGGATGGAGTTCATTTCTAATACCAAGGTCCCGCAAGTCTTGACGCGCAGCAAGATGATCTTTAGTCGCTTTCCCCACACGCATAATTGTATTGAAAATGTTGTCGAAATAATTTTTTTCAATGTGCATCACATCAAGACAATGTCTAATAATGTTAGTCTTCCAATATGGTAAATCCCAAAATATACTTCTCTTCTTCCATCCTCCGGTGTATGGACCATAAGTGTCGTTGTATTCTTGTGCACCCTCTTCATTCACCCTCATCATTCCGTACCGATCAAGATCCTCAAGTAACTCAGTACCAGTGCGCACACGAGGAGCAGGTTCAGACTCTTTAACCCCATTCATGAAATTCCTTCTATCTCGCCTGAATAAGTGATTTTCAGACAAGAACCTCCGATGACAGTCAAACCAGCATACCTTCCTACTATTTCTAAGGTAAAATGACTTGGAATCATCTGCGCAATATGGACATGCATTTTTTCCCGCAGTACTCCATCCGGATAACATTGCATATGCCGGAAAGTCACTAATTGTCCACATCAATGCCGCTTTAAGACGAAAATTCTGCCTTTTGGATACATCAAAGGTCAAGATACCGTCAACCCACAATATCTTAAGCTCTGCTATTAGAGGCTGCAGGTAAAGGTCAATGTTGTGCTTTGGATTCTTTGGCCCAGGCGCAATCACTGTCAAGAACATGTACGGCTTCTTCATGCACAACCACGGAGGAAGATTGTAAGGTGTGAGAATCACGGGCCATGATGAATATTGTTTTCCTGAGCTTCCAAATGGATTGAAACCGTCTGTACACAATCCAAGCCTTACATTTCTCGTCTCTGATGCAAACTCTGGATGATCTGCATTAAACTTTAACCAAGCCTCTGAATCTGATGGGTGACACATCTCTCCCTCCTCACTACGGTGCTCAGCGTGCCATCTCATTTGGTGAGCAGTAACTTGAGAAGCATACAAACGTTGTAACCTTGGGCCTAAAGGGAAGTAAAAAAATTGTTTCCTTGGAACACGTTTGTTTCCATTGCTATCTATTTTCCACCTACTTTTCCTACAAATCCCGCAGCATCTCGCATTTGCAGTATCCCCCCAATATATCATGCAACCGTTACTACAACAATCTATTTTCTCTACCGGCAATCCAAGTCCGGCTATTTGCTTTTTCGTATCATAAAAGCTGGTTGTCATTGTATTTGGTTCTGGTAAAGCCTCTTTCATCATGAGGCAAAGTTCATCATACAACCTTTCGGGGATGCGAAAATCGCTCTTTAGATTTGTTAACCGACCTATCATAGACATTTGCGTATACGTTTTGCAACCGGGATACAAGGGATTGTTTGCTGCACTTAACATGTCGAAAAACAGCTTCGCTTGAGGGTTTGGATCTTCTGGTAATTGCAAAGGCAAAGGTTCTTCTGGATTCTCATCGTTTAAAGTTTGGTATGTGTCCGGAAAACTACTAGCAGCAGCATCATGCACCATACGCACATATGAGTTGTCTTGATTGATTTGTACGGGTGCTAATAACTGCAATTCATTCCGGTTGGTCGAAGAACTACTCTCACCAGGTAATATATTACAATGACATCTCCAATCATAATAATTCTCCACAAAACCCTTCCGCATCAAATGTTCCCTAACTTCATTTGGATATTTATAGACAATATTTTTGCATTTCATACAAGGACATCTAATCTCTAATACTTCACTATTACTAATTGCAAATTTCAGGAAAATTTCTAATCCTTGCATGAATTGTATATTATAAGCACCATTGATAAGCCTTTTATACATCCAACTTCTATCAGCTAATAAAAATTCATCCATTGCGAAAACCTACAAAAATAATTTATGATTATTTTATTTAAATAATGACTATATGTTATCCACACTATGTTAGTGTAGACCATGTCCACGTACACAAGAAGTTCTCTAACGATTAAAGTTGTTTTAAACCTAAAAAATATATTTTTCTATTTTATTTTCTTAATAGTCCCAACATTTTAGGTATTTTCCTAAGCTAAATCCGGTAACCGAATAACTTGCAATAATAAGTTTTTTTTTTCTTAAAAAAAATATTTTATTTTACCAAAAAAATGATAAATTAAAATAAAATGTAAAAAACTTGATTTGTTTTATGATTTAATTTAATACTTTTTATTGTAAATTTTTTAAAAAAATTTCTAAGTTAATATTAATTTTCAGTTTATTTGTTTTGGTGAATTAACTCCTATAGCAGCTCATTGGAGTTCATGGTTAATAAAAAATGAAATTATACTAGAAAAAGTATTAAATGTTAGATTGTTCTAACTAATCTTTTCTTAAAATAACATGTAATTATTTAAATAAGGTATTAATTAAAAATATATATATATATATATTGTCCCCTCTCCAACCTACTTGTCCCAATTATCGTTTTTTACATGTGCCGAGACAACATTTTAACTTAAACTAAAATCTTTAATAATAGATAATCAAATATTATGATAATTTAATATTAATAATATTTGCATTGTAACGGATAAAACAAGATCTCACGTTGACTATATTTTAACTTATAGATTAATAAGAATAAAATATAAATTAAGAGTCATTAGTGAATAGTACTCCCCCCATAATATATTCATGTGGGATCTTGTTATAGATTCGCCCTAATGCAAGACAAACAAAAAGAAACAGATGGAGTAACTAAAAAGTAAATAGAACAAGTAAGAAGAATAAGGAGTAACACGTAATAATAGGTTAAAAAGATAAAATTACGTACCTAAGAACGAAACGTTGTTCTTCAGCAACACCAATTATCCCTTTTTTTTTTTATTTTTTTCAAAAAAAAATCAAATAAATTTTGTATATTGATTTTGTAGAAATATATAAAAAGGGCGAATGCAACAAGAAGGGTGAATTGTTGTATCGTAAGTTTATTAGCCCTGTTGACTTTCCTTAAGTCTAGTTACAACCACTTCTCTCAACAAACATTTACAAAGATAATTCTCAAAATAAGATAAATTCTCTTCGATAGATAAAAACTAAGAAATTGCATAAGAAAAATATCTAAAGTTAATTGGCAAATTGTAAAAACAAAATATGTTTCTTTATATAGGAGCATGATAGGACTTTTTCAAAACCCTAACCCCAAAAATAGTAATCAGATTTAATTTAATAAAGCCCTTTACTAAAAATAGCCAAGTTTTATTTAATTAAATCCCAAATTAAATTCCTATTTTTTGTAGAGTTAAATAGGTAAACTTATAAATTAAGAGTAAAACAAATTAAGAGTGATAAGTGAATAGTGCCAAAAAACAAATGGGACAACTTGAGTGAATAGGAGGTAGTATTTTTTTTTATTTAAAAATGAAGTCATCATCAAAATCTAAAAGGGCCAACAAATTTGATGATTTCCTATACTCAATCAAGCTCTTAATACAGTCTACGTTATTCTAATCCTCTTTTATAGGAAAAAGTAATAACTAAAATAGGCAAAAGCAATAACTAAATGTCTTATAATTATGCGGGCAAAATAACAACAAAATATATTCCAAATATATTTTTCTCCTTCAACTGTGGAGAATTTGGTGGAGATTAGATCTCTTTAAAATGTGGAGAATTTGTTGGCGACTAGATAGGGACTTGCATTCAGTCACTATTGGCGACATGATGAGGACTAACTGTTGTAGTCGCCAAATTCCATGATTTAGTGACTTGTAGCTTCTGGTAGGAATTGGGTCGCCATTATTAATGACCCATTTAATTTGGTTGGGAACTTTAGTCACCAAATCAAATATTATTTGTAGTGTCTTCTTCCTCAACGACTGCCTGACTGCCTATTCATCTTCATCCTCAATGAGTCCCTTCATCTTCATCTTCATCTCCATTCTGAAACCCTAACGCCGTCTCTCTCATCTCCCTCTACGACTATTCTTCATCTTCATCCTCAATGACTCCCTTCATCTTCATCTTCATCTCCATTCTGAAACCCTAACTCCCTCTCTCATCTCCATCTTCTTTAGATTTGGGTTTGTTCTTAACATTTCTGGTCTTTTCGAACATTTTTGGGTTTTTTAGATCTTCAATGGCGTCATCAAGATCTTGTCTTTCTTGGTTGTCTTCGTCCCAAGAAAGTGATCCTACCCTTGTACCTCCTAACCCATGGTTCGAGTTCTATAATCGCCTACCTCGATCTCCTACGAGTTCTATTGAAACAGATCCTAACTGGGGAAAAAGTACAACTACTGAAGATGAAGAAATTCAGGGAATGTTAAATTTACAAATAGATCTACAAGATCTTTACATTGAGAACTTGTTCCCTTCTTCAGATGAAGAATCGATGGATGATGCTGATTTGGTTTCTGATTTTGATTTTCGAGGCCCATTTTCTTGTAAGGATACATCTTTCCTCAATGACTAATGATGATTTTATTTATGTTGTTTTAATGGTATGCATGTTTGTATTGCCCTATGATTTTTTTTAGGGTAAACAGTTCATAAGCTACAAAACCCCTAGATCCTTTTTTTTTGGCCACCAATCTAGGGTTTTTAGTTCATAAGCCACCAAACTTAATGTTTAGGAGGCTATGTTCTTACCAGATTTAGGAGGCTATGTTCTTACCAGATTTAGGAGGCAAATCCATCAAGGATTTAGGTTATCTGTGATGAGTATTTGTTCTCTGAGATTGTTTTTTTGTTATTTTGTTTTTAAGCCATCAATAAAATCTTGAATCTGAAATATCCATTCAAACGTTTACGGTTAAACAAATGCTTGATTAATTTTTTACATCATGTTTAGACCTAAACATTTGCCTAATAAATCAACCCAAAAGTGAGTATATAAAGTAACCCAAAAGTATACCCATGTCTGTCCCATGGCCTTTGATATTGCTGCTAAACTTGTCTTCTTTGCCTTTTCAAGTGCCTTGAACTTATTTTCATCAAAGGGAATGGGTGGATGTGCTTTCTTGCCTTTCTTCTTGTTGTGCACAGTAATTAGAACTTCATTATTCTTCTTTTGATCCTGAATCTGTTTCCAAATCCTGCCTATTGTTTTCCTATGCACCTCGTACTTCTTCGCAATTTCATTGATGATCTCGTGTGTTGGCTTTTCTTTGCTATTTTATGACAATAACAGCTCATGCATTATTTGACTCCTACTCAAATTAGGTAACTCTTTTTTGGATTTAACCATGACTATACTTCAATCTTGGTTGGTGGAAATTAATTGTAGAAGATGATTGCTTTATTAAGTGCTCTCAATATATACCTACTCTCACTATAAAACTTGGCGGTGTAAATTTTTTTAACTTGGCGCCCATTTGAAATTTTGGGTTTTTAATGCTATTGTGGTTATTTTTTTCAAGCTGGCGCCATGATTGTCTTTTTTACTGTTGTTAGTTGATGACTTTTGTTGACTCTTGTTAATTTGATGGCTGTTTTTGATTACAGTTTTATTTGATGGCTTTGTTTTCAAAATCAAATAAATCTGATTTTTTGTAGCTGTTCAATTTTTTACACTAAATGCATACTGTGTTTGTCTTATTTATAAAATCTGAAGTCAACGAAAGATTTAACATCCGCATGCGTATGTGGCGAGAAGGGTGCTCGTTTTCAGTTGCCGTTCAAAAAACCTTGAAGAGTTCAAGGAAGAATTGAAGTCGTATTTTATTTTATGCAATTTTGTAATTTAACAGTTCTATATTTTTGTAATTTAAATTATGCAGTTAGTCGGTTTGTAATTTAATAGCTTTAATTTTTTGTAAATTAAATTATGTATGAAAATGTCAAACTTAATTTTCCGTGCAACATTCATTTCTATCCACTTTATTAAGCAAAAGGGAGGAAATCATTAACACTTAATCCAATCACTTAAAAATACCCAAATATCACCTTTTTAATGGATCCCATTCAACCCTTAAAATCCGTGAAATCCCAAATGGACATCTAAACTGATGATGGGAGTATTATTTTATGTTGTAGAAATGACTTTTGTAAAACATTTTAATCAATTTGTTAACTTGCATAATTCACTTCATTTAACATTATTACACATCATTCTAAAACCATCAACGACTTTAATCATACAGCTACACCATCGTCATTTAACACTACTACTACCCTCCTCAATTGTGATAAACAACAATCGTGATCTCAAATAGCTGCGAATGAAATTATGATTTCATTTCAATTCCCATGGAAAATGAGACAAGCACGGAGATGTGCACTAACGGTGATAATGTTAACGTTGTTAATGGCGGAGCTTCCATCAATGGAGTCAGCGCACAAAGCCTTTAGGAGAGACCCTGGAAGCCCTCACTGGCACCATGGAGCTTTCCATGACGTCAAGGATAGTGTTCGATCTGATGTTCGTCGTATGCTTCATTCTCGCGCTGAGGTAATTTTTTTTAGGGTTTATCTCTACTCTTCTTCTCTCCTTCTATTTAATTGATAATAATTCTTGTTGTGATGCTTGCACCTGTTTTATTTCGTTTGAATTTGATCGCGCTAGAATGACCGGATCTAGAGCTCCAATACTACTTGCTTGATGCTACTAACTGAAGTTTTTTTTGCGGATGAAGAAATTTACACTCACAAAATCGTATAATTGTTTCAGTGATCTAGTGTTTATGGTTTGATAACATTGTATCACGTTAAATTAGAGTGGGAATTGATCGATTTTTTTTAAAAAAAGGGAAATAGAGATTAGATTTGAGAAAAGGCAATAAGATGTAGAGGGAATTAAGAGAATTGTAAGTTAAGTAGATTCTTGTTGTTATCTTTAATTACTTAGGGCCTTCAAGTTTGCGATTCCACTTAAGAGCTTCAGAAATTCGCAAATGTTGTTTGTGTAGAGACTTCTTCAGTAAGTCATTTTACTATTAGGTTTTGTTGTGTTTGTGATTCGACTTGAAGGCTTAGAATGTGGGAACATAGAAGTGCTCTCTAGAAGCATAGTTTGAAAGTAGTATGTTCTTATCAATTGTTTAAAGGCATCATACGACCTATAGTGTTCACTCTCCACCTTGTCTTTATAAAGGTGGATAATTTTACCATGCTTGTCGCACTTGAAGTGTAGTCTTGAAGATGGGAAATGAATAATAATGAGGAACTTGCGATCTTGCCTCAACAGTGTAGGTATCATCATACCTATTATACGTTGTCTTTAGGTTAGATTGCCATGACCTTAGAGGACCACGCGACTTTCTATTTTGTCCTTGTTGGCAACTTAGGTATTTATATGCTCTCAAATTCCACTTGTTTAATCCAACCAACGAAAGTAATATGGCTTGGGATGCTTGAAGCTTTCAATTGGAGCTTTTTACTAATTTCCAAACTATGCATATTTTTCATACTATTTCCATCCATGACAAGGTTGCATATCTTCCTTTCAAAGCAGCACCCTAAACTGGACCAAGTCATGTATTGTTCATGCTCTCCTTCTTAAACCATTGTATAAACTATGTGCTAACCTAACCATCAAGTGCTCTCCACATTCATCCACATGACAACATTTAACCACCGTCTTCATCTTTATGCTATCTTCCCTCCTCATGAGTAGGATGGGGAACATCATCCTTCTCATCATCATGCTCGCAGATCAAGAATGGTTTTTCATCCAACACATATGCTTCATGCATGGTTAATGCTCTCAAAATTGTAATGCTGGAAGCCTTAACACTTGAAATATTTCATATTTAGGTCATATTTAGGTTCTCACCTCCCAGCATTGACGACTTACTATCTTTCTCGAATCTTTCTTCCTACCTTGACCACATTCATGATTGTTCGTTTAGAATTATGATTATTAACCCGTGTTGTTTTAGATGCACTCATGGAAAGTACTTGCTTTGACAGAGTAAAACTTGTCTCCATTTGTTGATGCATATCCTATTCCAAAAGAATTATTTGACATATCATTAAACTCTAAACAATTTTGCACACATTATCATCACAACAAATACAATGCCAAATCCTTAATCCTAAAATATTAGGGTCGACTACATGAACCAGTATATCAGTTCCAGTGACCATCCAAGTGAATTCTTCTTCAAGATATTAAATTTCTTTTTGTATTACTAGTAGGCTGAGAAAAACGAAGACTAGGTATGAATCGATCACTGGACCTTTGTTGTGGAAACTGGAAAGTGGTACTTGCACACATGATCATAGGTTTCATATTTGGAGCTCAACTTGCACTCACAACAGAAGAAAAGTACAAAGAAAAGCATGATAAGATAGAGGAGGGAAGATGTTCTTGTATTACTTTTTAGATGATTAACCAATCATTACATTAGGGTATTAATAGCTAAACAAGCCTAAATAAACTTGCTACTAATTAATTTGGTAACAAAAGATTCTCATTCTAGAACATTCCCTATTCCTCAACAGATTTCTGTTATGAAAATGTCAATACGCAATTGTATCCTTCTTGTGATTTGCAGCTGTGACAACACCCTCGCCCAGGAGTTTGTGATAATCTTCCCATGTGACCTCTAAGATTGACAATCCATACCAGTATACCAAAACCTCTGTCTGAGATGGACTAGGATAGCTAACGACAAGCAAGGCATCAATTTCTGATTCCAATACTATGTTACTCGGCATAAGGGGAGGAATATCCAATGGAGTAGTAAAACCTTGATTTTGTTTAAGTTTGGAAACGTGAAAAATGGGATGGATAAGGCTGTGGTTAGGAAGATCTAATATGTATACTACCTTGCCAATTTTCTGAATGACTATATAAAGCCCAAAGAAAAGAGGAGGCAACTTTTAGTTTGGTTTCTTGGCTAATGATTGTTGGTGGTAGGCTTGAAGCTTAAAAAACCAAATCACCTTCTTCAAAAGAGAGGTCTTGACGCTTGGTATTTGCATAGTGCTTCATGATTGGTTGAGCCTTCACCAGATTGAATTGAATCTCATCTATCATGGCATTAGGCCTGTTCAAAAAACCCGACCCGTTTGACCCAACCCGTCGACTCGTTGATCCGCATTTTAGATGGCGGGTCACAAAACAGAAAATTTTACAAGTTACGGGTCGGATATCCGACCCGTCTTAATCGGGTCGGGTAATGGGCCACAAAATAATTTTATCCGTGTACCCGTTGACTCGTTTATTAGAGGGAGAGTTTTTTATAAAGGGTATGTATTGTAATATGCCATAACTATTAATTATCTTTGGCTAACAAATTAAAGGTATCCACCTAGTAGCACACCAGGATGCCTAGCAAATAGCAATCAACATTGATTGGCCTAGCTTAATTCATACAATATATATTTCATATTGCTTAAAGTTTCTGAAGCTACTTAAAGTCTCTAGATTTCAAATTTACTAGATGTGAACGTTTATATTTCGTTCATTTAGCTGTTAGATTGCTTGTTCCTTTTTTGTGAAATTAGCTTTGGTATAAGTTCGAAACCGGGTACCCGCTATCCCAATTCGATTTATTCGGGTGCCCGATATCCAAGTACCCGGATAAATCGGGTCGGGACACGGGCCATTAAAATAAATACCCAACTATCCGGTGTCTGGCTTTCCGAGTACCCGAAATGCCGGGTACCTGGTTATGAACACCTCTACATGGCATCATGTTTTTGTAAAAGTTGATTAAGTTCTCAACCAAAGTGTGGGAGTGACCAAAACAAACCATGTGAGAAGGAGGGCACCCATATAAGGCTTTGGCGGGGATGTATTATAGCTATTGATGAAGCAGCGTAAGAAGGTTTCTACAGCCTTGTTCTCAATTTCCGTTATCCTTTTAGGGATGTGAGCAGTGCTACGAATCGACTTAGTGCCTTGAAATGAAATAACTCTTTCCAAAAAGTACTCAAAAAAATTCGATAACAATCGAAGACTATGGATGACAAAAACCCATGTAGCCGTACAATTTCCTTGACAAACAGAGAGGCCACTGATGAAGCTGTGAAAGGATGTTTTAAGGTCAGAAAATGTGCGTACTTTGTAAAATGATCAACAACCACCAAAATCGTGTATCCATAAGATTTTGGAAGGCCCTTGACGTAAGCCATGGATATGTGATCCCAAACACAAGTAGCGATTGGCAAAGGTTGGAGGAGCCCTTGCAGGGGTCTAATATAAGGCTTTTTGTTGTTGACAGAGGCGACATTGTTGAACATCGTTGGTCACTTACTTCCTCATTCCATCCCAATACCATTCTGTAACCAAGCGTTGGTAAGTTTTAACTTCACCGCCATGCCCACCAAGGGGGGAATCATGGTATTCTTGTAACAAAACTGGAATAAAAGGGAAAGCTTTGGCTAAGACAAATTGCCCTTTGTAAAACAACCAACCATGATTCAAGGAAAAGCCAAATGGAGCATTGCCACCAGCTTTGATTTCCATCCGTATATGAGACAAGGATGAGTCTGCTTTTACCTCTTGCATTAAATAGTTCCAATCAATCGAAATAGAACTAATTATTGTACACAATTCCCCCATGTCTTAAGCTCTTCTTGAGAGCTATTACATTCTTGCTCCTTGGATTGTACATGATTATGAAATTAAACCCCATTAACTTCATAACCCATTTTTGATATTATGACCTAATCTCCCGCTGTTCCAACATGAATTTCATACTTTGTTGATTCGTTTTCACTATAATCGCTGCCCCATTAAGTAGTGCCACCTCAAAAACAGAAAATAATGAGCGTCATTAATTCACTTTCATGAATAGGTTTTTGCTGTGCCCGTAACCCCTTTGTTTGACTAAAAAAGGCAATAGGGTGACTGTCTAACATAAGGACAACTCCAAGTTCGTGTCCTTGGATTGTACATGATTATGAAATCAAACACAAAAGTTTTTGAAAATCTGGCATAGCTAATACAAGAACTTGAGTCATATCCGATTCTTGTTGTTATCTTTTATTAAGAGAATTGTAAGTTAAGTAGATTCTTGTTGTTATTTTTAATTAAACGCTTCTTTCTTCAGTTGATCAGTGAGCTTCTTAGTCTCTAGGCATATCCAAAAACAAAACATCGATACTAGCCCGTCAACCCTAAGAATCCCCGGAGTTCACAGATGTTCTTGGGTATGGGCCACCTTGATATGGCTGCAATTTTCTTCTGATCGACAACAAACTCCGTTGCCGAAATGACATGGCCAAGATAGGCCACTTGGGACATTCCTAAGTTACACTTGTTTCCATCTATCATAAAAACTTTTCAGCTAAGGTTTTGAGAACACACGGTACATAATCCTTGTATTCCTCCTCATTCCGATTATAAACCAATATATTATCAAAAAATACTGACACAAAAATGCGTAAGTATAGCCTAAATACCTCGTTCATCAATGATTGTAAAGTTGTAGGAGCATTAGAAAGGCGAAAAGGCATTACTAAAAGTTCATAATGGCCACCATATGTTTGAAACACCGTTTTGAAATATCTTTGGCCTTCATTTTGATCATGGCGTTTTGTGTCAATCATATGTTCGAAATTGTAGACCTCCTTGCTCATCCAACAATTCATCGATAACCGGAACGAGAAATTTGTTAGGACTATTGCTTTATTTAGGCTCTATAATCAAGAAAAAAATGCCATGATCCATCTCGCTTTTTCACCAAAATCACTAGACTTGCAAACGGACCGGTGGACAGTTGTATGATTTCGTGTTTCAACATATCCTAGACCAAACGTTAAGTCTTCATATTTTGCTCATGTGGGCATCGATAAGGCCTTATACCTATTGGATTACCGCCCTCTTTAAGAAGAATAGAATGTTCCTGTGGTCCATGGTGTAAAACTCAATCGAGTTGACTCGGAACGGCTGAGTTGACTCAAATTTTTAGTAAACCGTTCCGAGAACTCCCGTTTTGTAACGGTATATGTAAAAACAGCGTTCTGCTAGCTTATCGGCCGTTTTGACCGTGATGAACCGGACTTGATAGCGAGTCTGGCGATTTTGGGCGAGTTTGGATTTTTTTGACAAGATTGGACCCAAACACAAAAGAACCGAACTAAGAAGCCTTGTAATTGAAGGTGGATGGTCGACTCACCATTGATGAAGATAAACGTTGGAGTTGATGGACTTTAAGTTTAGGAGTAATTATTATTAAAGTTTTTTAATTATGTTATAAGTGTTAGTCATATATAATTATTGGTCTATGTGTTAACTATTATAGCATTATTAAAGTTTATATTTGTGTTAATTGTTGTTTTTTAAATTCAATTACAAACTTTAGTTAGTATTTTAAGATAAATGACAAAAAATATAAACATAAATTACTAAAAAAATCAGTTCTAAAGTGAATTTAAAAAACATATAATCTTGCATAACAATCGCGACCCGTCCCGCGATAATCGAATTTTTTCTGTTCCCGTTATCTGCGATCGTGACAACGATTGCGACTGCAATTTTGCACCATGTTGTGGTTTTGTGGGGGGCATCTGAAAAATAGGCTGTAAAACTTGGGGGTAGGTATGCAAAGTTTCGGTCAAAAAGGGTGGGACCATCATGGCTGATTTATCTTTTGAATTACTTAACCCATTACACTCTATTAACGCTCCATTTCCACCGGCCTTTAATGTTTTCATCAGCTTTTCCATAGATATTTTTGCACATTTCAGAGATAGGTCCCTCACCAAAGTCACTTCTCTGTCATCCCAAGTGAAACTCATAAATTTGTTTTTTCAATTCATCACGACATTCCTCAACCTCTCTAATATTGCTCTACCAAGATGATATCTAAACTTCCAACTCTGGGACATAAAAAGTCATCACAAATTTCGAGCTCCTGTATCTTCAACACAACTCGCTTACAAATTCCATCCCCACAACACAACCTTCAAAACCCGTTCCCAAAGTAACCCCAAAAGTTTTACACCTCGAAATGTCGAATCCTAATTGATGAGCTATGATAGTCGAGATGAAGTTATTCGTGGCTCGTGAACCAATTAAGACATTCCTGCCAATGTTTTTTGGCTTCATGGTTTTCGGCTTTGTGAATCCAATTAAGGACTGTAATTACATTTCTGCCAATGGTCCACAGGGGCGGATCTAGGGGGGTTTCAATGATGTCAATTGACATCCCTTAAAGTTTGGGAAAAAACAAAATAGTATTAAAAATTAGGTTAGTTGAGTTGGTAGAGTATTGTGTATTTTAACCATTTGGTCTCTAGTTCGAAACCCTCTATCAACCCTTTTTTTTTCTTTTTTAAAATGTTGCACCACCGTTCATCGGACAGAACCAATTGAAGACACTGGACATTCGACAACAGCCTTAAGCCAATAATTTACCATTTTCTATCCTTCACCCTCACCATTCCCATCTGGCCAACCATGGCCTTATGCTGCCACTGCCGCTGCCCACAACCGGACACTTAACCATTGTCGTTTGTCGATTCAAATTCAGTCTCTTATCTCCATTGATTTCACTTCTTTGAACTTTAAAGGTGTGTAATTTGAACATTCTTTTTAATTTATAAATGATTCATTACTTATTCATCATTTTATTCTTAATTTGTATATGGTTATTTGGAATATTTATACTTTTCATTGAATTAAATTGATAATTGTGTAAGTTAGGGGTTTTTTTTCAAAAATTTAGGGCTTTTGTTGATTTGATTTGTTGGCTAAATGGGTTTATCTTAAAACAAGGCTCAACTGGGTTTATGTTGTTTGATAATTTTTGACTTTCCTTTTATGGTTTGTTTACTTAATTAATTCATGATGAGAAAGATTTAGTCTTGTCTAGAATAAAAACGATTTTGTGGAAACCATTGATATGAGCTTTAATCAAATAGGTAAATTAGTGTATTTTATGTTAAATATCATAGTATTCATGTGTTTTTAAACCATATTTTCTTTCTTGTGAATTTGAGTTACTACTATTTATCAGATAAAGTAAATTCTTCTATAGCTTCGTCCTAGCTAGCTTGTCATTTTTATCTATTTACTGAGTTGTTTGTATGATTATCTAGTATTTGGGAATGAGAATTTTTTAAAATCAGTAATAAAGAACTTAATTTGATATATCAATTGTGATAAATGATTCAATGCAATTTGTTTTAAACTTTGTAAACATATGACATTATGGGTTATTTTTGTATTATGAAAGTCGTGATGGAAATGTTGAATGTAATTTTCTATTTATAAATTATCGACATCACTCTCCTTTGTTTCTGGTTTCGCCCCTGCCAATGGATCTATAACATCCAACATATGTTGTTCCTCATTACTCAAAGTTTCGCTCCCCTCTTCCTCATTATCCTCAGTCAAAATCACCCGGACTTCTTACTTCTTACATATGTGGTTGAAGGACAACCTTTCATCACATTTGAACCATAGTCCCCTTGTTTTCTTCTCCCGCATCTCGCGTTCACTCAAAGGGATGTGACTGTTTTAGTTTTCAAGGTAGGTTTTTGATGAGGAGGGTTGTGTTTTAAAATAGGGTATGTGTGGTTGGTGGGAATTAATAGGCTAATTTATTTGAGGGTAGGTTTTGGGTATGGCTTTTTAATGATTAGGCCCAAATCGGTTATACTCCTTTTGTCTTCCATAATAGGACTTGGCCCAATCTTTTTGTTCTATTTTCTGCCCATTCCATTGCCATTTTAAGGTTGTTGGGGTCCATTAATATGGGTTCACACCTTATTTCTTTCTTGAGTCCACTTACAAACGCCCCTAAAGGAATTTTCATTGGAATTTTTCCTAGAGGTGACATTTTTTTCTACAAACTCCTTTTAGTACTCGGCTACACTCCCTTCTTGCCTCACAGCCAACCATTGTTCAACCAAGCTTCCTTGGTGAGGACGAAAATGATTGAGTATCCATTACTTCAATGGATATGGTATTTTGTTGGTCCACCCATCGAAACCAAAATAAGGCATCTCCATTAGGCCTGTTCAAAAAAACCCGACCCGTTGACCCGACGACCCGCAACTTCAATGGCGGGTCAATTTCTTAAAAAAATGTAACCTACGGGTCGGGTCATGGGCTGCAATTATATTTTTTAACCGAATAAAATTTTTTTATATGTTTTTTGGATTTTAACCGGATCAAAAAACAGAAAATAAGCAATCAGAGAAAAGAGATTCATTGAACGAACTAGCCTTGAACCAAAACAAATTGAGCTCATAATAAAAATGGAGATCTTGGGACTCTCCCCAAGAATGCAAGACATGAACTTGACTTTATCCAACACCAATTATTCCACAAATAGCAACAAGCATCCCAATTCCCAACAAAACGATTCATCCTTATGATCTCCATGGCAGTTCCTGTTCTTCATCCCCTTGGTAGTACAATAGCTGCATCTGTTTGAAGTTCTTCCTCAAGAAGAAATGTCGAAAGACCATCAAGAGAAACTTTGGCATGTGCCATTGTTGACACCAAATTAGGGCAATAAGTGGCTCTTGGAGAATTCAGTTGCTACATAACTAAAAATAAAAATTGTCTAAAAACTTCACAAACAAAACCGGGTACTCTGTGTACTCGGACAAATTGGGCCAGGACACGGGCTGATAGAAAAGGTACCCGACTAACCGGGTACCCAACTTTTCGGCTACCCGAAATGCCGGGTAGCTGCTAATGAACACCCCTAATCTCCGTCCATGCTCACCACAGTCGGTTATATTATAAAATGAGAAGTAACGTTCAGCCCAACAAATCCATCCGTCTGTATAAATTGGTAGGCTCCAATCTCTTAACCCTTCAGCCACTATTTCCAACATTTTTAACGTATTCACCAAATGCCTGATCTTCTCTGGTTTAGTTTCCACTCAAGAGTTGGTTTATGGATTCTTGCATTTTTAACTTGGTCTCTTCCATTGTCGCTATGGTTTTGTCCAATTTAGTGTATTTTGTTTCCATCACAGCCTGATTGATGGCCATTTTCTCCTCTAAACGAAAATTTTCAGCTTGTATTTGGGTAGTGAAACATTGGGATACTTCACCAATTTGCTGTTCGAGGTGCTGAATACATTGTTGATTAGTAGGGTTTCGTATAGCAACAATAAGGAAGAGAGAAAAGAAGGATGGCTTTGATACCACTTTGTGGTGAACCGACCTACACAACAGAAGAATAGTAAGGAAAAAAGCAGAATAAGATAGAGGGAAGATTTTCTTGTATTGCTTTTTGGATGATTAACCTATTATTACATTAGGGTATTTATAGCTTATCTAGCTTAAATAAACTTGTTGCTAATTAAGTTGGTTACAAAAGATTCTCATTCTAGAACATTCCCTATTCCTCGACAAATTTCTGTTATGTTATGAAAATGCCAGCTCACTTCATGCGCCTGTGAGAGACAATTGTATCCTTGTGATTTGCAGCTGTGACTGAGTGCTCAACTCGTAGATACATGGAAATTTTAGACACAAGGACACACAAACAACAATGAGTATTGAGTACATTAAAAATAACTACTAATATTGATTATACTGTATATTCTGAATATATATTCAAATATCCAAACATAAAGATATTAAGCTTTTAATTGTCAGTTTCTAATGATAAAAGTTGTATAAATATCTGGATAATAATCTTACCTTCTAAAACTGTCGTGTTTGAACATATCTAATTGCTGTGTTTGCGTCTTGGCCCTTGTCGTGTCGTGTAATAGAAATGAAAGTGGAGTAACAAAGTCTGGCCTATAAAGTGCTAGTGTTTTTCTCCCAATAAGTCTTTGGAATGTACATCCTATTTCATTTATCTATGTATGTGAATTTATTAAAGGGAATTTCAAATCAATTTTTTATTTCCATTTTCCTTGTAATTATCTTCTGCATATATCCACTTTTGGTGTTATAAAATTCTCATTTGTGTGAATTAAAATTCATTGACTGTAACATCATGACATACAGGTACCTTTCCAAGTCCCACTTGAAGTCAATGTGGTGCTTGTTGGGTTTAGTGGTGATGGAGGCTTTAGGTACTCATTGGACTTCCACAAGCTGCAGGAGTTTCTTAAAGTCAGCTTCCCAACTCACCGTCCCTCCTGTTTGGAGACTGGAGAGCCTTTGGATATAGAACATCATCTTGTCTACAATGTTTTCCCGGTAAAAACTTCAGCATATATGGTTCTTTTGGCATATATGTAGTCAAGATAAAGCTACTAGAATGTTTGGTAACTTTCACTGTTATGTATTTCAATGTGAATGAATCGTTTCTTATTGTTGGTGATTTGCTACTGTGAATGGGTTCAAGCCAAGTTCTTACTGTGATGCAGACGCAACAAGCGGAATTGATATCTCTTGAGAAAGTGTTAAAGGATGCTATGGTTCCTGCTGGAACAGCAAGAGAGGTGATGATATATTTCTGTTGCTTCTTGATAAATCCCCACCCAAAAAAGAAAACCCTTTGTGTTTCCTGCCCTGCTATTTTTTTTCATGGAAAATCTTTATGACTTACCATGGCCGTCAAATTATGGACATATGATCGATCTATCCAACTTTTTTTTTGATGTTAAAGATTCTGATTTTCAATTCGAGCTTTTAATTTATCAAAATAAAATGCAAAATATCAAGTTTATCATTGATCTGATTGTCGATTTTAAGAAAAAAGTTGGACAAGAATGATATTTTGAAGATCATCTCCATTTAAGTATCTGATGTTAATTACTTGGTACACTGTATATATGCATCAAACAGAGTTATTCATAATATCTACAATTGCAATCATAAATCTTGTTTCATATGCTTATATAGTAGAATTCTCTAAAGATTATTTATATTTAGAACATTGAGGTATTGTCATTAGAACTTATTATGCCTCATTAAATGTTGTTTATGTTATTAATTTTGAATATTTTGGGAGGGGTGCTGTGATTGGTTTTAAAGTTTTTTTGGTCGAATTGACTTTGATTAAATGAATTCCAATTTTAGACTGAATTTGGCAAGGAAGTGCCTGCGTTTGACATAGAAGCAACAACTGTGGAGCCTGTTTTTCAGCAGCTTTATAGTTACATATTCAATGTTGATGGAACTGGGTATCCAACACCAGAGAATGACAGGCCCGTGCCAACTGCAATATTTGTGTTGAATTTTGATAAGGTATTGTAAATTTTTTGTAGTAAGGTGGTTTGATATGTTCTTTTGTCGACGTCTTTATATTAAGTTGTTGGTTCAGAATTGATGTCATCAATTTGAAAGTTTAATTTCTTTCCGTTGTTTAAATGGATTTTTAGCCTTTGGGGATTGGGGGTTTACGATTGTACTATTACTCGTTGTTCCTAGCCTTCTTTTGCCCATAACAGAGCACAATGTCTCCCTTTGAGATTGTTGGCTTTAGCTGTTGTTTTTCTGAAAGCTACTTGTATTGATGCTGTAATTTCCATTTTAGCTTTTGAAAAATTTTACTCTGTACGATGTCAATACGTACAGGTCAGAATGGATCCTAGAAACCAGGAAATCAATCTTGAAAATTTGATATATAGTAGAATTCCACAACTTACTGAAGATGATGTGAAAAGGCAAGAAGGGGATTACATATATCGTTACCGGTATAATGGAGGAGGAGCATCTCAAGTTTGGCTGAGCTCAAGCAGGTATTTGCTATTTCCTGACAACTGAAAAAAATTGACACCCACATTATGGCTTATTAACTCAACCTTAAGTTGTTTGCCGCAAAATAATGTTCGACACATATTTGCAGATTTGTTGTTATCGACTTGTCAGCAGGTCCTTGCACATATGGGAAGATTGAAACTGAAGAAGGAAGCATTGGTTCAAGAACACTCCCACGCATTCGAAATGTGTTGTTCCCTAAAGGTCTAAATGCAGGTGCTGATCATTTAAACCAAGATGTGTTTGTTGGTCAACTTGGATCACTCATCTCGACCACAGTGGAGCATGTCATAGCTCCAGACGTTAGGTTTGTGTGGATTATTTGCTTGGTCTATTGAATCATTAGATGTGTTGAAGTACTCATTTCACTTTCAAGATTATGACTTTCTCATTCTTTTCATCTCCCCCTCTCCCTCGACACTTGTAGATGATGACTGTTTTGATCCTGGTCAATGGAGGACTAGTAAACTGTATTACCTGATCTTCATTGTTGAGTTACTCTCAAGAAACCAGTTGGTGTAATTTAGTGATTTCTAGAGTCTAGATGTACAAAGCCATCATTCGAACTAGTATAGACTAGAGGCTCATTTATTGCCTAGTAACCATAGTGCAAAACAAGGCGACATCATATTGTATCATTGTAAAGGTTTTTAAAATTTCCCAATCGATAGCACCTGTGCCGTCAAGTGTAAAAGAAAGCATTTTAAGCCTATTTAAGGGATATCTAATGATTTCGACCGATATTTGACGGTAAGACAATCGCATCACTCCAATTACTATGTCCCCGTGTCTTTACTGCAATTGTGACCATTATCACATTTTTGCTCTATTCTAGTAATCTTTAGTTGCATCGAGAAAATAATTAAGTTCTATTGTATGCCTATTATATTTTCATAAATGTTTGTGCACGACGTGTTCTATATCTTAACTAATTGATCCTACTAGATTAGATAAACAAAGACATTTAGAATATGTCCTCTTACTTTGTACGTTTTTAATTGGATTGATCAAACCACCAGAATAGAAGGATTTTGAGCGGACCAACTATTATTATGCTACATATGTGTCGCAAGTAAAATCAGAACGAACCAGAAATATTGACCATTTCAAATCATACCGTATTGATTCTTTAGTGCCGACAACAGGCTCACTGTTCCCAAGAGGCTTCGAGTGAAGTGTTTAACTTTAGCTTATTTATTTGAATGGTTTGCATAGAGATTGCATTTTTGCTTTGTGGGTCTTACTGTTGCATTGTAGGAGACTCAACATGCTTGAGCTTATAAAAATAACACAATAAAGGGTCCTGAAAGGAGACTCAACTTACTTGAGCTTATAAAAATAACATAGTAAAGGGTTCTGATCGAGTAACATAGAGATTGCATCACATTTAGTTTTTGAATGTGTATGGGATTCCGGAAGTAGAATTACTATTGGGGATCAATATGCTTGAGTGGCATTGGTTGACTTTGTTGGTCCTCTTTTCCAACCACTATCTACTTTCACAGAATAATTTATAATTTCAAGTTAAGTTACATCTAGTTATTTCCCTTGTTGGTGATTTTCTATTATCATTGTAGGTTTGAAACTGTTGATATGACAAGAAGGTTGCTCATACCAATCATTGTCCTTCAAAACCATAATCGATACAACATCATGGAAAAAGGCCACAATTACAGTATAGATGTTGAAACTATCAAAGTTGAGGTAAGTTACTCACCTCCTTGCTGTATTGGTGGAATTGATGCTTGCCATGTTTTGTTTTAGCTCAGTCGTGATAATAAATGGCTTTTGCTTGGCTCTTTAATCTCATTTTATATCTCTCTAATGAGCTACATGCAAAACATTACATTTTTGTTCATTGAATTTTGTGTCATTGAAATTAGTTTAGTTTCGAGTGAAATATAAGTGAGTTGGCTTAATAAATAGAACTATAGATGTATAGTGTTCGGGTTGTAGTACGAGGCCTCATCATGCATAGCGTCAACATGCAACAAAGTTTCTGAAGGAACCATTATCAGCTGATGGTCTATTCTTCAAAGCACAACATTTTGCGCCGATACCAATGTTATTTGAAACAAATTCAATCTGAAACGAGAAACAAAAACGAAAATGAGAAACGTTAATTTTAGAGTTTCGGAAACGTGTGTACAATTTTATTGTACAACAAAACAAAAATGAGTAAAAAAAGGTAAGAAAAGAAAATGACTAAAGAGTATAAAGGAAAAAAAAAGAATGGAAAGGAAGTGCTTTAGTTTTAGTAATTATTATATGTTTTTGCGCTTTGTAAAATCATTTGGGGAATGTAGGTTCGGAAACGTAATCTAGAATTTTGGAAACGAAGGTTTTGAAATGAGATTTGTTGCGAAGTTTCCGATAACTTGTAACTATGGCCGATACAACTAAACTAATCAAATTCGAATTTAAGCATGACAAATGTCGTCTTTTCTTCTTTCTTTGTTTCTGGATATGTAATCCAAAATTTCTCTAGTACAGATAAATCGATAAATATTGTATGTGATGAATATTAATTAGTTTGACCGTAAAAAATAGCAGTAGCGGCCACATCCTTTATTAAAGATAAAATGAGGAAAGTGGGTCTACCACATGATACCTATAATAAATTGTTTGAGCTCAACACTAATAAATTGTACCATTTTACATGATACCTATGGAGTTATAAGAGGGTGAAAGTTTGGGTAAATGGCCTAAAACCCCTAACAGGTGAAAAAAAGGACAAACAACAAAGGGACGAAGCCACGAGTCGTTGCCAAGGCCTTATGGCAAAAGCAACGACTTACCGCTGGTGAAAAAGGGCAAGAAAAACGATTAGTCGCTGCTAAATAGGCCACTACTCGCCACATATTTCTAGGAGCGACTCGTTGCCTAGTTTTTGGAAAATGTGTTCGAAGGCAACAAGTAGACGATGAATTGCTGCTTTTCTTGCGAGGATTCGACGCTCAGGTTCAGGATGAACCCACACATGATCTCCCCCGTTTTTCGATTAGTTTATTTTAATCGCAAGGGCAAAGTGTAAGTGTAGCAAATGGGTTGATCTCTGGGAAGCTAGTTTAATTATTTAGCTTGATCCTAATTATCACGCAATGCAGAACAAAATATACGAAGGATTTTATATGCAACAATGCTAGTATGCTACTATTAGAGAATTAACTACTGGAACTGCTACGCAAATTCAGATTCTAAATAACAATAAGATTCTAGGATATCGAAAATCATACAATATCCATACAGATGTCAACTGTTTGTTTTTGAAGATGTCAACTGTTTCATTACTTATAGATTAACCATCTTTATAGGGCCTTATTGATTCAATCCTCAAAATTTTGGTCTATTGGCCGAATTTATAGAAATTTAACCTAAATGTACCTCAATCTTAAATTACTCCTAATCTCAAACTTTCGTTTTATTGAAAAGGTTAACAAAATTATTTAATTCGAGCTTATTAAGCATGGATTTAGTCACATATTTCTAAATTGTAAGAAATTTCATACAAGCTGCAATCTGTAATTAAATTGGGATTAATCCCTCTACCCTATATAATAAAATCATTCACTTAACATATTATAAAACATAGAAATAGTAATTTAAATCCTAGACATGTTTCTAGATATAAATTATATCAAAAGAAACAAATACGACGAACTACAAGATTGAAAATTAAGAAATAACCTAAGAACACGAAAACCCTAGAACAATTCAATAGCATAAATCTAGAAATTGAAACTACTAAAGAAACGAACATAAATTTAAAGATCAACAAAATAAAACTTACCGAGCACAATGGCAATTGAACTTTTATTGAACTGATGAACAATTTGTCCATAATGTTTCTAGGAATTCAAAGAGGAACTAAAAAAATTGGGAGATAACCACTTACATGAAATCAAAATTGTCTGGAAATAAACAAAAAAGGTAAAAATTAATCTTAAAAATTACCTTATTATAAAGGTTTCTTGGAAAACGATCTTTCTAATTGACCTAAAAATTAACTTAAAAAGTATTAAAAATAAACAAATTAATTAGAATAGATGATGGAAAAGCATGAGAAACGATGTGCGAATTACCCCATAACTAGTGCAACGAGTTGTCGCATGAAAAACGACGACTCGTTGCCTACTCACTGCGTTACAACATAATTACTAAAAATTTGGGGACGAGTCATCGCCTATATAGCGGCAACTCGTCGTTTTTTCTTCTTATCTGCTTCTTGCTTTTTTGTCATGATCAGCGAGTCGTTGCTTTTTCCATAAGGCTTTGGCGACGATTCGTGGATTCTTTGGTGCCTTCCTTATTCGTCCTTCTTCACTTGTTAGGGGTCTTAGATTCACCCTCTTATAACTCCATAAGACCTATATAACTCCATTTTCACCTCAAAAACATATAAAATATCGCATTTCAGCTTATGCAGACAAATTATACAAACATACACTTAATTAGTGGTGTTCAAAATCGGATAGCGGATCATACCCGATCTGGATATCTAGATACTAAAAAACTTTATTCGGATAAAAGCAGATATCTAGTATAATTTGGATTGGATCTAGATATCCAGTTGCTTTCACTTTTGTGCGTTTTTCTTATCTCTTTTTTTTTTAAAGATTTTTTTTGTTTCAAACCAAATAACAAAAGAACATTCAAAGCCCAACTCTGTAGAAATACTTAGCTTCATTAGTCATAAAAGACAAACCATGGGGCATGGGAGTGTTTAGCGATCAAAATAAAAGTCAAACGAAGGGGTAAGGGACACGAGAGTTTAGGAATTAAAATGCGACCATATTACCACTTCGTAATTTACACATCAAAATATTAAATACTAAAAGCAAGTTTAAAAGTTAAAGCTTCAAGCTCCATTAATCATCTTCAAGGATATCAAGAGTTTCATTTCATCAATTATGATATTTGGGTGCTTCAAAGTCAATACATTGCCTAAACCATTTAAACCACAAATAAGGTTAAAGAAATAATATTTTTACACCTAAATATTCAATTGAAAAATAATTAAAATTTTTACTAACCTTCCTCTATTTCTTTAATGCAAGCAAACTCTCCTCTATTAATATTAATAGAGGAGAACAACTTTTGTGGCATCATATGAGCACGCACAATCCAATCAATCAACATATTCCATTTTTGCCTAGGATCAAGGAGAATAGCTACAAACACTAAAATATTACTATTATCAATGTTCCATAATATTTGTCATATTTCATCATCATATTGGCAACCATTTTTCTCATACCCTCATCACCGACACTTATGTTGTTGGCAAGCATAAATTTAGTCCCAAAAATCTCATGTGCATAAGAGTTGCAAGTTACATAATGAGAAGTAGAAAATCTCAAAGTTGCATAAAAAAACACTTAAGAAAGGTAAGAAAGTAGACACTTTCTTCCAATCCTTTTCAGTAGGAAATCACCGTATTTCCTAAGTAACTTAACTAAAGCATAATCTTTCATGCAAAGAGAAACAAATGACTTTTTAAATTTGATAGCAGATTCAAGCATTAGATAAGTGGAATTCCATCTAATTTCAATATCCACCAGAATGTTCATCAACTAAATAACCCAAACTCATAAACAAATAAGGCTTAATAATAAAGTTCTCGGGTCTTGCGATCCAAGAACAATATTTGGTAATGGAGAGGATGGAGCAAAAAGGTCAAATACTCAAATTTATAGCTAATATGATGTTTAAAGGTTATTAGACATGTAATGTGCGAGAAATTTAAGTGAGGATGGCTAGGTGGATTGTTGTTAAGACAATATATGGACCTAGAATTATTAGAAAGAAAAATAGGGATAGAAAGCTATACTCGAGGATGTCGCTAAAAAGGATGAAAATGTAGCAGTTGATGACTATGAACTCTCCTTTTACCTAGACTGCCTTTACAGGTTTTCATACTAGCGTCTCGTTTTTTTTTTTTTTTGTTGCTTTTTTTTGAAAGTATATAATCTAAGAAAGCATAAAATATGTTACATATAAATACAGACAGTTAAAAACACCCCCATGCTTAGCTGAAGCATTGTCCTCAATGCTATAAAGTAAGAGACTCATAAAAAGGGCCTAAGCACGTTGATAGAAGTTTGGTGGCTTTCAGTGACCACTAGAAGAGCCGTAGCGGAAAAAGGAGAAAGAGCTCTGGGACTCAAGGTATGCAACTCTTTCCCTCTCCCTTTGAGCGTCCATCCCAACAACGTTGGCTCTAAGGTCCTGAAAGGGTGCGCCCATGAAATATTCAATATCAACGTTCTAGGCAAAGAGCATTGAATTCAAACGTGCATTATTGTCAAACATGTTTGATTCATAAAAGTCATGAAGGGTGTTCTACTAATCGTTAAAGTATCATCTAAACGTCCAATGCGTTCCTCCATATAATCAAAGCGTGGTCATCCTCATAAGCGGGTACGTGTTGCCATTGCCTAGACCCTTCAAGTTCTTCTGCCTCATCGCCGCCCCCCTCGTTGCTCCCCCCTCCTCAACTAGAGGATCCTCTTAGTCAGCACGTGAAACATCATCATCATCTCAATGAATATTGAACTATGTGTTGGGTTGTGGGGGTAGGGCAATTAAGCGCCCGGGTAACGTAGTATGGGCTCAGAGAGTTCCTCTTGAAGTAGATGAATTTGAACATCATCATCTTGATGTTACTTTAGGGATTTTAAGAAAACTAAAGCAATGCAATGAACTAAGGGCTCAAGCTTTCACTAGTTGTTGAGCGCAGTTTGATTTGCCCTTGAGCAAGGCAAGTTCTGTTACTTTATTGATGTTGTTGAGTACTGACTGCCAAATAGGAATTCCATTTAGCAGTTTTTCCGTGTTATATTCAAAACAATACTCTTTTGATTTTCGGACAATAAGAACTAAGAAGCAAAGTTAAATTGTTATTGCTCTAGGTTTCGATGTATTTGATAGGAGCTGTTTGACTATGCTATTGAATATGTTGTCGGACTCCTTTTCATAAACTTAGTAGAATCTAAGAGTTAGGGCCAGGTAGATCAATCCAAAAGATGTGTGTCTCAGTGCTCTAAATCTGTCATTTCAGGTGAAGAATATGGTTCACCAAGACCAAGAAGTGGTTATTGTTGGGGGTGTGCATATGCTACATCAACATGAGAAGTTAGCTGTTGCTGTCTCTAAAGCAATGCGGGGCCATTCAGTCCATGAAACAAAAAATGATGGACGTTTTCATGTCCGAACAAAAACATATATCGACGGTGCTATTCTTAGAGAGGTCTATTTTCCCCCAGTTCTCTTCACTGTTTTGAGTATATAACCTAAAGAAATAACCAATTCTATGATTATTCATTTTAGTTTCATTTATTTTTCTCTGTAAATCTGCACATATGCTATTTCATAACACAAGGATGCCTTCTGTAGGAGATGGAGAGATCGGCTGATGTGCTTGCTGCTGGTATATTGGAAATGGCTGATCCCTCTCTTTCAGATAGGTTTTTCCTTCGCCAGGTTAAACCATATTCTTTGAATCCAATATAGTTCTTTCAGCTATGACAATTATGCTCTTCATTCTTGTAACTTCAACGCTATAAAGTTCGTGTTGGTGAATGTTTAGCATGTATCCCATTTTGCAACTTGATATTTTGACATTCTTGTTAATAGGATCTAGATTTAATGTTTAGTGGGTTCAAAAAAGTTCAAGTCAAAGCCAAATTTAAAGTAAATGTTGTATAAACTAAAATTTTGTGTTGTAAAATAATTCAGTACACTTAAATTTATTAAAACTACCAACCCAATAAAATCAAATAATAATAACCTAGAAAAAGTCTGAGTTAACTTTCTTTTTTCTTGATGATTGTACTTTACAAGGCTTCATCTTCAAAAATTATTGCCAAACAATTTCAATCTCTGAATTTCACTAATGAATATTTCTATTTCTTTTTTTTTCACTCACAATTTCTCTATTTCTTTTTTTTTTTCCAGTTAGTAAATGATATGTTTTTTCACTTTGAAAGTTTTGATATTTGATTTATATTTTGCTTTTTTGTTGGACAAAAATTAAATAAATAAATGTTCATTTTTTGGGCTAATTATTAAACAACAGAATATAGAAAAGAAAATTAATTTTTCGTTATTCAAATTTGATTTTTAATATGGGAATTTTAAAAAAACAAGTGGGGTCAGTTGACCCCAATTTACCCTTGAATTGCTTGTCCGTGTTGGCTCTAATTAATATCTGTGACTTTTTAGCTATCTTGGTTTGGTTTTCGTTTCTTATTTATAGTATTTTCAAGAAGTTTTATAATCTACTATTCTACTCCTTTTTAACTCCATCTAAGTACTTACCAATGGCTGATAGTTTTCCGTACTGCATGGTTATTTGGTATATTCCGGAAGGAATTTTGATGGTGAAAATTTCATTTTCCATCAACCTTTTGATAACTGTAGTACATCTTGGGCGTTTTCAGAGTTGGATGGATGAATCAGCTGATTCAAGTGATTCCATACTAAAGCACAAGCCTTTGTGGGATACTTATGGAAGTAGACATAGCAAAAAAAAGAAGAGAACTCTAAAGAAAGAGGGAGACCTTTACAGGACCTATGGTACCAGAGTCATACCTGTGTAAGTACAAAACATTGGTATTTGATGTTAATGTGCACGCTTTTATCAATGATTACATGTTCGGACTCTAATGTAAAAACACATTTTTCGGATTTCGCTAGAAATAATTTTGGTGGGATTCCAGTAAGAGATAGCTTAATGTGTAATGTCTTTCTTTACCAGTTTTGTGTTATCATTGGCTGATGTTGATCCCAACCTTATGATGGAAGATGAAAGCTTCATTTGGACAAGTAAAGATGTTGTAATTGTGCTTGAGCACCAAAGTGCACAAATACCTCTCAGGTTAGTTAGCTTATGCTTAGGCATTAACTAGACTCTTAAATTTGCTTTGGAACTAGGGCTGTTCAATGGGTGGATATGTTCTGGGCTGAATATGGTCCGGGCTTTCAAGTCTGGTCTGGCCAGTCCGAACCTGTTTTCCTAGAAAGGTACAGAAAATTGGGCAAACAATAAAAAGGCTTCCTTCATTGTTGCATATCTCTGCCTCACTTTTTTGTTCAATCTTTTGGAGTTCATTAAATGACTGGAAATAACAATTATTCTCACTTTTCTGCTCAAAGCTTTGAACTGAAAATACCAATTTCTAAAATGGATTTAGCAATGATCTAAAACTGGGTCAGTGAGGACTGCAAAAATTAAAAAACCAACACCCTGTTCACGTAATACCTCACTTTCACAACGAATCATTTGAAATATTTGATTATCGCCTTGCACCACCTGAATTGGTATTGACTGTGCCGACATTTTGGTCTGTGAATTATCTTCATGGGTTTTGATGATTGACCAAACTTTTGTTGTTTATTGGCAGGCAATCTCACTCAGAATACACTCACCAACTTACCCAGTGATAGCGAAAAATGGTTTATGTTTCACATTTGTGGAAAAGAGAATCAAAACTCACTATAAAAGGAAATTTATCAATTAAATTGCTACCGCTAAAAAAGAAATATGCATCAACTAATTTGGGATGGAGAGGGCACTTATTAGTTCATTTCTCAAATTCTATGGATGGCATCTATTTTGTCAATTGTCCCCTCCCTCTCTTCCATCTTTGGTGTGTTTCACACATGCATGCATGTGTTTTGGCTCAATTCTTCAGTTTTAAGAGCCGACTAAACTTCTTTTTTGTCCCTTATTTAGTTGCTATCTTAACCTCGATTGATATGCTTTGCATATTTCAACAGCTATGTTTCTGAAACAGAAAGGAGGCATGCTCTTCCATCACAAGCACAGCGTCATATATTGGCAGGGCTTGCTTCAGCTGTAGGTGGACTTGTTGCTCCGTATGAAAGGGCTTCACGTGTACATGAAAGACCTGTGTTGAATTGGCTATGGGCAGTTGGTTATCATCCATTTGGACCATTCTCCAATTCTTCAGGAATCAGTCATATGCTTCATGATGTTGCACGAGTAAAGCCAAGTTTTAATTATATTTTTTTGATAACCATATTATGCTTTTAAATTCTAACTGATAATGTGAGCTTTAGTAGTTTCTATGAGCTCACCTGACTTTTCATTTGCAGAGAAACACAATATACGCTCATGTTGATTCTGCACTACGGAGGATCAGGGATACATCAGAGGTGATATACTACATTTTGTTTTTTGGATGTTCCATATAGACAAGTCTTCTCAATGTCGGTTGGACTCATTTCATCCTTTTCCTGCAGGCTGTTCAAGCCTTTGCTAGTGCATATTTGAAGACTCCTCTTGGAGAACTAGTGAAGGGTAAAAAAAACAAGACAAGTACTGATCTGTGGTTGGAAAAATTCTACAAAAAAACAACTCATCTTCCAGAACCATTCCCACATGAATTAGTTGAAAGAGTAGAGAAATACTTGGATGTAAGCTGATAAAGTGCCTCATGCACCTTGTTTATGTTTTTTCTTTAACACAACTAATCTTAGTTTCAACATTCCATAACCCTAGTGCCATTAAGTGACTCACCACCTAAGATGTACGCAACAACTTCCTATACAGCATATGTTGTTTTCGATTGACCTTTGATAGTAAATATCAACATTAATAACTACACATGATTTAATCAGACATTTTAGTTAGTCCATTAAAATCAAAAACCAAAGCAATTATAGTGAATTTATTGTACTGATGTCGTAAATGAATATTTTGACAGCACCTTGAGGAACAGCTCGTTGACTTGTCATCACTGTTATATGACCACCGACTTGGGGAAGCAAATTTTAACAGTTCAGAAATCCTGCAGTCATCGATTTTCACTCAACAGTGAGTTACTCTTCTAACACTTAATTTTGGATTAAATTTTATCTGATGATTCGTATTTCATGTGTTGAGATGATTCATATATCTGGTGGATGCAGGTACGTCGATAGTATTTTGGCCATTGAGAAGGAGAAGATGAAATGCTGCACTATTGAATATAAAGCCCCCATGCATACATCTCAAACATTTATGTATGGGGGGATTCTGATTGCTGGTTTCCTTGTATATTTTCTGGTTATTTTCTTCTCGAATCCTGTTCGCTGACTGTAATTTCAGTTTACTTGTGAGCTCACGGTGCTTTAGGAAACTATAATTAGGTTCTTTACCTCTTGCGCATGAAACTTATTTTTTTTGGTGCCCGTTGTGCATTTGATAAAGCTAATAGAGCTTTAATAATTGATTTTAGTAAGTTGGATTTTGTTAGTGTAAAATCTACCTTTAAGTTCACTTACAGTTTTAAAGTGATTACTTATAACTTTAAAGTGATCACTTATAGTTTTAAAGTAATTTTATAGGAAGTATTTGACTGATCACTTATAATGTTAAAGTGATTACTTACATTCTTAAATGATCAATTAGAAAATTTGACTAGTTGACTAATTATATGTGCTCGTGTAATATTGTGATGGTCTCATGCAATACTTGATGTATAATTTATTATGTGATTTTGATTTGTATAAAACAGTAAAAGTATTTTACAAGACTCAAACTACTGTTTGACTAAAATATGTTTTGTTAAAATATACTTCCTCTTAAAAAAGTTATCATTTGCCATTTTGGGTGTTTCATTTGTTATTCCCATAGAAAATTTTTCCGTTTATGAGCATGTACAAGGCTGTGTTAAAAAAATGAATAAGAGTTGCTAAGTTTTTGATTAATAGGTTATGTTAAAATAATATCTATGATAGATTATGCTATAATAATACTCCCTCTGTTTTCATTTGTTCCCACTCACTTTTTTACGTAGATTTCATTGTCGAAGGAAGTCAACTCAACGATAGGCCGCTCTTACTAACAGCGGTTGATTGCTGAGCTAACTTCCCTTTGACTCAACTCAGTTGCCACTAATTGGAAGTGCGAACAAATACCAAGACACAAGTTTGGATAAAAAATGCTTACTTTGGGAATTATTTTCAAAAGTTGGCTATTATTTGACTTTTTTATAATTTTTTGCTTATTTGTTTTAAATTTTCCATTAAAAATATAGTAAGTACTCATTAATTTTTAATGGATCGAGCTTAAGATATGTCTCTCAAAGAGACGGTATCAAAGAGACTAGCTGATAATAGTTTCCTATGGGATCTACTTTTCCAAACTGATCCATTACTTTCAAAATTCCACAATTTCAATCAAATTTATGTACCGAATCGGTGAAAATTTGAAATAGATAAGACTCTTAATCAAAAAAAAGCATGCAATAAGATCCAAATAACTTATTCCAAATATAAGCGCTTGATACCCCAGATCACAGGTTCGGGTCTGTTCGCACTTAGTAAGTGCGAACAATAATAAACTAGTAAAAAAAATCAAGTGTCTGTTCGCACTTAGTAACTACGGACAGGTCAAATAGGGTCAACATGATGATTTTACGACAAAACTGAAAACCTAAAATTCGAGCTGTTCATGGGCGGGCTACCTGCCAGGCCCGACCCATCCGGCTCGAGAAAAGGGTGGGAATGGACAATGCTTTTCAAAAAAATTTAAAGTTAGGACGGGTAATACCCGCCCGCCAAGATAAACGAGCGGGTAGCGACACAAAAAAAATACCCGTGGGTATACCCGCCCGCCCGCTTAGTTTAATATATTATTTATTAAATAATTAAGTCTATTAATTATTAAACTATACTACTACATGACCCATACCCAACTTTAGTTTATTACTCTTCTACTAGCCTTAAGGTTTACTTCTTTTAGACTTTATAAAGTTTCTAATTCTATTATCTACATTCGATATTTTTAACCCTCAAAGCACTCAAGCAGTCGACTATCAAAGTTCGAACAAGTAGCCGACTCCACCGACTATATTCAATATTAATGTAATTTGAGTATTTTGAGACTTTATATATATTTAGAGTATTTTAGATAATGTTTTATAATTTGTTTGTTCTTATAAAACTTAACTTATAATATGATTTGTTTTAAATTTTTATATAAAAATACCCGCCTACCTGTGGGTCCCGTCCGCTTTAAAAATGGACGGATGGCGACAAAAAAATATGCCCACGAATGCGGGCAGACTTTTGAATATTTGAGCCCGCGGGTAGAATTTTTAGGTGTTATCCGGTCCGCTACCCGCCCAAGCCCGCCCATGAACAGCTCTACCTAAAATAGGTTGTTCGCTGTTAGTAACATCGAACAACATGTTTCAGTTTTTCAGTCTGTTCGCACTTACTAAGTGCAAAGCCCGAACCTAAGGTTTGCGGATTACACGATTAGTTTTGGAATAAGTTTAATTATGATCTTATTGTATGCTTTTTTTTGATAAATAATCTTATTTATTTCAAATTTTACCGAATTGGTTTCAACTGCTTGAACAATAAATGGGCCTTGGGGAAGGAAAATTTGAACTAAATAAGCAAAATAATATAAAAAAAGTCAAACAATAAGCAATGTTTTAAAATATTTCCCAAAGTAAGCAGTTTATTGCCGGAGCTGAGGTTTGGGTAGTTCGCTGTTACTAATAGCGAACAAAGAGATCTGGTCAAAAAAAGTCTAGTTATTTGTTCGCTGTTAGTAACAGCGAGCAAAATAAAATTCGTCAAACAAAAGTCAATCTCAGATAATAATGGCGAAAATTTTAAAAAATATACATAAACAAGTTCGCTGTTAGTTATACAATCAGTGTACCATATCTCGTTTTCATCAGTATTAACCCCTCTTCTATCCTTTATACCATATCTCATTTTCATCAGTACCTGGAGATGATCTCCTCTCCTTTATTATCTTCATCGTCACCATCATCTCCAGGTACTATTTTCATCAGTATACCATAGCTAGATCAACATCATCAAAATTCTTCACCATCGTCCCTCTATCATTAATCATCAGCATTCATGATGATAATTAATTAAGAGAGAATGTTAATAATGAGGGTCAATTACGGTTACGTACGGACAATGATGATAATGATCGAGAGAACAAAATATGGTGATGAACGGTAGCTTTTCCCTCTTGATCACTTTTAGCTTGATGATGATGATGATCAAAGATACTAATGTTGAAAATGGTATGGAGATGATGGGCGGTGATTATGCACAGTGATAATAATGAGTGAGATTGTGAGAGGGGAAGATTCAGAGTTAGATTGCTGATGAAAATGAAGAAGATAATTAGCCTTAAAAGGTGATATTAACAAAGATGAAAAAAAAACAAGGGGTTAGTTTTAACAGGAACTTGTTTATATATATATTTTTTAAATTTTCGCCATTATTATCTGATTGACTTTTGTTTGACCAATTTTATTTTGATCGCTGTTATTAACAGCGAACAAAGAACTAGAATTTTTTTGGCCAGCTCTCTTTGTGCGTTATTAGTAACAGCGAACTACCTAAACCTCAGCTCCGGCAAAAAACTGCTTACTTTGGAAAATATTTTAAAACATTGCTTGTTGTTTGACTATTTTATATTATTTTGCTTATATAGTTCAAATTTTCTCATTTTACTTTATTGAAAAACAATTGGTATTACAAGAGTTGTCAAACCAATTGCACAGCCGTGTGGCTCGTTACTAATGAGGAAGAGCTGTGTGGCTCACTGCAGACCACAACTTTGTAAGTCTATAACTCAACGGTCAAGAGCGCTGCAAAGAACTTGCCCAAACTCGATCAATTATTCCAGCTTCAATTACAGCCAACAATGATGCAAATCAGAGTGTACTTCTACAACTATTAAATTCAAATTCAGTTGAATTCAACTGCAATTACTTCTTAATAGCTCTCCAATATCTTTTGTAAACCAAAATGCAGACCAAAAGCAGCTCTTAAACAGATCCAAAATCTTTTACATATTTTGATGGAATGATCATCGAAACTACCGGTCAGATCATACTCTTCCTGCAAGGAAATCAAAAGCTCAACTTTTGCTGAGTTTTTGACCAGTCAGCCTTTCTGACTCGTACAGCATGTGATTTATAAGTCCCCTGGCCGCACTGCATACGAACAAAAAAGTAAGAATTTTGGAATCTGGTTGTAATGATGAAGTGAGTTACACGCACTGCACGTTTAAGGGTATAGATATAGGCAATATACACTTCAATTAATTACAATGTCATACTTGGAACTTTTTAATGTCTATCATAACACTGGATTGTTTCTTTGTAGTCTTAAAACAACATCCCTTCCTAGAAAAAGAAACTCAATTTTACAGCTCAAATGACCTCAAGTTCATTGCAAGAGATAAGCTACCTAGCATAAAAATATATAAGCATCAAAAGTAGATAGATCAGGAAAATGTCTGCTAAATGTGTAAACTTACTCATCCTTTAGCTTCTGAATTTTCTCTGGGTCTGTCTCATGCATGTGCTTCTTGAACTGTTGCCTTACCATACTAACCAGAAGTGGTGTGTTATGTTGCTGTATAATCAAGACAGAAACAAGAGACATATGAGCTAATGCTGCAGGTTGTGAATTAAACAATAACCGGATGAATGTAGAAAGAAATATTACAGAATAATCAAACAAAATACTATTATTTACTATGTAAAGAAAGATGTATCCTTAGCGACCCATTTGGTTGTTGACACTAAATGGTGGTAATGAAAATGATCGAGGTAGAACAAAGTTCTATCATCTCATTTCAAATGATAATGCATTGGAATAAAGTTTTAAGACAAAATGAGATGATGAGGTGGAACAAGCACGACCACTAAACTTGTCATGAGATTTTCCTACTAAAATTACACTAATTTTCCATTATCATTCCCACCATTAACACTAACAACCAAATGGTGATGCCTAAAGACAATTGGTGTGACTTGGCTAACTAATCTATTCAACAAGATGTAGAAGACAAAAAAGTTGCCAAATGATTGCAGAAGACGTACTCTAGTGCAGATTGCTTTAACGATTGAGAAATAAAACTCATGGGCCATACAATATAGCTATAGGAAGGAGTGATAAAGATACGTATGCGCAGAGCCGCAGATGTATCTCTATATTAGAGAACCAAGTTGGATTTATGCCAGATATATCTACATTGAATTAATTCATCTTATGAGACAAAAGATGGAGTACTATCGTGTTAGAAAAAGAGACTTACACATTTCATAGACTTGAAAATGCACACAACAAGAAAACAAGGTACTCCAATAAATATATTAATATAGTGCAAGATATGTATCAAGTAAAGACAAATGTCAGGACATGTGGAGGAGAAACGGAGGAACTTCCAATCATAAATGGCCTTCATCAAGGCTCGGCCCAAGCCCCTTTCTTTTCGCAACGATCCTAGATGAGATAACTCAATCAATACAAGGAAACGTGTCTTGGTGCATGTTGTTTGTTGATGACACTTTTTTGGTAGATAAGACCAAGGAGGGAGTAAATGCTAGTTTATAAAGATGGAGACAAGAGTTAAAGAGTTGGTGTCACGAGGCTTCAAATTAAGTAGGAGCAATACAAAGTATTTGGAGTGTATTTTTAGCGCAAATGAGATAATGAGAAGCACTATAAAGCTAGAATAGAAACAAATCACTTCAGTAGACGCTTCAAATACCTTGGGTCGGTATTTCAGAGTAGTGGGGACATCCAATAAGATGTAACTCATAGAATTAAGTGTGGGTGGCAAAAATAGAGAACGGCTATTGGAATATGATGTGATCGAGGTGTGCCCTTGAAGTTAAATGGTAAGTTTTATCGGAAGACTATCAGACGGTCGCCACTATATAGATTAAAATGTTGGGTTTTCAGATTTAATCATAGTAGAAAGATCAAAGTAGCGAAAATGAGAATGCTTCGATGAATGAGTATGCATACCTTGAGGGATAGGATTTGAAGCGAAAATATAAGAAAGGGTTGCAAAAATTGAGGAAAAAATGAAAATAATAATTTAAAATGGTTTAAGCATATGGAAAGATGAGTATTATAAATTGGTAAGAAAGATAGAAAGCTAGAGATAGATAGACTTAAAAAGTGGGCAAGAAAGGACGAAGATGACTTGAAGGACGGTAGTAGAAAAAGCATATGAAAGACCTTGACTTAGAAATTGAAGTAGTAGAAAATCAGAATGAATGTGTTATGAATAATCCGGATGGCCCACAACCAATCATCACATACAAAAGGAGGGGAAAGAAACAAACTACCAAGGAGATGAATGACACCTGGCATATAGGGGAATATTTTCTGTTATATCTTCTTGAGCATTCTGTTATGGCTGACTAGGGTAGAAATATATACTCTAGTTAGTTATGAGCTCAGCTATATATAGGGATAGATTATGGCTATGAAAGGCATGCTTGTAATTACAATATAGTGTATTCACACATAGGAGTTACTCAACCACTCGGAGAGTTGAGCTGGGCTCGTTGCCTAGTATACAATAAAATACAAGCATTCTATCTCTATTCCTTCTCTTCTTTTCTGTCTCTTTCTTACATATTATTGGTGATCTTTGCTGAATCAGTAGGTTGAGCATTACAGAATGTTAATGAAGAATCCATATGGACGACCACTGGAACTCGTATATTGGTTCATGTAGTCGACCTCAATCTTTTAGGATTAAGTTTCCGACATTGATGTTGTATGGAACTAGAATTTAAGTTGTCTACACTGTCTTTAAACTGCAAATTGAACCCCATACAATAAATGAGAATCAAAACAAAAGCTTAAATACGATTTAAAGGCCTAAGAATTCAAGTCATCAAAGACTAATTTTCCTTTGGCTTAAGTCTCTACACTTGTAAAGGTAGAAGCACAGGGCTCACACCTACACTAGTAATCACTAAATCGAGACTGGAAGCAACCAAAATGACAATTTTAAGTTAGATAAACTAAAAAGGCTCATCACAACCATATCAAAAAGTCGTAAGCATTTAAAGACAATGGTTTCACATATTCTAGCCAATGGCAATGAAAAAAACAACAATATCCAAAATAACAAACTTGATAACAAAATGGATACTATTAGCTTATTTGATTATACAATATTTGTTTTCTAGAATTCTCATTACATTCTTTAGCATATTCCTTTCAATGGAATTGATATTAGTTGTTGCTCGTAAACCCTTCTTTTACATGCATGACAATACTGAAATCCACCTTGAGTAGCATCTAGGTATAGGGATGACAATTCAGTCCGAATCCGACCCTAGTCCGACTCGATCCGAGGAATATAATTTGTTTCGAGTCCGAGGAAACAGTCATCCGACTCCAACTCCGACTGTACGATCCGAGTCCGAGTTAAAGACGGACCGGAGTTGGACCTCGTTAAAAATCCGAGACTCCGACCCGACTCCGACCCTGAAGGACATCCAACTTTGAATTTGACTTTTACACTAATATTTTGTTTTCTTTAAAACTCTAGACGTGACTAATTTAAGCTCTCTCTCTCATAGTAATTGTAATTTTCGATTTTGAAAAACTACTTAGTATTTTTATTTAGATTAATGAATCAAGATACGACAAATGAAATCAAAAAAATTAAAATACGCCAAATCAAAATACGAGAAAATTTTGTTAAATTGTAGTAGTAGGATTATTTCTCTTGTTAAACTTGAATTCAAATTAAAGTACATATTTTTTTGTTAAATTATATTTAAAAAATATATTTTGTTAATTTTGTATGCTTTAAAATCATAAATACAATATCACTGTGATACTGTTTGATAATAATTCGACTCTGCATCCGACTCCGTTGGAGATCCGAGAGTCCGAGTCGGGGCAAACTTGGAGTATGCATAATCTAAATCCGAGTGGAGGTGGACTGAAAACAAAAGTCCGACTATTATCCGAACCAAAGTTGGAGTATGTATAATCCGAGTCGAGTCCGACCCATTGTCATCCCTATCTAGGTAGGCATCATGAGACTCAAGATCAAATGGAAGAAAATAGAAGTGTTTTGTTTGTAATGTAAAAAAGAAAATAGATGGTAATGTGGACATTGTTTGGGTTAGATCGATCAATGGTTTACCTTCGGATAGATGTAGAAAATTTGGGAATAAGAAAGAAACAAATGCCTAGTTTGTACCACTATTAGAGTATTTTTGGGTATGGAGATTGCCTAGAGCTAATATGGGCCAATGTTGCCTATTTGTTGGCTTTTTAAAATGGGCAAAATTAAAAGGTATGGGCTAGTAGGTGGCCAAGAAAAAATGCCACATTTTCTCATCATATTAGGCTTTCATACATTGTTGAGGATGACGCTGCTAACGTCAGTCCTGATGCCTTATTTACTTTAAATTTTTCTCTTTGATCCATTTGTTTTGGTTGTATGGTAACGTGGGGTTTCTTCTCCTCTCTCTAGTTACAATCTCCTTGGTCTCACCAATGTGTATTGTTTTCATTTAACCTTCTTTTCACATGTTGTTTAGAGAAATGTGTTTTTGACAGATTTAGTGTTTATGATAAGACCAGCCTACAAATGGACTGAATCAAGGAAGGCAGGAAAGTTAGTGATGCATCGTATTGGCTATTCAGATTTTAGAATAGATGGGTACAACGAGAAACGATTCTGAATTTGTGATGATGGGGTGGTGAGGTTGGGGATGTCGAGGTAATTGTTTTGGTTTTGGGCATAAATCAAAATCACATATATTTGCATCCCATCGTTCTGTGTTCACTCGTAGAAATCTAAAGAAAAGGAAAAAAAAACTCACTCCCAAACCTAAAAAAGTTAAGTAGGTGTAATATAGACTCACTTGAGTACTTGTCGATGGCACAAATGACTCGTTGTTAATACTAGTGAAGTTAGCAAAGTTCCTCAAAATGACCAATGATTCGATGGTTGAGCAAACAACAACTTTGTGAGATGTCTGATACAGTTTTTAGTTTCTCATGCTACTTTTTAATAAGGAATAGGGAGATGGCAAAAAGCATAAGATATGGCCACTCATATCAATTGTCAAAGATTTACCATCCTTTTTTAAACGTAATACATCTTCTTTTAGGCATACTTTTGTTATCAGCATCTAATTTGTTTACATTGTGAATTTATATAGCAGCAACAACAAAAGACCTCACAAGTCACAAGGGTATTGAGTATAAATGAACAATGCGAGTAACATAACTACAAGTACATTAGCGCTTATCTTCTATTATGGTATAGGGCAGTTGTTATGTTATGGAAAGCACCTAAATCAAGCTATCACAATAGAGATCAGTAGCAACATCTGTGCAACAAGGACAAAAGTTTGTTATAACCAACTGATTGCTTGTGACAGAATTGTATCTTAGTAGACAGCTTAAATTAGTAAGATAGATTATCTTCTCTTGCAGCTTATTAATAATAGTTGTCGCCCCTCATTGTTTCTCAATCATTCTAAATTAAATTGATATAAATAAAGTTCTCTTCTGTTGCACAACAATGTATAATATTATTCAATCAACATTTAACATAAACAAATAAACTGATTTCCAGTCTAACAAAAACACAAATCTAAAAAAACGTGAAAATGAATCAAAGTTTAACCTCAATTGAACAGAAAAGTACGTTTATGGATGGAATGAATGAACTAACCTGACTCCCAATGTATTTTGCTCGTCGTAGACATTCACGATAAAGCTGCAAAACATAGACAGACAAATCAATCAAATTTAGGGAAACTACTAATAAATCAAAGACAAAAAAGTTAAGGTTTGCCGGAGGTGATGATACTAACCCTGATGACATTGTTCGCAAGTTCTGGAGGTAATGCTGATTGCAATGATGGCATAATTCTGGGTGACAGATTTCCAAATGACGGAACTGAAATTTATGCCAAAACCTAACGAGAATTAGGTCGGAAATTTTGATAAAATATATATACCATATTAATCCAAGCACCCACAATAATTAAGAGGCTAAAACTTCATAATTTTATCCGACCCACAAATATTAATCAAAACTATACAAGCTTTATGATAAATAATAAAAAAGAAAATTAGGGGTGGAAAGAACTTAAACGTGTACTGGTACATCTGTTATAGGACAAACAGAAGAGCCCACCCAAAAGACTAGCCTATTAGGTGAGAAAGCCTATTTACCTATAAACCCCACACCAATTGCACTTTACAACCAATGCAGGACAAGTCCCCTACCTTGCAATGGCTCATAACAATCGACCCCCCATAAGGCCAACGTCCTCGTTGGGTCACGGCAGCATTGAGTCACAGTTACATTGGGTCACGGTTGGCTCTTCCAGGCCACCCACTCCGCAAGCCACCCACTCTGCAGGCCACTCACTCCTAGTCCGGCTCTGATACCACTGTTATAGGACAAACATGAGAGCTCACCCAAAAGACTAGCCTATCAGGTGAGAGAGCCCATCTACCTATAAACCCCACACTAATTGCACTTTACATCCAATGTGGGACAAAACCCATACCTCGCAATGGACCATAACAATTTCATAAATTTACAATCCCACAAAATCCAATATTTACACCACAAAATTCCAAGAACCTACAAAAATTAAGATACGTAAACTTCAAAATGTCATCATCCACAAAAATTAAAACAAAAAGATAATTACTAAACTAATAGTTCATAACTTTATAACCCTAAAAAATCAAAATTCAAACCATAAAAATCAAATAATCCACAAAAATTAAGAGGCTTAAAATTCAAAATTTCATCTAACCCACAAAAAGTTAACTTGGCGAAACTTGAGAATTTCATTCAACCCACGAAAACATAATTTAAAAAAAAAACTACAATAATATAATAAATAATAAATTGAGGGAATATTTCTTTCAAAATTCTAATTGTTCGATCCCAAATGAGGGTCATTCACGATCTGGATTCCTCGGGGACACGATCTGGTTTGTTATATTCAATAGATGCAATCATAGCCTTAAAACTTAATCAAATAGCAAGAACAATGAAGACAAAAGAAGAAAAAGAGAAGAGGACAGGAAAGAGAAAAGAGTAGGAAAAGAAAACGAGAGAAATAGAAAAGAAAAAAAATTACCTTTAATGAGTAATTAAACTCGGAATCAATGGAGAAATGGTGAATAAAACTGATTAAGATGAACTGATTCAGTTCAACCGCCATCTATTTAGTTTCTTGGTGGCTCTTGATAATTAGTGTTAGGTTTAGACCTTTGAGAGACTAAAAAATCATCTAGAATAATTCAACGTTTTTATGATTTTTTTTACAATAATCTTACGTATTGATTAACCATAATTAATTATAATTTTAGGGGTATTTACCTAGAGTAAACAGGGATAACCCGATAACCTGCTATAGCGGGTAATTCACCAAACAAGTAAACTAAAAATTGATTTAAAATTTGAGAAAAATTTTGAAAATTTACATAAAAATTCTAAATGATAAAAAAAAATCATAAACTTTTTTGAGCATTTTTTTAACATTTTTTCGACATTTTATTTTAATTTATCTTTTTTTAAAAAAACAAAACTTGCTATAGCAAGTTATTCGGTCACCGGGTTTACTCTAGGAAAATATCTTTCAAAGTTAGGATTATTCATATAATCAATAGATGATATTATTATAGGAAAATCATGAATATGTTGGATTATTTTAGGTAATTTTTCCAATGTTCAAAACCCATTTTAAAACTTAACATATTAACACTTGGTCTTTAGGAAATGAAACTAAAAGTGAGTATAGTCTATCCTTTTATTTTTCTTTTTTTCATTATTTTATGTTTTAACTTGTAAATTATCTTACTTTTAAGGTAGAAAGTACTTCATTTAAAAGTAATCGACCCAAAATTATACCTCGATCCAGAACAAATCAATCCGTGACCCTAAAAAACTCGAACCAAAATCATTTTGATCCCACCTCATATTTCTAACACTGGTGATTTGCGACCCGGATCGTACCTCAATCCTGATAACAATCTTCAAGTCCCAGTGTCCCACCAAAGTTCTCTTAAACCAATTAAAATGTAGAGTGATGAAACCATCAACTGACCAAATGAATGAGGAAATGCTAAGCTTCAAGAAATCTAAGCTGGAAAATAAGGCAAGTGTTAAGCCCAATAAGAAGAAGCTTATGAAGCACCAATTTTTTCATGAATTATTGAATTGAAGTGTGGATTTAAACTGGTTATTATATACTGGTTAAAATTTCATGTTGGTTTGTTTATTGATGCTTAGTGTATAACTTGTTCATCTAGCTACGACTCTTGGTGGTACGCCCTCCCAGGGTTATCATTTTTATCCTATTCCTAACACCTAATTGAGATTTGTTCTTGATCAAATTACGATTTGAAGTTAATGATGATCCTGTATATGCCATTTTATTGTCTAGATATAGTTATGTATTCGGTAAATTAGATTTAATTTCTCATAACATAATCATTCACATTTCATATTAAATTTGCTTAATTAAAATCGATGTCTACAAGTCCTATATTAAATCCTAAACAAATACCCCTACGTCGAGCCATTCAACGATAGTGCCTCGATAACAACATGTGATAGCAACGACATCAAAACAACAACAACAACATTGATAATAGGTAGTAAAGTGACAAAAGGATGTCCAGCATTGGGTACAAAAGTTATAGAAGAACACCAAACTATTCTTTAAGGGGTGTTTGGTAGGAGGGATTTGAGGGAGGGAATGAGACTTTGCCTCAAAAATATTTCCAAGTCTTTGTTTGGTTAGGGGGAATGGGAATGGGGAATGGGATTAAAATGGGGGAAAGTCTCCAAGAAAAATGTCTTGGGGGAGGGGTGGTATTTGGGTTGACTTTGATTTTATATCTTTCTTTCAAGTCCCTACCATACCAAACAAGGGATGAGACATTTTTATTTTCAAAGTCTCAACTTAAAAGCCCTATTTTAAAGTCTCACAAGTCCCATTCCCTTATGCCAAACACCCCCTTAATACTAGTAGAGCTTATAAGCACAAATCAGCAATAGCAAAAAGTTAGAATAGTGGCCAAACCAAACATAAGCATCAAAACCAGCCAGCCAACATTCTCAACAGCAAAATGCAACAAAATGGACAATTTTCAATTCAGTAATGCCAATTTCTCAATATGAACATTTTCAACATAATCAGGAGCGGAACCATAAAAATAAACAAGTGATGTCGATAATTAAAAAATAAATTAATTGCATTAAAAAGTTACATCAAACAACAATTGATTAAGGTACGCCGAGTTTTCATATTTTGAAAAAGACACATAATATCACTATTTGACAAATTTTGAAACACATCGCATTCAAAATAAGTTACATTCATTAATTTTTAAAATACCCATCTATTTGAACTGTAAACACAATCATTAATCACGAATTCACTATTGAACTATCAAACTAAATTACTAAAATACTAAATAACTAATTAATCACAATTATACAACCCTTCAAGTTTAAACTATCCAATTAATTAATCACATTTGTCAATTGCTATTTGCTAGATAGGAAATTAGGCATAGAAAACCCAAATTTTTTAAAAGCCCTAATTTTATTACCTATGAACTACTAAGAAAACTGAAAACTCCAATTTATCTAAATAGATAAACATATAAATCATAAAAAATATCATTTTTAAACAAATAGATAAACTCATAAACAAATAGATTAATGATAAACAAATAGAATCACGAATTAAAACCAGAAACATAAAAGCCCTATTTTATTTACCTAGTAAGTAGTAACTGAGAGTTAGAAAGTGAAAGGCTGGCCGCCGGTGCCCGGTGATGATTTTTCGCCTGAATCCTGATTGCCGCCGCCGGCTGATTGTTGTTCAGTGTTCGCCTCTGTTCGCGTTTGGCAATTCGTGAAGAGGGAAGGAAGGTTTTTCTTTTTGAAAATGGAAAATGGGTGGCGAAATGAATTGGGAAGGCTGCTATTTCAGAAACAGGGGTTTGAACTTTTTTTTTTTTAATGGAAGGGGTTTGAACTAGGATGACAATGGGTGAGATTCGGCTCGAATTATACATGCTTCGACTTTGCTTTGGATAATAGTCGGACTTTTGTTTTCAGTCCACCTCCACTCGGAGTCGGAATATTCATACTCAAAGTTTGCCCCGACTCGGACTCTCGGATCTCCAACGGAGTCGGATGCAGAGTCGGATTATTATCAAACGGTATCGTTGTGATATTGTACTAATGGTTTTAAAGCATACAAAATTAACAAAATATATTTTTCATATACAATTTAACATATAAATATGTACTTTAATTTGAATTCTATTTTAACAACAGAAATAATCATACTACTAAAATTTAACAAAATTTTCTCGTATTTTGATTTGGTGTATTTTATTTCTCTTGATTTCATTTGTCTTATCTTGATTCATTAATCTAAATAAAAATACCAAGTACTTTTTCAAAATCGAAACAATTAGTATAAGAGAGAGCTTGAATTAGTCACATCTAGAGTTTTAAAGAAAACAAAATATTAGTGTAAAAGTCAAATTCAAAGTCGGATGTCCTTTAGGGCCGGAGTCGGATCAGAGTCTCGGATTTTTAATAAGGTTCAACTTCCGTCCGTCTCTAACTCGGACTCGGATCGTAAAGTCGGAGTCAGAGTCGGATGACTTTTTCCTCGGACTTGAATCAGATTATTTTCCTCCGATCGAGTCGGACTAGGGTCGGATTCGGACTGAATTGTCATCCCTAGTTTGAACTTGTGCATGCTTAAATGGGTTAGCAATTTTAAACTTTCAACATTTGAATTATTTATTTTCCAACTCATTTTTTATTTTCCAACTCATTAATACAATATTCAACCATTAATTTAAGTTTGAATAAAAAAATAAATATTAATTAAATATTTATTAGATTCTTTAATTTGACACTAAATTATATTGTGTTATAAGTTTTGAATTATTGTTCTATCAAACAAATATCTAAATTTATTATATGGTATATGTACTAATATACTAAAACGGAATAAAGAAAAATATGTAATGAAGGAAGAGAGAATGTCGCCATGATAAATATTTACATGTGGCATAATTTATGAGTCAATTATTTAGTTGTGATTGTGGCATTATTCATGTAACAAGTTCTTGTTTGTCACGAATATATTTGCTCGTGGAAAAATTTCTTATTTGTCACAATATACATTACACATAACATAATTTGTGGCATAAATATATTTCGCCATGATATATAATAACCAGTGGCATGATTCATTGCACAAATATTTATTCGCCACAATATATATACCCGTAGTATAAATTTTAGTAAGCTTTGATATTGTCTTAAAACCTATTTTCTCGTGGCAAGATAAAAACTTGGCATAAATTTTTAGATTCTCGTGGCTTAATTAGTGGCACAAGTGATGATTTGTAGTTGTGTATTTTAATATCTAAGTAAGTATTATAAGATGATCTAAAATAAATATTTTAAGACCCGAAGTAGGTGTTAAGAACCAAAGTAGGCGTTATAACTCTTAAAGTAGCTATTTGTAAGACCCAAAGTAGATTTTTTATTAAGATTAATAGTGATTGAGATCTTTATAAGAACAAGGTGGGTGTTTTTAACCATCTAAAGTAGGTATTTCAAGAACTAACATATGTTTATGTTATACAAATGTACTTTAATTTATAAATAAACAATAAATTAAAATACAATGTGTGATAGAAAAGACAAATTACATATGACGATCAAGCCTTGCTTATGTAAACCACTGAGATCTCCGATACACCAATCTTTGACACGATCAAAGTAACTAGAAGAGTTTGTGGAAGTTGATATAAATTCTAGGCGAGATGCTCTTTCCTAAAACGTTATTTCCTCCCTACACGGTGCTTGGGAATCAACCGGAAATACGTTCTGAGATACAAAGAATTACACCAATTTCCTAGCACAAGGATATTGGAATGACACAAGAACAATCTAAATGGAAGGCAATATGGAAATACACAAACAAGGATTGCAAGTTCTTGAATGAAAGGCTAAAGAAGAGAAGAAATCAGAAATATGGATATCTTATGGATGTGTTAAACAATACACAAGCGTTCTATATTTATAGAATAGCTCACACCACTTCATGAAACAAGATGTTGCTCCATGAAACACTAGGTTGATCCGTGAAACACGAGATCGATTCATGAACCGATATCGCTCTTCACTCAACCCATATAACCCAAGGAACATGACTAATATTAACCATATTAACCATAGGAAGTTATAATATAACCACCAAAATGAACCAGAACAAAGCACGAAGCAAGTCCGGAAAAACAAGCTAGTCGCGGGCCGCGACTTTAAGGAAAAATTTTCCAGAATCTTTTTTTCACATTTTCGCGAGCCGCGATCTGGTATACGTGTCGTGACTTATATGTTTTGACTAAAACATATATTTTACAACCTTAGGATTATATACATTAATTTAATTAAATTATTTATTTAATTTAATTAATTAAATCATTTCCGATACTCCTTTTATCTTCTACTATGATGCTTTCAGCCCTTCTCACAGGGGTGTCGAAAGACTTTCTCCGCACATTCCCAAATCATTTCAATCTATTTTCGCGCATTTTCTCAGAGATAGGGGTAATCCCTAGTTTGTCCCTAAACTCTTGGTTCCTTATCCGGTCCATCAACGTGCGCCCGCACATCCACCTTAGTATGCGCATTTCTGTGACTTCCATCTTATGTTCAATACTCTTCTTCACGGGCTAACATTCTGTCCCATATAACAAAGTAGTGATAGCCACTCGGTAGAATTTTCCCTTTAACTTACTTGGGACTTTCCTATCACATATAACCGCGGTGGCTGCATGCCACTTGAGCCAACCCGCCTAGATGCGGTGGTTTACATCCCCGTCAATCTCTCCATCCCTTTGCATGATCGATCCCAAATACTTGTACTTGGACGTACTTTTAACAACTTCTTCGCCGATGGACACCTTTGGCTCGCCTACCGGTGATGTCCCACTAAAGTCACATCGCAAATACTCCGTCTTCGTGCGGCTAATGCGCAACCCTTTACCTTCTAAAACTTCCCTCCACTCGTTCAATTTGTTACTAGCCTCATCTTTAGTCTCTGCCACCAGCACAATATCGTCCGCGAAAAGCAGGCACCATGGGACCATCTCCCAGATAGATTTTGATATCTCATCCATAATGACCGCAAAAATGAACGGACTTAGAGTCGATCCCTGATGTAGTCCAACATTAACCGGAAAAGGTTCTGTTATCCCTACCGGTGTTTGAATGCTAGTCAAAACTCTGCCATACATATCCTAAATAGCTTCAATGTACACCGGAGAAATACCTTTGGCCTTAAGACTATCCCAGATAACGCATCGTGTTTTGCTGTCATACGCTTTTTCTAAGTCTATGAACACCATATGCAGATCTTTCTTCCGTTCCCTATATTTTTCCATCAGTTTTCTCAAAATATGAATAGCCTCCATGCTTGACCTTCCTGGCATAAAGCTGAATTGGTTCTCACTAATCACTGTTTCCTGTCTGATTCTCCTTTCTATCACTCTTTCCCACAATTTCATTGTGTGGCTTAGGAGTTTGATACCCCTATAGTTTCCACATATTTGCGTGTCGCCTTTATTTTTAAACAGAGGTATAAGAGTGATGTTCCTCCATTCTTTTGGCATCTTATGGGTCTTCAGGATAACATTGAAGAGCTTAGTGAGCCAACGAATACCCTCTTCACCTAGTTCCCTCCACACTTCAATCGGTATGTTATCTAGCCCGAATGCCTTTGTTCTCCCCATCCTTTGTTCAAAAATTGTTATATGAGACCCCTATATTCTGAGGGTCGTCGACGGTTGGATATCTTTAATGGGCTTAAAACTGCACACCGCATTTGTCATTGTAGTATTTCCTTTTGTGTAGGAAGTCTTTCAAGAATATTGGATAATAACTCACATGTGATTACACATCGAAGGAGGTTGACTAATATATATACTTAATTGGTTTTAGGATTGGAAGTTAGTCGGGTTTTTATGCTGTCAACTCTTCTCCTATACGAGCCTTGTTGTGTACAAGCTCAATAAAAAATTTAGACGACTAATAAAAACTTGCGGAATCGAAAAATAAGTAAGCTCGCCAAATTAAAAAAAATGGCTTTACATGTGAGAAAGAGTGTTGGAAATTAATTCACATGTATCCCACATTGAAGAATTATAGAGTTTGCTTAACATATATATACTTGGTGGGCTACTCCTCTTAATATCAATTGGCTTTCACATATTCGTGTATGCAACGGTAATATCACATCAGTGCATCGGTGATTTGGGATGGTCCTATGGAGTATGTGTGTAGTCAACTCTATTCTTATTGATTTTGTACACACGAGCCAATAGTGATTGTGCTCTTGTCTAGATAAGCTTATACCGTTTTTTCAATACCAAACTCAAAGTCACATATGCGTAAAATGTTTTGTGTATAGATTAGAGGTGTTCAACGGGTCGGGTCGGGGCAAAAATTAAACGGGTTGGGGTAGGGTGGGTCATATGTCAAATGTTAAACAGGTGGGGGCGGGTCCAAACCCGTTTAAAACCGACTCACTTTGACCCGATTTTTTATACTTCATAAAATAGTTTTTTTATCATACTTTATGGGCCATTGGATTGATCCACTTATGTATATAATAATATCATTTAAAAATATAAAAAGAAGTGGTAAATTTTTTTTGCAATTAATTCTTATAATTATCCGACCTGGCCCTGGCCGACGCTTTATAATAAGGCCCGTTAATTACCCGCCCGTTATTGACCGGTTAAAATGTGACACTTGACTCGTTGGGTCAACCCGCCCCGTTGAACACCTCTAGTGGAGGTGTACCTTTGGATTTAGAGGTCAATTTTACACGGGCGTGTCTTTTAGTTCAATGAAATTTCAAATCGATTAAGTTTTGATTCTATCTCGTAATGGATCATACTCGGGTTAGATTGATTAGTTACAGGTTGATTTAACAATGATTACTTGTGTTATCGAGTTCACATCGATTCGATACCAGTTGAAATTCGAGTCCAGTGTCAATTGGGCTCGTGTAGTGATCAATCCATAATTAGTTTGATTTTTTCTGGGTACAAATCTGGTTCGAGTTTTAATTTTCAAATAGGAGTCGGTTGCGAACTTCTATCGATCACGTCAATATCAGATTAAGTTTTGGGTCGGTAACTTTCCGTTTTGATTTGAGTTTTTGGTCATGTATTCTAATTTAATTAAATCCAATTAGCTGAGTCGAGTTCAAAAACAATCAAAAATTATTACCGACCTGCTACCAAATTAAAAATGAGAAATTTCATGTGCTGACCCAGAGTTTTTAACTTTTTTCAAAAATATTTTTTAAATCCGCGTGATGACCCTGAGATTTCAATTCCATGTGGTAGAGAAAATGGTAAGTTTTGGTTAAGTACTTATTTTGACGTCATGTCGATATATGTAGTCAATTAGGGTGATCATGACATTTAGTTTTTTGAAAAAAAATGTCGTTAAATTAGATAAAAATAGCAGAAAGTTAACAAATTTTTTTTCTTTTTTATACCACATGGAAAAGTTGGAAGGTTAAGGTCACCACATAAATCAAATATTTTTTCATTTAACGACATCCTTTGTGCAATTACATTTATAATCTTTCATAAACAGGGCCGTCTCTAACATTTCAGGGGCCTAGGCCAAATAAAAATTTGGGGCCTTTAATTTTTTAAAACTTTTTTATTAAAAAAATTAAATTTGTATGTTAAATAAGAAGTATTTTTTTATAAAACCTTTTCAGTTTTCACATTTTCTCTAAGCCAACAAATTCATAAATAATTATCAACGATTTTAAGACCACTTATACCTCAAATTAATGATGGATGATATTGATAGCAGTCATGATATTACTTCTTACAAGTGAAATTTAGTTAATGTAAATTCATAGGCAATAGTTTTGTTAAATATTACTTATTTTACTTTGTAGATATTGATATGCAGAGATTTGTACTATAAATTAATATCAATGCCTACTTTATTATCTTGTTCGAATAACTCAAATTATCCTAACTTGCTTTCATTATATCTAACGATGCCCACCATTAAAATCTTAAGCACCACCATCAACAGCGATTAAAACTCATTTTCTAGCGATGCCGCCACCATTGACCCATTTCCTAAAACATTTGATTCATCATTTCCTAAAACAAGCTAAAACTAAAAATTGAATTACAATGGCCAACGAAAATGAGCATTAATATGATTGCGGAATCGATATGATTGTGTTAAAATTTGAGATATATTCACTCTAATTGCTATAACTTTAAATAGAAAAATTGTATAATTATAATATTTGAGGCATTATAACCTAGACTTCAAGATCTTTCCAATGATATATTATATGCCCAATTCCGATAACCGAGCGAGAAATGACGATTGTTTGAAGTTTATTTGTGCTGAAATTTGATACATGTTCATTCTTTTGGTCATAACGTTTTATAGAAAAATTGTATTAGTACAAGGTTTGAGGCATTAGAAACTAGACTTCAAGAGCTTTCCAACGACATATTATATGCCAATTTTGACATCGGCAGAAATGGCAGTATTCAAAGTTTGCGTATTTCTAGCGATCAGGCCATGGTCCATTCATAAAACTTCAATACAAAAAAGGAGTGATTATGTATCAAATTTCAATACAAAACGTGTGATCAAATTTATTTTTCGATTTTAAAAATTTTTTTTATAAAATTTATTTATATTTTAATTTATTTTTTTAAATTTTTTAAAATAATAATGGTTGATTTTATAATTAAAATTGAATTTAAGGGCATTTTAGTAATTTTATTAAATAAGGGGTGGCGATAAAATGAAAAGGGTGGCGACAAACAAAAATTGGGTTTACTTTTCCTTTCAACTAATTTTTATGGGCCTTTCTTTTATTTTCAGCGAATACCTGTATTTCACATGGCGCCCCTCTCCACAGCCTAATTCTACTTATAATTCTTGGGCCCTGGGCGGTTGCCCTTTGGGCCTGCCCCCAGGGCCGGCCCTGTTCATAAACTACAATCAAATAAAAAACTCAAACCCTAAACACAAGATCTAAAGTATGGGATATATAACTGATGGTGTGGAGAAGAGCATATTAATGCTCCTCAAAAGGATTTTGCATATATTGGTTTAGAGATTAAACTGCAACAGATATATCCGGACGAGTAAGTAAGAAATTTGAGCTTGCCAAGCATGCTTTGATAATGAGAAGGATTAGAATATAGTGAAGAGTTATAGGCTTGGAGCTTGATATGGACAGGAAGTGGAGAAGCCACTCTCTTTGTAGGAGTTAGACCGAATTCCTGAACTAATTTAGAAGCAAACTTTTGTTGGGACAACATAACCAACATTATTGTATGTTACCTCAATACCCAGAAAGTTGTTCAACTTGCCATATCATCATCGGTTGAAATAATGTCATCAACACAAACAGCCGCTGTAGTGATAGATGTGACGATGCATTTAACAAAAAGAGAATAATCTTTTTTGGACTGTTCAGAACCTTGATAAAGTAACTTTGGACTGCTACGTGGGCAGTTATGTGGGCACGAGGAGTAGTGCGAAGGGAGCAAGCTTGATTTGTCTTACGACGGACTATAAACAAGTAGCGCACGGTGCGTGACTGGGCCAAAGTAGTCAGCACGTGACAGGTGGTATCAGAGCGGGCTACGATCGTCGTGTGGAATCGGTGTCGTAAACTTGGAAAGTTATTGTGGACGCTACTTAGGACTGTAGCTAGGCAACAAAGGGGTGTCGGGTCATAAGCATGGCTAACGACAAAGAGGCTTAAGTGAGTCAAATCGTCGAAGAAGAGGAAGAACCAAGGAGGTCCAAGAAAAAGAGTGGTGCAAGTGGATCGATAAGGGATCCATCAGTGCCAAGGAGCTTGGCATCCTTAGAATCCCGCCTGGCAAAGATGGAGCTTGCTATTGGGGAAATGAGCGACGATATTAGACATCTTTCGAACTCCATGGAAGGGCTCGAAACAAGGGTACAAGTTGCATGCCAAGACACTCAAGATCTAAGGGAGGAGACTCTAGGGTTAGTCAATAGTGCGTTGGCAACGGTTCGCGAGGAGATCGCAAAAATGAGGGAAGAGTTACTGAGGCAACTAACTGACATCCGTACTGAAGTAGACTTGGTGAAGGAGGATGTAATTTTATGCAAGAATGTTGTCGTGACCGGGGGAGTCACGATTCAAGCAGGACCAAAGGTGGAGGTTTCCCAGCCAGAAAAGTACCATGGGAAGCGTGATGGTCGTGAGGTCGACAACAACCTATGGGGCGTTGAAAGGTACTTCGACGTTATGCATTTGGAGGACGATGCTTCCAAGATAAACCCCGCCACAATGTATCTTGGGAATATGCTATACTCTGGTGGAGGCGGCGAGAGTTGGACATCAAGAAGGGTTCTTATTCCATCAGCACATGGGACGAGTTCAAAAGGGACTTTAAGCGGCAATTCTATATGGAGAATTCCAAGGCAGTTGCCCTCAAGAAGCTACGTGAGTTGAGGCACATCGGCACTTTCAAGGAATACATACGACAGTTCACATCGCTCGTGCTTGAAGTTGATGAGATGTCGGAAGAAATCCAACTCATCTACTTCACTGGAGGTTTACAATGATGGGTCGAGCAAGAGGTGCAGCGATGAGGAGTCAAGAGTCTTGCGGAGTCCATAGTAGTGGCAGAGTCCTTGATCGAGATCCCAAGGGAATCGAGAAGGGACAAAAGCAAAAGGGTCGAGGAAGGGAACCAAGATGATGAAGAAGCATCACATACAAAGGCCAAACATGCAGATCATGGAAAAGACAAGGCCAAGTCCAAAGAGGACGATCGAGACGGAGGTAAGCCCTCAAAGCCTTTCAAGTGTTTCCTTTGTGAGGTCCTCACTTAGTAAGAAATTGCCCAATGCGGCAAAAACTAAGTGCCACGATCGCAACGGGGGAGGAGTCCGCACCCACAATAAGGATTGGGGCAATGGTTATGAACGAGGATGCCCGACTCGCCAATATGAGGCTCCTTAACGCTTCAAAAGTCGAAAATGATAAACCTAAGGTGAGGGCGTCTTCGATAAGCAGTAGTATGGACATCAAGCAAGGAGGAAGCCTCATGCTCATAAACGGGGAAGTGAACGAGGTACCGACAAGGCTACTGGTGGACACAGGAGCATTGCACAATTTCTTGGCTAGGGAGGAAGCCAAGTCCTTAGGGGTGAAGTTCACTAGAGTGGATGGTGAGATGAAGGCCATTAATTCAAAGGCCACGCCGGTGTATGGAAAAGCGTGGAAAGTCCCTGTCCACTTGGCGAAGTGGAAGGGAAAGGTTGACTTCTTGGTGGTCGACATTGATGATGAGGAGTTCCTGCACAAAGTGGAAGGGAAAGGCATGGAGTTCCTGCACAAAGTCCAGCCTTTTCGGGTAAGTGAGCGCATGATAACCATCACATCAAAGGGCAGCGAGATAGTAATCAAACTCGCTCAACTCAAGGAGCGGGACGTGAGGGTCTCGTCCTTGAAAGCTTGGTGGGCGCATAGGCAAAGGCGTCAAGGTACGGTCCTAGGGAGGACCAAGACAACACCGATGCTAGGGACAAGGCATCACGGTGGAACAATGAGTCTTAAGTGTGAAATTAATTGGAGGGACGGGGCAGCGACGCAAGGAAGCATCCAAGGGTCGAGTGGTGCGCTAGATCGGGTCGCGAGCACGTACTCCATCAGGCGATCTTGTCGAGGACTACAAGAATTTAGGTGGGGGAGAATGTCACGGTCTGAACACAACTGGATCGGTTCGTGTCGTCATTCTCACTTTTATCTTGACATTTCTGGCAAGAAGAGGCATCAAGAAAGATCTAGAGTGGTCTAGAGGTTTATAGACTGTTTTAGGGTGTTCTAGAAGCATCTAGAACATTCGTGAAGGTTCTAAAAGGTGCTAGAGACATCTAGTACATAATTGAGGGTTCTAGAATATGGTAGAAACATCTAGAAGATACTAAAGTGTGCTAGAAGATACTAGCATACTCAAGAAGGGTCTGCAAGGTGCTAGAAGGTTCTAGGCCTATCATGTAAATACTAGAGTAGTATAGAATAGTATGGTGTATTCTAGAGTGTTATGGGCATGTCCAGAACCTTATAGGTCTTTCTACTCATGTAGGGAGTAGTGTAGAGCATTTTGGATAATCCTTGTAACAAGGATGGAGCACTATAAATAGGCTCCAAGGGTCATTTGTACATCCAAGTTGAGGGTAATCCAAAAAGCATTCCAAAAGCACTTGTGTACTTTTGCAACTCAACCTTCTTCCTTCCAACACTTAGAGAGTGTGAGGGAAACTGAGGCACGAGGGTTCCAAAGGAGTGATTGGGCATACTAGCAAAGGTGATAGCTTGTGTGCTCAATTATCTGCGACACTTAGTCGTAAATTCGGACTAAGGCACTAAGGGTGGGTGCTTAGTTCCACCAAGAGGTCTTGTTAGCACCAAGGGGACGTGCTAGCAAATATATTCTAGCAGCACAAAGGGTTGTGCTACGTGGGCAGTTACGTGGGCACGACGAGTAGCGCCAAGGGAGAAAGTCTGACTTGTCTTACGATAGACTGTAAGCAAGTGGTGCACGGTGCGTGACTAGGCCAAAGTAGTCAGCACGTGACATATAGGAGTAGTTTCATACACTCTAACACTACAAAAAAATTGCAAAGTTGCGACCAAAACCCACCGACTACCCACTTTTAGTCGGAAAATTCCGACTACTTTCCGACTAAACCATGTTAGTCGGAATTTCCGACTAAATTCCGACTAAATGTGTTTTTGGTCGTAATTTCAATTTAAAAAAAAATAAAAAAATAACATTAATTATTACCGACCAACCACCGACCAACATTTAGTCGGAAATTTTTCCGACCACTTTCCGACCAAAAGTTGGTCGGTAGTTGGTCGGTGGTAATTTTCATTTTTTTTTTGATTTTTTTGATTGACCACATATAGATATAAATTGAAAATTTTTGGATATAGAATACAAAGTTATTGTGGTGTAGTGGTTACTACAATGGTTTGCAAACCAAAGGTCCCTTGTTCAATTCAAGCTAACAACATATTTTGTTATTTTATTAAAATTTTGTTTTATACTAATAGTTTTGCATTATTAATTTATTTTTTGTCTTACGAGTTTAATTTATCGGTACTCGAAAAGTTTAATTTGCATTATTAATATATTAATAATATACAACGACTAATAATAATAATAATAATAATAATAATAATAATAATAATAATAATAATAATAATAATAATAATAATAATAATAATAATAATAATAATAATACAAGTAATTATATACTAATACAACTAACAAAAAAACTAATATTACACTAATATGAGTATTACTATACTAATTAGAAATATTAGTACACTAATAGAAATAATAATAATAATAATAATAATAATAATAATAATAATAATAATAATAATAATAATAATAATAATAATAATAATAATAATAATAATAATAATAATAATAATAATAATAATAATAATAATAATAATAATGTTATGTGGAAGGAGTGCTATTATGTTATAAATTCAATAACATAGCTTAGAGTATCAATACCCATCTCTTGGCCTGCTGGTGGAGCATTGACCTCTTCCCAACGACATTGGTGGGAGAGTGCATGCTGATTGTTGACGTGGGCGCCACGTAGGTGACAGGTGAGTGCCAAGTGGGCGCCAGGTGGCAGCCATGTGCGTGTGACGTTTCACTTTCATTAGTTTTTTTTCCACCAACTGGGTGGTGAAACCGGTCGGTAATTTTGTCGGTATAGCTTGGGAAAGGGATTTGGTAGGTAAATTTTTTTTTTTTTTCATTTTGGGTTGAATTCTTAAATAGTGTTTGGCGACTAAATTCCGACTATATGGGTAGTCGGAAATTCCGACCAAAATGGGTAGTCGAAAATTTCCGTTCGGGTAGTCGGAAGTTTGCATTTTTTTATAGTGTAAAAGACTAACTTTCAATTATTCAACATTGTAATATGATCGCTTTATAATATTATAGTTTAATATGATATGATGTTTAATAAAGTACATAATTTTGTTTAAAATTAACTATAAATATTCGCTAATAAGTACTCCCTTCGTACCTTAAAGAATTTCCCATTTGTCATTTTAGGATGTTCCAATAATACTATGGTCCCATAAGGAATCTTTCTATTCATATCACTAATTTAGACTAAAATAAACATTCATCCTCATCTTAATACTTTAATACTCCCTCCTATTCAGCCCAAATGTCCATTTTATTTTGAGTAATATTCACTTATCACTTTTAATTTGTATTTTACTCTTAATCTATAAGTTAAAACATAGCCATATGAGATCTTGTTTGATTTGTCTCAATACAAGGATTATTAATATCAAATTTTTATAGTTTTTAATTAAGAATATTTTGAGATATTAAAGGTTAAAATGTTGTCTCGGTAAGTGTGAAAAACTAAATGGGACAATTACTCTGAATTGGAGGTAGTTTTACTTATGGTCCCACATATGTTCTAATAACTTTTAGTTAAACAATTTTATATTGCTTATGGTCCTCATATATTTCCTTCTAATATTATTAAAATATTTTTTTATTAGTTATGATCTCTATATATTTTCCACTAACTTTTTTTTAATATTTATTAATGTTTATAATTCTCACTTTTTTCAATCAAATTTATTCAATAAGATAATGTATGTTACATGAATTAATAGATAGTTAGATCACTCCCATTGATCATGTTTCAATTAGTGAACTTTGGGGTCCAATCTTAATACTATGCTATTTTTTTATCAAATTAGATGAACATTATCAAACATGAACATTATCAAACTATTTTTTTGTTTCTCTTGGGTTGTTCAACATCATTTCAATGATTGACATGCAAACGTTTTATGATGAACACAAGTAAACAAAGCATTACCTGATTTGCAATATAACCTTTTTCTTTAAATTAAATTAGTTATAAATTTGTTGAAATTATTCAATAAATTAATACTCCCTCCTATTCACTCAAGTTGTCCCATTAAGTTTTTCATACTTGCCGAGACAACATTTTAACCCTTAATATTTCAAATTATTGTTAATTAAAAATTAAAAAAAGTTGATATTAATAACCTTTGTATTAAGACGAATCAAACAAATCCCACATGACTATGTTTTAACTTATGGATTAAGGGTAAAATACAAATTAAGAGTGATAAGTGAATAGTGCCTCAAAACAAATGGGACAACTTGAGTGAATAGGAGGGAGTAATAACTTCAAAAACTAAAATCAATCATAACGTTCTTAGAGCTTCAACTTGTTTTCAATTTAAAATTAGTTCGAATTTACAACAATTCGGTTAAAAACTGGTTCGGATATGACTCCGTTCGGTCAACATTAGGTTCGAGCAATCTTGGTTAATAGTTATATGTAGGTTATAAAAATCGATCGCAATTCAAATTCTTTTTTCTAATTTCATTTATATATCAACCGATTCAAGTTCAATTTCGCTTCAGATATTATCGGTTCAATTCAATTAACCTACTCAAAAACATATTTTCAAATCAAACAACTTTCGTTTCGGGTTCAAATTTTAGGTGAACTCACGTTAAAAGAACTCTAGTATTGCAGTGGAATATAGTTATTGAATAATAAAAGGCTTGAATTTTCCACATGCATCTAATGTCAAACATAGGAATATGATATATTATCTCCTTCCTCACTATTCAAAACAACAAATAAGATACAAAATTAAACCTTTTCTTATTCTATCAAACCTTAAAAAAACTAAACCCTCCACTAACAACCTTACATATGTATATACTACTTCTATGTCATAAATTGATCTCCATGATTTTCGTTTTATTATAACCTACAAAGAGAAAAGATGGAACCATCTTCTTCTTCTCCAAAGATATGGGATTCATTCAAATGGGTTTTTTGTTGTCCATTAATAAAATCAAGAAGCTTTTCTACTACAACAACATCTTTGATTTTCTTCTTGCTTTTCATCTTTACTCTTCTTTTCACTCCATGGCTTGATTTTGTAAGTCCTTCTTCTACTATTTTATCTTAATTTTCTTTTTCTTTTATTTGATCAAACAGTCGGTCTTTTGAGAGGCCGTCTCTTTGAAAGATGTCTTTCAGGTTCAACCCGGCCATTAAAGCTTAATACTACCTTAATTAAAGATGATCTCTCAAAGAGACCGTCTCTCACAAGAATTTGTGTTGATTAAAATTATTTGTCGGATATTTCATATCAATTTGACTAGTTGTACAAGTTATGTCATTTATTCTTTAACGTATCATTTGTGTTTAGGTACTATGTTGGATTTTGACATTTATATATTTGGCTCAAAAAAGAAAAATTTTAAGTATTGACTTTTTCACCCTGATGTACGGATTAAATAGTTAATATCTCTAATAATACATATCATAAAAATTATGGAAACTAGAAATTAGTAAACTTTGAATCGAGATGACTCAAACAAGATGTTATGTGACGATGTTTTTAGTTAAAGATTACTGACAATATATAAGTCAATATGCTTGATAAATAGTGTCGAAGTCAACTATGATGCAAGATTTAAATAACGGAGGAAGCATTTGTTTTGGATTGTTGAATTACCACAATAAAATTATTTTGCATCTATAATACTAATGGAAACTATTATTTAATATTGGAACCATTGAAAAACTTTCTTTGTATCTTCATATGAATCTGATTAATTCAACTTTTATATATTTATAATACATACATCTTTGTTTTGTACACTATGAAGTCTTATATTCAATTCTATCTTTAAGCCACAAAAACCTCATAATCAAGTCCATGCCTAATTGCCTTTTTGGGTGTTTAGTATTTCAAATGTTTAGGTTTTATTCCACTGCATATCGTCCTCAAAAGTCTTAAAACTAGACTTGTACGATGTGCTAGCTAGATAAGGCCCGGAATAGGCTTATAGATATATCATCAGTCTCAAATGCTCAGACCCTCTTAGGTCGTTTTGAACCGTTTATGTCAGAATGAATAAAATGTCTTATAACTAATTTACTTACTTTTATCAATTGTATTTATCCTATTGATGATATAAATCTATAGCAATTGGTCAGGATTCAAGTAAAAAAAATAAAAAACAAAATAAAATAAAAAAAATTAATAATCATCATCATCATCCTACCCAGTGTGTCCTGTCCATAGAGAATTCCTATAGACAGGGTCTGGGGAGGGAAGGACGGCGGCAACTCATACCCATAAAGGAGAGCACGACCAAAAGGAGTCCTCCGGCTCAAGAAAAGATGAGGAGATAAAAAAAAAAAAAAAATTAATAATAATAGTAATAATATTCAGAAATAATAATAATAATAATAATAATAATAATAATAATAATAATAATAATATAAGTGAAAAATGTTAAAAAGTACCTAAAAAAAAGTTTTTTATCAAAAAATGTGTAACAAAATTGTTTTATTTTTCAAAGAGTATCAATTGACGTTTTCCTAGAGTTGCCCGTCAAATATAACAGTTGACTGGTCAAAACAAAAATTCTTCTTCCTCAACTTCTGTTTTTTTCCAATTCAATTTATTGACTGTCTTCTTCCTCTACTATCTACTCAAAATTGAAGTTAAATTGGAAAAGAAATTGAAGATGGGGAGGAACAATTTTCAATTTTGACCAATCAACCGTTATATTTAACAGTCAATTGAAGAAAAACGTTACTTAATACTCTTTGAAAAAGAAAAAATGTTAGGTATTTTTTTGGCAAAACTTGTTTTATTTGGTACTTTTTGAAAAAAAAATTTATTAGGTACTATTTGATATTTGTCCATAATAATAATAATAATATATAATAATAATAATAATAATAATAATAATAATAATAATAATAATAATAATAATAATAATAATTTCAAAAAATGATAATCATAATAATAATAATAATAATAATAATAATAATAATAATAATAATAATAATAATAATTTTCATAAATCCTACTTTTAGCCTATTTAATTTTCATAAATAAAGGGTCGTTTAACACTCAATATTTAAGGTGGATCCTTGCGTATGGCTTGTTCCACAACTCTACTCAATAGGAGTACTAGTCAATTCAAAAATGGTTTTGGTTTGATTGTGTGAAGATTAAAAGCCGATCATGTTTGACGTTTATTTTGGGTACCACCACCTCATAAAATAGCTATTTGTTACGGAACTAATAATCCTCCCCATTTTTTTAATTATTGACTTACATTTTACAAATCCAACAAAATTTTGACCCTAAATCTAACATACATAAATTATAAGTTAATATATAAGCTACTAGTATAAAAACTCGTTGTAATGCACGAAATCGTTAGTATAAAAATATATATAAATACAAAAATAGAGATGCAAATACACATTTTCAATATAAAATTCTAATATTTCTTATAAAATAGGTAACGATTTTTAGAAATATATAGTAGCTTTTAATGAAATAAAAACTGATTGTTAATACAAACATTAATTAAAGCTCTCATATTTTTTTTAGAGCAAATTTAGTTTTCTTTCAACAACGTTATCATAAGGACGACTCTTTGTTATTTTTAAAATAATTGATAATTATCACATGGAGTATCTTTTTTCTTGATTAAATATTTTAAAAATTAAAATTTAATGAAGAAAAATTATTAATTGGCAAATACTTCAACATAAATGTATGTATATATATATATATATATATATATATATATATATATATATAATATATATATATATATATATATATATATATATATATATATATATATATATATATATAAATATATATATATATATATATATATATATATATATATATATAGGGAGGGATCCAATGAGAAGGGTGTGAAAATAGGAAGGATAGGAAAGAGTAACTCCGTTGATTGATTAAGATCTAATTGAAAAACATTTGTCATAGCAGCAGATCTAGTAACACATATTTATGAAGAAGCATCACACATTAATTTGAAAACATCACACTTTCAAGTGACACATGTTTATCGAAAGTATCACATAATAATTAAGAAAGCATCACAACTTTTTTTGTTCTCAAAGCTGCAGAGATAACCCATTGATCTAAGATCTAATGGATGAAATTCCTTCCTATCCTTCCTATTTTCACACCCTTCTTATTTGATCCTAAACCTATATATATATATATATATATATATATATATATATATATATATATATATATATATATATATATATATATATATATATATATATATATATATATATACAGTCTTTTTATTAGATTGTATAATATGATGATTATTATAACAAGATAAAATATTGAAAAGAAAATTTGAATAAATCAAATCATATAAAAATTGAAAGAAATTAATAAATGGGGGGAGTAGGCTAGATTTTTCTAAAGTCTTGGTATATGCCTAATTGTACAGTAAGATTGGACTTTTATTAGTATTCAGAATTAATTGCTATTGATTAATATTGTTTGGTCCATATCTAATCACAAATGTGATAATTATCAATAACCTTATTAAAGAGAGTCCTGTATATCCTTGCTTCATGGAATAAAACTACTAGAAGACGACAGATGCAAAAGATATAGATGAATAAATTAATTTAGATTGTTATTTTTTTATTAAATAATAAAGAATAATATTAGAGTATATAACATATCCTGGGGCCTCAACCATCAGCTTAAGTTTTGCCTCAACCATCAGCTTAAGCTTTTGGTTGAGGCCCCAGGATATGTTATATACTCTAATAAATAAATATAAAAATAAGTACTAATAAATTTCATCAAAGAATTAAGTTAGAAGTAAGTAGAATTAGGTGGTAAAATTTTTAAGTTAGAAGTAAGTAGAATTAGGTGGTAAAATTTTTTCTATAATGTGTTTGAGGAAGAATAGAAAAAAATAATCTCTCTGCATACCAAGTTTAAGTGATATACGCTAGCGGTAAGTCGTACTAAATAGTGATAATGAGAATGATTTATAGTATAAAATTTCATGAAAAGTTTCATATCATTCCCATGGTAATAAAACTGTGAACACAAAAAAGTTTTTTATTAACAAATTTTCATTACCACCTTATAACACCTCTCCCAATGATAATGCATTGGAATATGAATTTTATTAAGAAAATGAGATGGTTGATGTTGGACAAGTATGTCCATCAAGGTAGCCAAGAGATTTTTTAGCCAAAATTATCTAGATTTTTATTCCTATTACTCCGTTTATTACCACCTACCAAATGGGTCGTAAATGAATATGTGGTTAAGGAAGGATAGAAATGAAATATAAGAAAAACTTGATCAAAGTTTGCAAAGTTTTCAAGAGAGAAATAAATGAGTAAGTTTTTGTCAAATACTTGAACTAAACAAAATACATATTTCATATAAGAAAGTGAAATAGGACAACTTTCTAAAGGTGATCTATTTCCTTATTAAATTGATTAATTAATCCTTACACTAAAAAGGTTAGAAGTAATTACTATTATTTTATATTTCATAGAATTTGTCTCTATAGTATTAAATTATTTGTTTTCATGTTGTACAAGGTTAACTTTAAAATTTTTCTTACATTTTGTAAAGGTAGATGTTGATAAAAGTTTACCATACCGGTTAGATAAGCTTGAACTTAAAGGGTTTTTAATAGTTATTATATTAAATAATGGAGGTAGATGCTCCATGAAAATGATCAAAACATTATTAAAAGGGGAATGTTGAGATTTGATTCAAAATTAGAATAGCTATTATTTATGATAAAGGTACTTGTTTTCGCAAGTTATTCGTAGTAGTGGGTTATTTAACTTATCACATTTAGCACTAAGTTAGTGGTTTAATTTAGGAAATTTACTTATCTACATCTCTATTTAAATCTCTTTATAGCTTTTATTAACTAATAAGAGAAAAAACAGTATAATAGTTTTACGTTCATCACTCTTTCATACTTGTTTTCTATAATTTTTTTCCCTACACTAATGATCTGTGCCTTTTTGGTGTGTTCAATTGATTTGTCTTCTCTCCTTAGACCTTGATCTAGAAGTGTTCAATGTAGAAGCAAAACCTGATTTTGAACCGATCAACCCGAAATGCCTAACCCGAAATTAACCCGATGACAAAATAAACACCTCTACCCTAATCATAGTTTCCTATACATGAGATACACTGTGTACAATGATGATCGTGAACGTATGTAACAAGAATATTGGAATCTATATATAACTATTACTAAAACAAAACACAAATGACATCATCACATTTTAAAAGTGCTTACGTGTCACAATCTCAACAAAAATTTTCTCTCCAAAACTCGATGATGATCGTGAATGTATTTATTTTGGTGTATTTTGAACAGTCAAATTTCACAAGCAAATCAATGCCATACACAATGTCAATATTCAACAAGAACAACAATCACAACTACACAAAAAGAGAAGAGTATATCCTCAAGTGCACCTCAAGCAACATGACAATCAAATGTCCATCAAACTACCCACCCAAATCCAATAATCAAAGCTTGGAATCGAACCGGACATGCCCCGACTACTTTAGATGGATCCATGAAGACTTGAAGACATGGAAGAAGCAAGGAATTAGTGAAGAAATGGTGGATAGTTTGAAAGATGTTGCACATTTTAGGTTGGTTATTGTTAATGGGACAGCTTATGTTAAGGAATATAGAAAGGCTTTTCAAACAAGGGATGTGTTTACATTATGGGGTATATTACAACTTTTAAAGTTATACCCTGGAAGATTACCTGACCTTGATTTGGTTTTCCAATGTCATGATCAATCTTCTATTAAGAAAACCAATTATAATGGAAACAACGCTCCTTTTGCTCCTCCTCAATTTCATTATTGTGGGGATGATTCTACTCTTGATATTATCTTCCCTGATTGGTCTTTTTGGGGCTGGTAATTTTTCATTTTTCCCTTTTTTTTTTTCTTGATTTAATTGTAGCATCTATATTTTTGTTGACTAATTTCTAGTATTTATCATGTATTTATTGTTAGGATATGTAACATATTCTGGGGACTCTATAATCAGCTTAGGCTGATGGTTTAGGCTTCATGATTTGTTATATATTCTAACATGTTAAGAACTAACTCAACCAAAATATTAAGCTAATGGTTGAAGTCCCTAGATATGTTATACTCTACCACACTCCCCTTACAGTTACACAAGAGCTATTTGGGATAAAATTAGTATGGATGCATCACTTATGCTTCTCATATATGATGCGAAATAAATATCCCACTTGAATTAAGGGATAGTTTAGATTCAAACATGCGACCTTCTTATACCAGATAATACCATGATACCATCACATGCCCTTCTCAGATCATACTTGATACCATGTAGTCAATTCGACCAAAAGCTTTAGCTGATGGTTATTAAGGCTCCAAAATATATATTATATTCTAATATTTACTAATTTACACATAATTTGACTGATTGGTGTTAGTTTTTATGGTTTGAAACAAATTTCTTTATTGAGGCTTTTGCTGATACCATGATACCATCACTTCTGACCTTATACCTGATACCATGATAACATGATCACTTGCCCTTCTCATACTTGATACCATGTAACCAACTCGATCAAAAGGATGGTTATTTGAGACTCCAAAATATGTTACATATTCTAGCATTTACTAATTACATATAATTTGACTGATTGGTGTTAGTGTTTATGGTTGGTACAAATTTCTTTATGCTATTTTTAAATTGATGATTTTTTATAAATGACACTTATAAATTACAAAAATATTAATAGCCCGTTTTTGATGTGTAATCATTATGTTATATTAAATGATTTAGGAAAATAATTAGCTAAGTGATTTTTGATATATATTGGGAATAAAATATAGGCCAGAAGTGAATATAAAGCCATGGGTGCCCTTGGAGAAGGATATAGAAGAAGGTAACAAGATTAAAAATTGGAGTTCTAGAGAGCCTTTTGCTTTTTGGAAAGGAAATTTGTATACTGGTGCAAGACACAACCTTGGAAAGTGCAATTCCAAAAATGAATGGAATGCTGAGATCATTAACCAGGTTTAATATTATCTTTTATTTGTATTTTTTGTTATATAATTATATTTAGACTTAGTCTGTCTCTGCAAGTAGGTGTTATTTCGGAACAACGTTGCCACTCATATCATCTTATGTAGGGTTTCTTCTGTTTGGGGTATAATTGACCGGTCCTCCCTTTGAAGAGAATAGGGATATGGATTGTCCATCAATTTCCCTCACCCAAACCCTGCTCTCAAGCAGGATATTGAATATGACGATGATGATGAATATTATTTTCTTAACTAAATGCCCATGTTTTATTTTGTGTATAGGTAAATTGCTAATTATAGTAAATCACAATTTGCAGGATTGGGGTAAAGAGGTAGCAGAGGGGTTTAAGAACTCTGATATATCAAAGCAATGTGTTCATAGGTACTCTTTTAAATTTAACTTTTTCATCCTTCGTTCCTAATAATACTCCCTCCTATTCACTCTAAGTGTTTCATTTCTGTATTGGGTCAAGTCACCTTAAATGTCACATTTTATTTTAGGTATGTTAACTTTACCAATTTATCCCTACTAAACTTAACTTTTTTACACCTTTACACCTACTAACCCCACTTTACACCTATAAAAATTAAAATACTCTACATTTTTCTCTTACATATGTGATCCCATTTGACCACCTAAAAAATGGTAAAAAGTCAAATGGGACACTTAAAGAGAATAGGAGGGAGTATTAATAATAATTCAATAACTACCTTATTATATGAAAATTGAAAAATTAGGGTTGAAAGTGTTCAAATCTGCCACTTGATCGACCTCCTTACAAACCATGTTTAAAAAGTCAAAAACTTTTTTAAGAAGCTAAAATAAATCTGATTATTAATTACTCCCTCCAATTTAGTGTAACTGTCCTTCATTGTTGTTAAAATCGTTAAAATCGTAATTCTGATCTACGATTTTACGATTTTATGATTTTACGATCTAAAAACAAGCGAGCGATTTAAATCGCAAGTAGAATCTTACGGTTCTAGTTTGAATAAAAATTTTAGAGGTTGAATCATAACACGATTCTATGATTCTACGATTTAATGATCCGATTTTACTAATTTAGAATGAATTATTTTTAGTTTTTCTTATTTACCATCTTTTACTCATCTCTTTTACATGTACACATAAATTTCAAATTTTCCATCATGAAAGCTTTAAAAAATAAATTTCTTAATCGGTATGAAGATTTAAACTTATTATTAAAAAAATTTCGTTTATATTCTTAAAAATAAAGTCTAAGAAACTTTAATTCATAAATTTAAACTTTTGAATTGAATAATAATGATAAGAAACTAGATATTTTTAATATATTTAAGTTTATTTGTAGAATCGTACGATTTTACGATTCGATTCTACCGATTCGATTTTACCTCTTTAAACAATTCTAAGTAGAATCGTGAATTTAACAACTTTGATGTCCCATTTGACTTTTCACACTTGCCGAAATAATATTTTAACCCTTAATATCTTAAATTATTCTTAATTAAAAATTATAAAAAAATTGATATCAATAATCTTTGTATTGAGACGAATCAAACAATATCCCACATGATTATGTTTTAATTTATAAATTAAGAATAAAATACAAATTAAAAGTGATAAGCGAATAGTGCATAAAAAATAAAACAATTAGGCTCAATAGGAGGGAGAATTATATATCAAACACATTTTCAAGTCAAAATCTCCCCTAGGAGGCTAAAATACTTTTGGTCATTGAGTATGTACGTAATAAACACATTTTGCTTTTATATGGAGGATTACCTAGTAATTTATCACCTTTCAAATCAATTTATTCATATTGAATTTTAAAATGTAATATTTTTATATATATAAAATAAGAAACTAAGTGTCCTAACTTAATTAGAACACATATTAATGCACCTAGGATCAATGATTAAATTCTTAATTGATTTGGGGAAAAACAAGATTTGAAAACTAATATTTTGAAATGAGTAATTTGCAAGAATCAAGCATCAAAATAAACATCACACACAAATACACAATTAACGAGGTTCACCTAATATGGGTTACATCCTCCCTAGCCTAGGTGTTTTATTGATGTATAAACAAGCTTATTGAAGCTTTCATAGAGATTTACAATGGTTATCAAAGAGGGGTTGGAAAAAGTTAAAGAGAAAATAAGAATGGATCACTCTTTTAGAGAGAGAACAATAATCAAAGATTGGCTTACCTAACCTAGCGTATTATGGGTATTTATAATACATACCCACTAATACTTACAATGACAAAAGCTAATACAAAACGACGAAACCAAAATGCCCACGAAGAGCTGCCGCCGACTCGGCTTCATGGTGATCAAGGATTACCGCCGAGTCGGCTTGACTCACTGTCTCAAGGCTTGACCGCCGAGTCAGCTTCAATGAGGAGTGCGAGGTCAGTCGAGTCGGTTGTTGCCTACTGTCCTCATTCACGAAGCTTTCTCCTTCTCTTCAAACGACCATTCCAAAGCTTCCCACATGAAGCTATACACATGCCCATACTTAAGCCCAAAACTCAAGGCATATTCATCATATTAAATTTATTTTTGCTATTGTTGCATTAAGAGGTAAAATGTGAATAACTTATACTATTATGATATTTAATATCTACATTGATTAAGTACTAAGTACGTGGATTTTTTTAATATGATTATTAAATGCTTTTTCTATTTGTATATTATTAATTGTGCTAAGAAAAATATCACAATAGCTAAAGTATTATATACATGGAAAGTTAAAAAAAATCTCGTGCAGTGCATTGCACGCATTACACTAGTATGTTCTAGACTTACCTTAAGTAAATCCTCTAAAATTTATTCTGGTTATTTTATATTCGGTTTTTTTTCAATTTAATTAAGGCCTAAAATCGATAGGTTGTATCTAACTCGGATAAGTGTAGGATGGTTGCGGAAACAATTGGGATCAATGGGATATCCATTAACTTGCCTCTTTATTTCTTCCACAAAATTACTTTCTGATTGTAATTCTTATCAAGTTTTGATCTTCTGTATTTAAACACATAATTGATGCAAATCCAACTAAATGTAAGTATATATAGCCTAAATTTAGTGAATCACGTAATCCTTGCAATGTTATTATGTTTATGCTTTGCTATTGCTCATATCATTATATTCATCCAGTCGCTAGTTAATTCGCTTTTGAAATTCGCAATTCGATCAAAATGACTATAAAAATCGCCAAAAATTGACCATAATTCATTTTTTTATTCGCGACTCATAAGGAGATTAGTTTATCAACATCGTAGTGCACCAAATCTTCTAATTCATTTAATTTACCCTTCAGTAAGCTTATTGGCTGTTATTCTATTTATTTAATATTATTTTTCCTGAAATAAAAAATTTGATGATTTGATGTTGTTCATGCAGATACAAGATTTATATGGAAGGAAATGCATGGTCAGTGAGTGAGAAATACATCCTAGCTTGTGATTCAATGACCCTTCTTATAAACCCCATTTACTATGATTTCTTTTCAAGAAGCTTAATTCCTTTGAAGCATTATTGGCCAGTAAATCCTAAAAACCTATGCAAATCCATTAAATTTGCTGTAAATTGGGGCAATAAAAACACTCACAAGGTATGCTACTAAGCTAATTACAATTTCACTTTCTAAATACAATCAATTCTAATCTAGTTTTTCCTCCCCTCGGCCGGATTACATTGTAGTTCCTTTGAAGCATTATTGACTTCTCGTATAGATTGACAGTAAATATTTAAGAAGATATATAAAAGTTAAAGTAGGAAAATAAAGTTAGTTAGAGAAATGGAATATTTAGAAAATTCGAAACAAATAAGCAAAAATATATTAAAAAAATTTACATTATAGCAAAATTTAAAGCTATTTTCCAAGATAAACAGTTTTTTCCAAAACCACAGGTTTGGGGCTTTTTGCACTTAGAAACAGAGAACAAAGGCAGAGGGTTCAAAAAAAGCAAAGGGTCTGTTTGCTGTTACTAACAGCGAACAAAGCTAAAACCTGGTCAAACAGGGGATTGGATCTGCTAACATGTGTTCACTGTTACTAAATTTGCTGTTAGTAACAGAGAACAAACTCTTTTACTTTTTTTTACCTTCAGTTTTTGTTCACTGTTACTAACAGCGAACAGCCCCAAACCACAACTTTGGAAAAAAACTGCTTATCTTGGGAATTATTTTGCAAAGTTTGCTATTGTATGAATTTTTTATATTTTTTTGCTTACTTGTTTCAAATTTTCGAATAATTAGTTAAAAAGTAATAAAAAATGAATAAATAAAGTAGCAATTAGTTCCCATATTTTAGGGTATATATTACCCTAGGTGAGGTGATGATGGGGAATTCTTTTCCTTCGAATTTGAAAAATTATTATCCTTTTTTATTATTATTTTTAGTTTAATCTCATTATACTTCTTTTATAATTATTTCAATTAATTTATTTGCATCTCAAAATACTTTTGTTCCATTAGTTTGACTTTTTTATCAATTAAATATTACTCGATCTAACCAACCGTAATAATAATGAATGTAAAAACAGGCACAAGAGATTGGAAAAGAAGGGAGCAAGTTCATATTTGAAGAGCTAAAATTGGAAAATGTGTATGATTACATGTTTCATGTATTAAATGAATATGCAAAGCTACTTAAGTACAAACCAAGCATACCAGAAGGATCAATTGAGCTTTGTTCAGAAAGATTTGCATGCAGTCCAAAAGGTTTGGAGACTGCAGATAAAATTGAGACCATGGTACACAAACCTTCTACAATAAGTCCATGTCAACTTCCTCCACCATATGATCGTAAAACACTTCAATCTCTTCGAACTCAAAAGGCAAACATCAAGAAGCAAGTCCAGATTTGGGAAAAGGGCAATACATAGAATTCAATCTCTAGTTTTATGTATGTATCATGTACTATAGATTATTAATGAATTACAGCCTTAAAGGTTTAACACTTTTGCGAATTACATTCTCAATGTTTAAGTTTTGTGAATTATAGCCACCAAAAGTATTAAAGTTTACGGTTTCAGGCCAAAACACAGAATTCTGACCATTTTGGCGGTCGAAATTTTAATTTAAGTGGTCGGAGAATTTGTGTTTTGGTCTCTACTTGTAAAATTTGAACTTTGATGCCTATGATTCACAAAAAATAAATATTGAGGCTATAATACGCAAAAGTGCTAAACTTTAAGGCTGTAATTCGCAAATTATTCTTAATTTATATCAACTAAATTAGCTGACATAAATAATTTTTTTGATACTGCTCTCATTTTTCCTGCTTTTCGGGAGTAAATTTGATCGCACGTATTTCTCCTGCTCTTTCCCTTAGGGATACGGGTATGATCTATCTGCAACTTTTTTCCCTGAACTTTGAATTTGTGCAGGAAATTGGGCTGAGGACCAAGACCTCGTTATAAGATGAAACTCCCAAGTCACATGTAGAATTTTTTTTTGATAATGACACGTGTGTTTGAACATATTTAAAGTTGGTGTTATAACCTATTAAACAAAATGTCTACTTAGTGATTTCTAACACCTAATTTAAGATTTAAAACAAAATCGACAAGTCTTAAAATTGGTCTTTTAAGTCTTTGATTTGACATTTTATGTCTTAAATTTGAACTTTTTAAGTAATAAATTTGGTATATAAATATTAAAAAAAAAAAAAACTAGTACGTAGACTATTTAGCCTATTTATGAGAGTGATTTGCCTAATTGGGGTTGAAAAATAAAAAAAATCCTACTTAGTTGTTCCCCAAAACTTAATTCCCAAAAAATATGCAATGTGCAAGGCTATCTCTAAATGAAGAAAGCATTATCCTTGTGATCTTTTGTTAGAAAAAATGCAAACTTTGATAAAAAAAAAAGAAGTAGCAATTTGATGTGAATAATAAGATTTGATAAAGTACAATAGCAATTTGATGTGAATGCTACCATCTTCTTCGTTTATTGTCAATCACAATAAATTGTGAGTGCATTAACACTGAATAATAAAGTGTAGTCGGTTTACTGACAATTGATGAATCACTTAACATTGGCAATTGATAAATTGACTAACAACGTAAACATCAACATAACATAGTAATATTCTTATTGACAGATTGACTAACAAATTAAACATCAACATAACATAATTTAATATTTTTATTGAGTTCTCAAAAAAAATTATTTTTATTGAAATAGCATAGTAACATCAATTGTTTACCGTAGAGCCAATTAACAGATTTGTAATTATACAAGTCACTCAATAACATTCTTATTCATAGAGATCCAAAAATATAAGACAATAAATACAAGATAAATAATAACATGACCAGAATTTATTAAGTTAATTGTTAGGATAAGATTTCTAAATCAAATTTTTTTAGCTTAGTAAAACTCTTTATCTAAAAGAACACTATTTTGGGAATTAAATTTTACTGAATACCAAAGTTGAAATTCTTTTATTTTCCAACACCCCTTAGGCAAATCATTCCATATATGATGATTCTACTCATGCAACCGTTACATATAAGTTTTGGAAATTTGAAAAAAATAAGATTCTTAATAAAAAAAAGCATGCAATAAGATCCAAATCAAACTTATTCCAAAAGTAAGCGTGTAATCCGCAAGCCTTAGGATCGGGCTGTTCGCACTTAGTAAGTGCGAACAAACTGAAAAGCTGAAACATGTTGTTCGCTGTTACTAACAGCGAACATCCTGTTTTAGGTTTTCAATCTGGTCGCACTTACTAAGTGCGAACAACTCTTGTCTCAAAATCAGCATGTTGACCCTGTTTGACCTGTTCGCAGTTACTATGTGCGAACAAACACTTGATTTTTTTGACCAGTTTATTACTGTTCGCACTTACTAAGTGCGAACAGACCCGAACCTGTACTTTGGGTTATCAAGCGTTTATATTTGGAATAAGTTTGATTTAGATTTTATTGCATGCTTTTTTTTATTAAGAATTTTATCAATTTCAAATTTTCTACAAGTTTTTGCGTGGGTTATTGGGCTGGTGGAAAGTTGGGTCGATGTTGCAGCCGGGCTCGGCCCATTTCAAGCCTTATCATGACCCATTTTTTAAAATTAAAATTGGTGGACAGAACTATGATTCTGGTTGCAACTTGCAACTTGCAATAATAATAAAATAAAAGAGAGGGAGAAAAAGAAAGCAAGAGAAAGAGAGAATAGAGAGAGATCAAATGAGGGAGTGTTCTTCTTCTTCTTGTTTTCCCCCTCATCATAATACTTCTCATAAATTCTGGAATACAATTAAATGTTGTTCATCTTCATCAACATCAACATTAGCTTCTTTTTTATTTATTTCTCTATTCATTTGTACACTCTTTTTTACTCAATGGTCTCACTATATTGTAAGTTCTTTCTCTTTATCTCCTTTTATTTTTCCTTTTTTTATTATGTTTTTTTACCTTTTGTTATTAAATCTTACACAAATTTATCTAGAAGACTGTCTCTTTGACATATCATTTCTAATTGATACTGATAAATGATGTAAAATTAGAGCTTAAAAAACTTCTCTCGAAAAGACGGTCTTATGCTCATTAGATTTTATCAACATTTGTTTTGTTTAAAATAGAATTTGATTTTCACTTAATTTTAATGATTAGAGTTGCTATATTTAATAAATTATGTTACAATAATAATATCTATTTTATCAATTTGTTCTTATGTTGGATCTATCTTCAACTACAGATTGAAAAAAATAGTTAAAATCAATTAATAAAAAATAAACCCAAAAATGTAGCCAACCCTTTAAAAAAAGACATTTGTTCTTATTAAAGATGAAAATATCCTAATTGAAAACAATTAAGAAAATATCCTTTGACAATATTGTGAATAGTTGTCCACGTGATTTGATGTAGTTGGATACCCAAGTGGCCAATTATTTATCTTATTTTGTTGAGGCTTTCATCATGGTTGTTGAATGGTAGAGGCAATTGTATAATTATGAAGATTTTAAACAAAGATGTAAGAAAATAATTGTAAAGCAAATGTAAAAGAATAATCACATGTACACCAAGTTGTAAGGGGGTGAAAATATTGATTTTAATGTGATAACTAGACAATAAAATCTCACCTAAAATAATTGAGAGATAATATTATTAGTTGTAGAGAGTTAACAGTCAGTCTCTTGAGAGACGTCTCTTTGGCATAGTCTATTAAACCTTAATGTTAACTTACTATATTCTTAATGCCTACTTACTATATACTTAATGTCCACCGAAAAAAAAAATCTTAAGATGCCTACTTACATTGCATGTTCTTAATGTCTACCGAGAAACTTAGCCTACTAGCCTACTTACCATATCCTTAATGCCTACTTACAATATCTTTAATCCCTACTTACAATATACTTAATGCCCACCGAGTAAGTACTTAAGTACTTATAATATTCTAAATGTCTACTAACAATGTTTTTAAGGAAAAATTAACATTAATAATCCAACCTTTAACCAATCTGCTGTGGATAATCCCACCTTTCGATTATTTTCTAATAATCTAACATTTGTCATACATTTGCCCACAACATACCAAAATACCAATAATAGATACAAATAGGATATGCTATCAGCAAACTAAACCAAATGTTAGATTATTCATAGCGAATTAAGAGTAAATGTTGGATTATTAAAAAATAATCTAAAAATAGAATTATTCATAGTGGACGAGCAAAAGGTTGGATTATTAATGTCAATTTTTCATATTTTTAATGTCTAATGAAAAACTTACTCTATATTTTCCATTTTGGATCATCCTAATTAGAAATAGTCTGTTAAAAAGATCGTTAATTAATCCAAACCCTGGATGGAGTGCACCCTTTAGAATAAATCAATGAGAAAATTGGAAATGCGCTTAGTCTTTCACTAGATACTGCAAGTTTTCTTTGTGGCTCTTTTTCTCTAGAACTCTCAATTGCTTATTACAATCCAATTCAATGATTAAAATGACATAAGATGAGTGTATTTTTTTTCCAAACAAAGACAATCACTATTTAAAGTCCTGTGCAAAGCTGCAACAATATAAAGAAAATTCATTGCTTTCCTCTAGTATTCCCTCTAAGGGAGTACGGGTATGAATTGTCCGTCACATTTTCTCACCTATACCCTATTTTCGAGTGGAATATTAGGCTGTTAATGATAACCATTGAGTTGTTTTAGTCACCACATCCAACATTAAATCTTTTGCTTTGTCATTAAAGATGTTGTTTTGGCTATAAATTCGAATAGTAATAATTCATATACTTTGTATTTTGTGTTTTATGTTTAACAAACTAATCAAAAATCATTTAGAGTTAGAATTTTAATGAATGATTAACAGTTCATTTATTTTGACATAGAAAGTAAATTCTAATAGAAATGGTTTATCTCTAGGAATTTATTTCTTTATTAAATCCTAAGAATTCTTGTTAGTTGTTTGTTTAACAAGGGAATTTTCAATACATAAGATTTCCAAATAAACGTGGGATGGGTGTGATAAGTTACACTTCCTAGGAATTCTAAATTTTCATGGTTTTAGTTTACTTTGTAATTAAAAACATCTAATTTATCAAATCTCTAGGAACTTTAAATTTTCATGGGATAGGCTGATGGAAGGAGAGAGTTATGTGAAAATTGAATCTAAGAGTATACATAGGAAACAAATACTTACTATAATTGAGACAAGACCTAATTCTAAAAGAATTCATAATATTTAGGTGCTAAGAAACGACTTCTAAAGTTCCACACTTTTGTATATCTACCACTAATCGGTAATTCCAAAAGATATGATTATGTATTAGTATTAAACAAACAATTTGATTGTGTGTTTGGTAAGTTGAAGTTCATTTTTAAATGTTGAATTGGGCCAAATACTATATGTTTGGCAAATCTTGAATAGAAATGTGGAATTGAGTCAATTCCATAGAATTTGGTCAAATATCAAAATTTGCAAATTTCAAGTATATAGATGTCATTTACAAATTTTAAATTTGAATACCAAAATTAATTATCTATTTTCAAATGAATTTTATGCTGCTAAACACTACCTGAATAAATTTTTTCAATTGTAGCACTAAATTAGAGTATACATTAATACTAATACCGTTTTCTTTGTTATATACTCTAACAATGTTTCCTTGTTTGAATTTGGTGAAGTATTTTCCTCATTCAACTTCAACAACAAATTCACTGCAATTTAGCAATTGGACAACATTATCCAACAACAACATTATTCATGACTACCCCAAAAAAGATGGGTATGTCCTTAACTGTTCTTCATCAAAAGACTTAACAATAACATGCCCACCAAACTACCCTCCATCGAATCGAAATCGTAAGAGTTTTCCATCAAACCAAACATGTCCGAACTACTTTCGATGGATCCACGAGGACTTAAAGCCATGGAAAAAGGAAGGAATTACAAGAGAAATGGTGGAAAGTTTAAAAGAAAAAGCCCATTTTAGGTTGGTAATAGTGAATGGAACAGCTTATGTTAAAGAGTATATGAAGGCTTACCAAACAAGAGATGTGTTTACATATTGGGGTGTATTACAAGTGTTGAAATTGTACCCTGGTGCACTTCCTGATCTTGATCTAGTGTTCCAATGTCATGATAAACCTTCTATAATGAAGAAACAATATAGAGGATGGAGAGCTTTTGTGTTTGGAACTAAACATCCTCCTCCACAATTTCATTACTGTGGTGGTGATTCTACTTTTGATATTGTCTTCCCTGATTGGTCTTTTTGGGGCTGGTAAGTGCTTTTCATTGTCTTAATCTTTAGTGTCCGTTTGGTAGATGGTAATAAACGGTGGTAATGGAAATGAAAAATTAGTGTAATTTTGGTTGAAAAATCTCTTGCTTACCTTGATAGACATGCTTGTCCAACTTCAATCATCTCATTTTCTAATGCATTACCATTCGGAAAAGATGGTATTAGGTGGTAATCGAAATTTATAAACTAAAAACTTTTCTGTGATCAAAGTTTCATTACCATGAGAATGATATGAAATTTTTGATGAACTTTTACACTATAATTCATTCCCATTACTGCCGTTTAGTATCACTAACCAATCAGGTCGTTATTGATCATAAATAATTTACGACCTGTTTGGTAATTAAGGGTAATACAATATTAATGTAATTTTAGTAAGAATATGTCTTGACAAATTTAATGACCATACTAGTTCTCATTTAGCAATCTCATTTTCTTCACAAAATTCATTCTAATGCATTACCACTTGAACATGTAGTATTTAGTTGGAAATGAAAAATTGTGAACAAAAAAAACTTTTTTATCAAACTTTCATCACCATGATAATGACTAGTGACATGATACATATCAGAAAATTGACACTACAAATCATTCCCACGACTATCAATTAGTACCTTTAACCCAAGGGGAGGAATGGTTAAAACTTACAAGTCTAACACTCTAATGGATCCACTCTAGAATCGCCCTTGTTTTTAAGCGTTGAAGTTTATTTTTCGAGATATAATGAGACTGAGTCTAGGTCTAGTTTGGGTAAAAACAATAAAATTCATTTCTGAGTTTGAGTCTAAATTTTTGAACTTAGACCTTAACTCGAACCCAAACCATACTTATAGACGTAGATTTGGACCCAATCTGTAAACCTGGCCATAAATATTGAAAAAACATGAATTTTTCTTTGCATTGGAGAGAAATATAGCAGAAGATAACTCAAATAGACATAATGGAGATTTTAATTTTGAATTGAAATGGGCTGTATGAATTTGATGTGAAATTATAACATTTTCAAACATAGAAAATCTAAATATTGTTTATATTATTTATTAGTTTAAAAACAACTAATGATCAAATATAATAATTTTGCAATATAATTGATCCTGTTACCTATCATAAATTGATGTATAAGACACTCTGACTGTATGAGATGTGTTCCTTATATGGTTAATATAGTAAAACTAATACAAGTGATGAGAATATACGTCGGTCATTTTGCGACCATATAAGTGGTTAATTGAATAATGTTGTTATGAAAACTTTTCAGGCCAGAAGTGAATGTAAAGCCATGGGTTCCCTTGGAAAAAGATTTAGCAGAAGGTAATGCAATGAAGAATTGGACATCAAGGGAGCCCTTTGCATTTTGGAAAGGGAACTTGCGTAATGGTCCTAGACCCAAGCTTGCCAAATGCAATTCTGTTAACAAATGGAATGCTCAAATCATTGACCAGGTACTTTTTCATTTTTTTGACAATAGGAATGACAATAAGTCAGACTCGACTCGAATTATTCACCAAAACTTTATTCCGGATAAAATTCAGATTATTTTTTCTGTCTACTTGTTTTGATGATTCCTAAAGTCGTGGCTTAATTTTGCCACGACATATCTAGGGACCAAAAACTTAGCTATACTAGGCACGTCTTGATTAAACCAAGCTGCCGATCATATATAACGAGTGTTTGACAATTAACGGTTAATTGGTTTAGTATTACCATTGATTCTATTTGTTGTACTTTTAATCAGGTGCTATCATGAAAATGTTTGCTAAAATTATTTATTGGTATGAAAAGAATGGGTTAACACTTCAAAATTTAATGAGAAAAATTGTCTAAAATTGTACTCCCTCCTATTCATAGAGAATAAGACAAGACATTTGAGTTTTGCACCAAAACCAAGGAGGGGTGGGGCACTACTTAAAAATGAGTGGAAAATTCTCTTTTTCCATAGAGGGTATTGATATTTATGTGTTGTTGTATTGTTGTAGTTAGGGTAAAAGGTAAAAAAGAGTAACAAAAATAAAAATAAAACATTTTCAGTGAATTGACCCAATAAGAAAATATCTCATTCTCTATAAATAGGAGAGAGTATTATATTATGGCTTATCATTTGGCTTTTCAGCTGGCCGGCTTAAACTCATTAATAAAACAACAAACAAGGTGGCAAAAAAGCTAATTGCCAATTATCAAACAAGTACATATCATTGTATTCTTTTCCTAACAATGGATAAAAACATAGAAAAAATCTGATTTGATAGGTGTTAAAGTGTCATTGTTATCCACATATGAATTGTACCATATCGAAGAAAGTGAAAAAAACATGTATTTATAAACTTAAAAAGTAACTCTTACTATTACAAATTAATTTTAGGAAAAATTTAAATTAATAATCCGACCTTTTGTTCATCCGCCGTGAATAATCCAACCTTTTGATTATTTTCTAATAATCCAACGTTTGACCTTAGTTCGCTGTGAATAATCCAACCTTTATTTAGTTTGCTAGCAACATACCCTATTATTACCCATTATTAGTAATACGGTATGTTGTGGCAAATTTATAACAAATGTTAGATTATTAGAATATAATCAAAAGGTGAGATTATTCATAGCAGATAAGTGAAAGATTAAATTATTAATGTCAATTTTTCCTTAATTTTAATAGTGAACCTCTTTTAAGTTTGTACATAGGTTATCTCTTTTTCATTTCGATTGTCCAAACCCACTTTCTAAATTCTAACTACAGGCGATCATTATATCATAACTTGTTAAGCAGGATTGGATCAAGGAATCAAGAGAAGGGTTTAAGGACTCAGATTTGTCAAAACAATGTATTCATAGGTGAAGTATTTTGCTCTGTTCCATTTCTTTGATTACTCCTACTACATTTATCTAATATGAGAAAAAAAAATACATGCAGATATAAAATATATATGGAAGGAAATGCTTGGTCAGTGAGTGAAAAATACATTCTAGCTTGTGATTCCATGAGTTTGGTTATTGATCCTAAATACTATGATTTCTTTACAAGAAGCTTAGTTCCTATGAAGCATTATTGGCCTGTTAACACTTTGCGCCTTTGCAAATCCATCAATTTTGCTGTTAATTGGGGCAATAACAACACTCACAAGGTAACCCATTCAATCTCTTTTTCCCCCCTTCTTAATATAATCAACACAAATTCTTGTGAGAGGCAGAGACCATCTCTAATTGGGTTGACCCATTAGGCAATAAGCTTAATGGATTGGACTTGAGTGATGTCTCTCAGAAAGACGATCTCTCAGGAGACTAGCTGTATAATCAAACCCTCTATGGCTCTATTTCAATATCCATTACACCAAAACTGTCCTATTTGCTTTTTGGACATTTTTTATTGATTAATCATAATTTATATATTTGTTTTGAATATATAAATTATAATATAATTATCAATTCTGATAATTATTTTGGATTCAATAAAAGATATCTTCTAATAAGTAGATATAATAATATTATTGAATATTCTAAATGAAATTTCAAATAGTTACTAATTTTATTGTCTAAACCTATGCACCATCATCATGTCTTCTTCTATTAGATTGGAGAAAGAGGGAATATAATTTAAGATATCCGAATAAATCATCATGTTTACATTTGTAATTGTATATCGACTTAGTATTTTATTAAAAAGCAAGTCTTGTATGAGACCATTTTATCATAAGACGAGCTAATCCACTTCTCTAACTTATCACTTTGAAATTGTAATTGATCAGTTGAATGTAATGAGTGATCACTCGAAGAATATGAAAGTAAGAGATTGCTTTAAGGGTATAGGGCCAGCCCAATATAGATGATCTCAATATAAAACCGTATTATCTGAGAATTTATGTTTAATAAAAGTAGATTTTATTATTTGATTGAAAAAGTGATTGTTGCCTTAAATTAATGGAAATTGTTGATCAAAAAACAGGCACAAGAGATTGGAAAAGAAGGGAGCAAGTATATATTTGAGCAAATCAATATAGGAAATGTATATGATTACATGTTTCATGTATTGAATGAATATGCAAAGCTACTCAAATATAAGCCAACTATACCTGAGGGAGCAGTTGAGCTTTGTTCAGAAAGATTTGCTTGCAGCCCAACGGGCTTAGAGACAACATATAAGATTGACACCATGGTAAATGGGCCTTCAGAGGAAGGCCCATGTGAACTTCCTCCACCATATGAACCTTTAACACTTAAATCTATTCATGATCAAAATGCCAAGATCAAGGAACAAGTTTTAGCATGGGAAAAGGAGAGTTATGGGTGGTCATGGTGGACTTGGTGGTAAATCGTCGATCTCTATAGTCCGACCTTTTGGTGCAACAGTTACTCTTGTGAGTGACTGTCTTTAAGTGAGATGATATCAAAACAAGAGCTTAAATCTTCATGTTTATATTAGTTGAGCTATTTAATCCATGCATTAGAGGCTTCTAACAATGAAATCGTCTCATACAACAATTTATGCTGATACAATGTTTGATTGCGACTTAGCCATCGAATCAGGTTACTACATGAGTACATTGGTTTGATATGTATATTTGGAAGTAGATGAGTGAAAATATACTTATAGGGGCTAAAATTCCATAAACTAGAGGTCATGGCTACAATTGAAAATTGATAGTTTAGATGATATTGTAAAATGAAGGGCTAGTTTTTTCTATGATTAGAATGGTTTGAAAAATTTTGTCTTCTTAAGTTTTTTTGTTATTAATAGGGGTATGTGAAATTTATTTTCATAGACCAACTCATTTTTTGTTGACCATTTTCTATTTTAGGGATTAAAAAAGTGTACATTGTATCAAAATTATTGTGAAAAAAATTTGAATTTATAAGTTCTGATGAATTATGATTTTGATATTGTTTTGTGAATTTTAATTTTTTTAATGTCTTTTTGGACTTATTATTTTATTATATGATCACATATGAATGAGATAATACATATGAATGAACCAAGCACAAGTATTCTTGCTTAATTGCCAAAGAGTGATCCAACGGCTTAAAAATAATTTTAAATATATCTTGGCATTCGAAAAAATGAATAAAATTGTGAAAAGTTAATATGAATAATCCCGATATTGAGACGAATCAAACAAAATTTTACTTGACTATTATTAAGATGTCATATATTCTATCAATTGTTATTAATCTTGTGGATAGAGGAGATTCTCACCAGATATAATAACATATGACACCGTCGAAACTTAAAACCTATTATATAAATGATATATTGTCCTAATTTCTAAGGAATGTTGGTATTTTGTTAGGGCATTTACAATTCATTATACAATCACCCTTGCATACATTTATTTGGACGCACTCCAGGGTTTCCGTGGGCTCGAGTCCATAAACCCACAGTTTATGAACGTTGACTTGTATGCACAGTTGAGGTTTACTTTTTTCCAAAACCTTATGATGATAGGTAGCTTACCGACCAAATATTATAAGTAACTCTACAATCTACTATTTTAGTGATGTGAGATCTTCTCATATGTGAGCTACATCACATGTGAGCCACATCATATCCAAGAACTACGTTTAACTCGAATACCCTGTTATGTCGTGACAATTTGTTACATAATCACCAAGTGGGCTCACTCGTGTACCCACTGGGCACCCATGCGCTCGAGCCCACAAACTAACGGATAATGAAAGTTAACTTACATACATACTTAATGAGGTTTACGCTTTTCCAAAACCATATAATAATAAAGCATTACCCACTATCTTAATGATTAGGATTGTCTTTACATATGAAATATTTCCACCAACTAAGGACTTATAAATATGATTGACACATAATTTTATTGGAAAGTTTAATATATTAGTTAGATGCAGGTTTAAGTTTTGTATGCAACATTAGGGATTGTACATAAAAGCACCGGAAAATTTTAGAACTTTTCAAATTAACATGAACAACATACTTCCTTTGTTTTATATTAGTAACATCGGCAAAATAACACTATTCATTCATCACTCGAAATTTGTGATTAGTTTTTTAATTTATAGGTTAATATATTCAAGTGATATTTTGTTTGATTTGTCACATTGTAAATATTATTAATATTAAATTTTTATAATTTTTCAATATATAATTAGAAATATTAAAAATTTAATTAATGCATTAGACTACGTAAAAAAGCAAATGTTGCAACGAGGAATAAGTAATTGCTATCCTAGGAAGCTATCCTAGGAACGTAGTACCATTGTACATAAACTCATAGCTAAATCATGTAATGAAAGGACAATGTCTTCTTAGAAATTGGCTGGCCATGTGATTCCATCATCTCAAACTACACATTATTGACATGGTTTTCATTGGTTCTTCAAGACTTGTAACATAATCTAATCAAAATAATTATTTTGTCATTGAATTCCTCTTAGTTGATTTTCTTTCTACATGTCAACACCAAACTAAGTGTACACACTAGTCAAAAAAAGTATATGGTAGTACTGTAGTAGTGTGAAATTGTTTTCATTGGCTTTCTATCATTACCATCATCATCCCGCTCATAGGAAAACTGTGATCAGAATCTGGAGAGGAAAGTAAGACTATAACTCATACCCATGAAAGAGAGCGCGACTAAAAAGTCCCTCGACTCAAGAACATTCAGCTACTTGCAAAGCCTGCAACTTACACACACTATGATCAATACCAATAATTAAAAGAAAAGAAAATTAAGTAAAGAAAAAATTCAAAAAATAAAAATAAAATAAAAAATAAAATTAAAATAGAAAGGTAGAAATATAAAAGTGACAAAAGAGCGATATGTAAAAGGCTATGAACAAAGGCAACAACATGTAATTGGAACAGACTCAATATTCTAAGACGTGAATAAGGTGTCACCAACAACCCTTATCTCTAGTTAGGTCCTTCGAGAGGTGTAAGTCATGCAAGTCACTTTTAATTTGTTCTTCCCACGTTCTCCTATGTCTTCCTCGACTTCTCTTACTATTCACAATGATGCTTTTGATCCTTCTCACTAGGGCGTCATACGTTTTTCTCTGCACATGTCCAACCATCTCAACTTGTTCTCACGCATCTTTGCAAAGAGAGGTGTAACGCCTAACCTATCCTAAACTCCTGATTTCTAATTCTATCTATCATTGTGTGCCCACACATCCACCTCAAAATATGCAATTCTATAACATCCATCTTTTGTTCGAAAACCTTCTTTACGGGCTAATATTCTGTTATACAATAAAGTCGGCCTAATTGCAACACGGTAAATTTATCTTTTAATTTACTAGGGCACTTTTTATCACAAAGCACTCCGGTCACTGCTTGTCACTTAAGCCAACCCGCTTGTGTACGATAAGTAACATCTCCGTCAATCTCCCCATTATTTTGAATTACCGATCCCAAGTATTTGAACATGGACGTATACGAAACAACGTCTCCCCCTATGGTCACTTCTGATTCACCAATCAGTTATGTCCTGCTGAAGTTGCATTGCAAATATTCTGTCTTCGTACGACTTATGCGCAACCCTTTATCCTCTAAGACTGCTCTCCACTCTTATAATTTTCTATGAGCCTCTTTCTTAGTTTCCGGGACTAGAACGATATCGTTAGCGAATAATATGCACCATGGAACAGTCTCCCAGATAGACTTGGATATTTTGTTCATAACGACTGTAAAGATGAAAGGACTTAGATTTGATCCTTAATGTAGTCCCACTTTTATTGGGAGAGACTATATTATACCCACTGGAGTAAGAATGTTGGTCGATACTTTGTCATACATGTCTTGTATTGCCTCAATGTATCTTAGTGAATTACATCTACCCTAGAGACTATCCCAAACGATGCTTCGTGGTATGCTATCATACGCTTTCTTTAGATTGATGAACACCATATGTGGATCCTTCTTTCGCTCCTTATACTTTTCCATCAGTCTCCTCAAAATATGAATGGCCTCGGTAGTTGATCTTTCCGACACGAAGACAAAATTGATTCTCTCTAACCATCGTCTCCTTTCTAATCTTTCCCTGAATCACTATTTCCAACAGTTTTATTATCTGGCTTATAATTTTGATACCTTTATAGTTCCCGCATATCTGTGCATCGCCTTTGTTTTTATATGTTGGGATAAGTGTGTTAATCCTTTATTCTTCTAGCATCTTGCTTGACCTTAAGATGGCATTAAACAGGTTTGTCAACCAAAGAATGCCCTCTTCTCCTAAACTTCGTCATACCTCAATCAGAATGTTATCAGGTCCAACTGCCTTTATTCTCCCTATCTTTTGGAGATCTTCTCCTACTTGCTCTGTGGTAATATTTAGGGGTGTAAGTAATTTGGTAAAAATCAAACACCAAACCAAGCAAAATCGAATAAGTAATTTGGTTTGACTATATTTTAAATTTGATTAAAATGGACTGAATTTTAATTATAATAGGGTGTTCGGTTTGGACTCGATTTAGGGTCCAACAAAACCAAAAACCGAATTTTAAAGGCATGTTATATCTTCCATTTGATTTATTTGAATTTTATGCTCTTATATTTTAGATTTTTGTTAAAAGTTTTTTACTTGTTCAAATTAAAAACCTATAATTATTAATATCAATTTAGGAGCTTTAGAAAGAATAATTTTGAAACAATACATGCAAATTTGATTTTCGGTGCAAAATTTATAAATCGGTGCAATTCGGTCTATCCGGTTCAATTTGAATTGGTATTTTAAAATTCGGTTCGGCTCAATTTGGATTATAAATATTATGATTTGGCTTTGGAATGAAAATATGAAAACCAAATTTTATTCGGTTTGATTTGGATTCGTATCGAATCCAAACCAAAAAAGAAACTTTCACCCCTTGTAATATCAGTAGTCAATCCATACTTAGGAGTTCTATGAATGTCGAAAGCTTTTTGACCCTCCTTTACACCCCTAGTCTCGTTGAGCAGTTGAGAAAAATATTGATGCCATCGCATTTTGATGTCTTCTTGTTTAAGGAGCACTCGTCGCACTCATTTTTGATGTACTTCACTGTCCCTAAGTCTTGCCTCTGCTTGGACCTGGCTTTAGCCAACTTAAAAATATGCTTCTCGTTTTCTTTGGTGTAGCTTTTGATAAAAGTCCTCATACGCTCGACATTTTGCCTCTGCTACCGCTTTCTTTGCCACCGGTTTAGCTTCTTTATAACTCTCGTTCTTCTATATCCTATCCCCCTCCTCCTGCAGCCATAAATTCCTTGAATTTCTTGTTTTTGTCTTTTATCTTCTTTTGCAACTCCTCGTTTCACCACCACGACTATTGGTACACCTTTGATTTACCCGTCGACACCCCTAAAGTCTCTTTTGCCTCTTTTCGAATGGTTTCAACCGTAGTTACCCACATTTGATTTGCATCATTAGGTTTACTAGGGTACCCCAACGACTTGATCTAGCTTGATAGGGTTGTGGTCATATCCCCTTTAAGTCTACCCCACCTGATCGTTTATTTGAACTCTATCTTCTTCTTGGCAATATGCCTGCTCATCCTAAACACTAGAACTAATAAACTATGTTGGGTGAGCATCTCTGTACCTAGCACCACTTTGCAATCCAAACACGAGGTCCGATCGCCCTGTCGTGCTAATCCATATTTGTACATATATTCAATTCTAAATCTTCGAAGTTATTATTATTTATAATACAAAGATCATAAATGTAATTTTTTTCTACACATTTAATCCATTGAATGAAAGCCACAAAAAGGAATAAGCCAAGTATAGAAATGTTGGATGTAGTATTATCAAATTGAAACATATAATAAAATAAAGGAAAAAGTATTTAGAATAATCCAATTTTTTCTTGATTTTTCTACAATAATCCCAATTATTGATTAACCATGAATAATCCGAACTTTGAGTTATATTCTCGACAATACACCATGATGACTGGTGACTTGCTGTAACAGGTAAACTTTAATTAAAAAAAGTATAACCAAATGCGACTTTACTCAATCTAATCCCAAGAATCACATCAGACTCACCCAAGTCCGTCATCTTAACATTTGTTGAAGATAACATAACATTAGTCTCATTGATAAGCCATATGTTTGGTCCACAAATTAATATATCATCCACATAAAATAAAGTATCATATAATAACCGTAATACAATTTTTTCAAAGACCTCCATCAAACTAACCATTAAGGGCTAATTTTAAGACTATAAAAATATTTCTTATGCTTATACAAAACTTTTTCTCTTTTACTTGAACCACAAAATCAAATTTAACATGAAAAATTAAAAATAGAGTTGAAGAATTATATAAGCGTTTTTATTTAGGTTTTTCAGGGTAATCATATGAGAATAATATATTAACGAAAGTCGATTATTTTGTGTTGATTAAGGTGCATTTATAGTTTAAACCCAACAAAGCATATAACTAGTTTAATGGTAACAAAAAGAGTAAACCATACATTGGGCACATGCTTGTTCGATCGAGCAACCCATGTGATCGTTTGAGCACGAATAGAAAAAAAAGATTTCAACTCCATAGCTTGGGTTGCTCGTTCAGTCGAAGAAATCAGTGTGCTCATTTGAGCACGAATTAGGAAAAGCAACACTGCAACTTTAAAGCTTGGTCAACACAATTGATTCAGCGATACATGTGTTCGTTTGAGCACAAGTAGCAAAACAAGACGTAAACTCCCGACCTTGGCCAGCTCGATCGAGAAGCTTATCGTTTCCAGCTCATTGCTTTACGGTGTTCTTTTGTCATTCAAGTACGACCGGTGCTCATCTAAGCAATCCTCATTAGCAATCATAAGTTCAAAACACTACCTTCGAGTCCAAACCACACACACTACAACATATTTGCTTTTAGTGGGATATATTTAGCGACATTTAATTTAAATGTCGCTATTACAAATTTCTTATAGTGTATATAGAGGATTTAGTGACATTTATTAGAGCTTTTAGCAGCATATTAAAAAGTCATACTAAAGCTTTTAGCAATATAGGATCTAGTGACATTTCTCACAAATGTCACTATAGACTATAGTGATAATTACATTTGCCACTAAAGATCAAACTAAGTGTCGTTAAATCACTTTTTGGTGGAACTTAAAATAAAAATCTATAATTAGTATACTAAAAATATGAATCAGTGGCATTTTTTTAATGCCACTAAATCCGTTGTCGCAAAAAGCTAAGGTTGTTGTAGTGATACTAGTGACACACCCCTCAAGGCATCTTATGCCATCCTCGGATCATGACAATATCTCTTCTCCCCTCTATCATAAAGATGTAATTAGTAACAATTTATTTGGTGAAAGTATTCAATTTGGTTACATATGAGTGTGAATTATTATCATTGAAAGGTTCTATTTAATTTAAATAAGTATTATGCATTTTATATATGTTAACAATTTATTATGCATTGTATAGATGTATGTTACAAATTATATGTAAAAGGACGCTATTAAGTTATGTTAATAGTAGTACGTCAATTTTCTAGTATTATGTTTTTATCTATTAAAATAAGAGTGTTTAATTTTCTTTTAAAATTATTTATTAGCTCAAACGATATTATCATTGTATCTAAATAGCTCAAATATGAAGTAAGTTAGTTGGAGTAAGTCAATATGAAGATTTGTCATGTTTTGTTCTATTTAAATCATACCAACATATTTGCTAAAGTATCTTTATTCTACCATGATGAAGCCATGGTTTTTAACATTTATCTAATGTGCGTTTATGTATAAATTAATTAAGGGTCAGGCCCGTTTTTAAACCTTCGATGGCCTAGGGTAAGATTAAAAATATGGACCCTTATATAGAAGATTAAAAATATGGGACCTTATTTAGAAGATTAAAAACCCACAATCTGAATATAAATCATTAGATAGACGAGAATGAGAGAAAAAACTTTAAGTTCAAAAATGCTCCAATTCATCCTAATCTTCTAATTAGTTTGAAATATCTTTCAAATTCCCTTGTTATCTAGATAAATATGAAAATTTCCCCCTCTTTTTTTGAAATTGTAACGAATATTTGAAGAATTTTGCCATTTTTTTTACTTGAAATCACCATAGAAATTAGGAAATACTAAGTTTCCATTTAGATTTGGAAGAAGAACCGTGTAAATATGGCCCTGGGCCTTTGCCCACCCGCCCTAGGCCATATATGGCCCTGTTAAGGGTCATCATCTATTAAAGTTCAAAATAAGTTTAAATGTTTTATAGATTTGTAACAGTGGAATATAAAAGTAATTTTGATAGCTAATTTGGAGGCGTCTTATCCGTGTTTTCGATTACTGATTCCTTGTGAATACCTTCTGGGGTTCTTTTTCTCTTGCCTGTTCTTCTCCTCATCTTTTCTCGAGCCGAGGGACTCTTTTTGGTCGTGCTCTCCTTTATGGGTATGAGTTGTCGCCGTCCTTTCCCTCCCCAGACCCTGTCTATAGTTCTCTATGGACGGGATACACCGGGTAGGATGATGATGATGATGAATCTTTAATTTTTAATTATGAAAATCATAACAACTAGTGTATCCTACCTATTAAAGCTATGATTTGGATATGGGGAAGCATGAAAGGTAGCGAACCATAATAGTTGACAATAAGACCGTCCTTTGATAATATTAGCAAATGATAACAGAAGACAAGACAAGAAAACAAGTATTAAGACTTATAACATAAAACAACAACATAATCATCATCATTAGCCCTCTGAAATCTCGCTATGGGAAGGGCTAAGGTTTGGGGAGTGTGGGTAAAAGACAAATTAGTAACCTTATTGCAAGGAGGTCGCTATCCAAAAGAACCCCTCAGCTTGAGAAACATAACATAAAGAATATCTTTTCATGGGAAGACCTGCAAAAGAAAACATGAAACATAGAATAACACAAGATGATGCACAATCCAGGAGACAAAAACTAACAGGACCAAATAAGAAAAATAGCTATGACACCATAAGGGAAAACACGAGTTACTACAAGGAAGCTAATGAGACTCCCGGACATGATTCTGACATCTCCAATAATTTATCACCACAACATAATTTGCTTTTAGTGTGACATATTTAGTGACATTTAATTTAAATGTCGTTATTTCAAATTGCTAATAGTATATATGGAGTATTTAGTGACATTTATTAGACCCTTTAGCAGCATATTAAAACATCATACCAAAGCTTTTTGCGACATAGGATCTAGTGACATTTCTCACAAATGTCACACTATATTAACAATTACATATGCCACTAAGGACCAAATAAAGTGTCGTTAAATCGCTTTATGGTAAATCATTAAATAAAAACCAATAATTATTACATTAAAAATATAAATTAGTGGCATTTTTTTTTATTTTTTTATTTTTTTAAACCAGTCCTATCTAAAATCGAGAGCAAACTTTCTTCATGGAAAACGAAGATACTCTCGCGTGCAGGTAGACTTACCTTGATCAAAAGTGTTCTTAATAGCCTGCCAATATATTATATGAGTATATTCAGGATGCCCAAGTCGATTGCTATGAAAATTGTAAAGATGCAGAGAAAATTCTTTTGGGGTGTATCCAGTTGTGGGAAATTAGTGCCTCCTCCGGTGTCATGGTCGTCGATTGAGCTCCCAAAGAACCTGGGGGGTTTGGGGGTTGGTAACATTTTGTATAAGAATCTTGTCCTACTCTTCAAGTGGTGGTGGAGATATTCGGAGTGCGATCAATCTCTATGGAAGCGTATACTCATCTCCATTTATAATATTAAAACCTTGAAGGCTTCCTCTGAGTCATTTGACAACATTAAGAATGGTACCTGGGCCTATCTAATGGGCGATGTTACAGATGTTAGGAAGGTACATACTGTCGTTGAAAATGGTCTTCTGGCAAAGGTTGGTGATGGGAGGACAACCCTTTTTTGGCACGACAAATGGGCTATTTCTGGCCCGATTAAATCTTTCTTTCCTAGACTATTCTCCATTTCTGAACAAAGGAACAATACTATTAGAGAGATGGGGGAGTGGCAGAACAACACGTGGGTGTGGAGATTTCGTTGGAGAAGGAGACTGTCTGATTAGGAACGGGATGACCTTGAGAGGTTAATGATCCTTGTTCAGCAAATTGTGCCTCAAAATGGCAAATCTGATGGCATATGTTGGCATGGTAACGAGTGCAAATGTCACACTATATTAACAATTACATATGCCACTAAAGACCAAATAAAGTGTCGTTAAATCGCTTTATGGTAAATCACTAAACAAAAACCAATAATTATTACATTAAAAATATAAATTAGTGGCAGTTTTTTTTATTTTTATTTTTTTAAACCAGTCCTATCTAAAATCGAGAGCAAACTTTCTTCATGGAAAACGAAGATACTCTTCCGTGCAGGTAGACTTACCTTGATCAAAAGTGTTCTTAATAGCCTGCCAATATATTATATGAGTATATTCAGGATGCCCAAGTCGATTGCTATGAAAATTGTAAAGATGCAGAGAAAATTCTTTTGGGGTGTATCCAGTTGTGGGAAATTAGTGCCTCCTCCGGTGTCATGGTCGTCGATTGAGCTCCCAAAGAACCTGGGGGGTTTGGGGGTTGGTAACATTTTGTATAAGAATCTTGTCCTACTCTTCAAGTGGTGGTGGAGATATTCGGAGTGCGATCAATCTCTATGGAAGCGTATACTCATCTCCATTTATAATATTAAAACCTTGAAGGCTTCCTCTGAGTCATTTGGCAACATTAAGAATGGTACCTGGGCCTATCTAATGGGCGATGATACAGATGTTAGGAAGGTACATACTGTCGTTGAAAATGGTCTTCTGGCAAAGGTTGGTGATGGGAGGACAACCCTTTTTTGGCACGACAAATGGGCTATTTCTGGCCCGATTAAATCTTCCTTTCCTAGACTATTCTCCATTTCTGAACAAAGGAACAATACTATTAGAGAGATGGGGGAGTGGCAGAACAACACGTGGGTGTGGAGATTTCGTTGGAGAAGGAGACTGTTTGATTGGGAACGGGATGACCTTGAGAGGTTAATGATCCTTGTTGAGCAAATTGTGCCTCAAAATGGCAAATCTGATGGCATATGTTGGCATGGTAACGAGTGCAAATGTCACACTATATTAACAATTACATATGCCACTAAAGATCAAATAAAGTGTCGTTAAATCGCTTTATGGTAAATCATTAAATAAAAACCAATAATTATTACATTAAAAATATAAATTAGTGGCATTTTTTTTTATTTTTTTATTTTTTTAAACCAGTCCTATCTAAAATCGAGAGCAAACTTTCTTCATGGAAAACGAAGATACTCTCGCGTGCAGGTAGACTTACCTTGATCAAAAGTGTTCTTAATAGCCTGCCAATATATTATATGAGTATATTCAGGATGCCCAAGTCGATTGCTATGAAAATTGTAAAGATGCAGAGAAAATTCTTTTGGGGTGTATCCAGTTGTGGGAAATTAGTGCCTCCTCCGGTGTCATGGTCGTCGATTGAGCTCCCAAAGAACCTGGGGGGTTTGGGGGTTGGTAACATTTTGTATAAGAATCTTGTCCTACTCTTCAAGTGGTGGTGGAGATATTCGGAGTGCGATCAATCTCTATGTTGGTTTTTTTTTTTTTTTTTTTTTTCCTTTGGGGCTTTCTTAGATTGATGATGGTGGTTTTGTGCTTGAAACTTAGGCTATAGCTTTAGCTAATGGTGTGTAAGGTGATAGTTACGTAGTAGGCTGGATGGTTTGTTGGTACACCTAATTGGTGTGTAAGGTGTCTCTCTTTTTCTTTGACGACGCATAGTCCACCCCTATGCTGTTTTGGGTGGCCTGACTCTTGGCCCCCTCTTCCAATGGCTTTTTTCCCTCGCGGGGTTTTTTATGCCGACGGTTTTGGGGTTCCCCAAGTCTCAGTGTTTTGGGTTTATTTCATCTATATATATATCTCCCAAATTTTCAAAAAATAAAAAATAAAAAAATAATAAAAAAAAATAAAAAAAATAGTGGCATTTTTTAATGCCACTAAATCCAATGTCGCAAAATGTTATATTTGTTGCAGTGTATGTCCCAGTGCTTATAACATAAAAACAAGAAAATATAAATAACAATCTTAAAGACAAGATATTAAACAAGGCGAAGATAATTATTGACCATCTAGGTCTTCATATATAATCTATAAAGACATACTTAATTAAAAAGTCCAACTTGGGGTCGCTTGGCACTACAACTTAATTTGCTTTTAGTGGGATATATTTAGCGACATTTTAATTTAAATGTCACTATTTCAAATTTCTTGTAGTGTATATAAAGGATTTAGTGACATTTTATTAGAGTCTTAAGCAACACATTAAAAAGTCACACTAAAGCTTTTAGCGACATAGGATATAGTGACATTTGTGTATAGTGACAGTTATATATGCCACTAAAGACCAAATTAGTGTCGCTAAATCACTTTATGGTGGAACTTAAAATAAAAACTAATAATTATTACACTAAAAATATGAATCAGAGACATTTTTTTAATGCCACTAAATTCAATGTCGCAAAAAGCTAAATTTGTTGTAGTGTGGATTGAGAGTAAATATTTAAGGTAGAAGAAAAGTCAAACTAATGTAATAAAGGTAATTAGATATGCAAATGAAGTTATTGAAATAATTGTGATAGAGGTAGAATAATAGTAGATTAAAAAGGATGAATAGAAAAAGAGTTTGATTTCATTTATTTGGAGGTAAAGAATTCCTCCACCTCCCCCTAGGGTAAATTTATACTCCAAAGTAAGAGAATTTATTGCTATTTTCTCTATTTTTTCATTACCTTCTAATTCATTCTTCCACCTCTCTAACAATCAAAATCCTTTAATCATCTACCTAGTTAACCTTAAATTCCTACTTTGACTTTAATTACCCCTTAAATATTTACCTTCATTCCAAACGACCCCTTAAATCCCATTTGTTCTCTCTATATTTTGAAAATGAACTTCTAGTTCTCTACAAAGGCTAACCCATTATCATAAATATATTTTCCATTTCTCACCATCTTATAGAACACTTAACTTAATTATAAAGATTATTATGAATGGGATTTCTCAAATGGCATTATATGGGGAAGGACTCAATTAGCACTCCAATTAATGAAATTTTTTAATAAGTTTTCATGATATTCAAGTGGGAAAATTTTGGCCACCTTTAAGCAAACGACATCATCTCTTTTTCTATGTCTCAACATATTGAAAAGTAAATGTTATTAATTATTGTTAATTAATCTATTTTTAAGAGTAATCCGTGAATTGTGAAATCATCTTACCTCAACAAGTAGATATCTACACTTGTCTTTAGAAAATTATAATATAATTAGACGTGAACATACAAACTACTCTTACTTATTCCTAATTTTGATTAATATGTTGTCGGCAAGCACCCTTTTTTATACAAGACAAAACATCACAACCCTATTGAGTATATGCGGCAACAAGATACTGTTTTTTTTTTATTTTTTTTTTTATTTTTATAATAGATGCCAATACCCAATCAAACCATTGTTATAATAATTTATTGTTATTAATTATAATTTATAGTTTAAATAAGTTTTGCAATTAGGTAAGTTAATAATAAAATTTAATATTTTTTAGTAAGAAATCATATTTTGTTACAAAATAATAAGGAAAAGGAGATGAACTATTTGGGCTTAACCCCTCTCGAGGAGAGAACCAATACAAAATCATTAGGAGAGGGAGGTCAAAAATCTTAAATGACCCCTCCCAAAACCCTTATAGGAAACTACAAAGCAAAGCAAAAAACATAAGCACTATTCACTGACTACCTGTTTGGTTAGAGGTATTAAAAAATAGTAGAAATGATGATGGAAAATTAGTGTAATATTGTTATACAGAAAAATTTCTCGACAAGTTAGATGATCATAATCTCCTTCAACAATCTTATTAATTTGAATTTATTATATACCGTAAATTTTCCATCATATCATTATATCATCATCATACAATTAAAAGACAACTTCGTTACGTACGTATTAACTTTATGATTGTATATTAAACAATCATACAATATAATCAAAAGACTGGAAAATTCTACACGTCATCATTATAAAGCCACGTTAAATGGAAATGTTTTATTGGTTGGTCTTGATTCTGTACAAATAAAATTAATCAACATGTTATTTTTAGAGTTCCTAATTAAATTTTAATTAAATCGAGTAATCATCAATGGAAAAACATAATAAACTGAATGATTCTGACTTAGATTTAGCTATATTAGAAAAAATATTAATTTGAATTTATTATATACCGTAAATTTAGCATCAGATCATTATATCATCATCATAAAATGATTAGAAAACTTCGTTATATATTAAATTTAGAAGGGCTAAAAAATAACATGTTGATTGATTCTATTTGCCACGTAATCCAAGTGGAATTTTTCCAGTCTTTTTATTATATTGTATATAAAGATGACAAGTGGAATTTTCCAGTCTTTTTATTATGTTGTATATAAAGATGACAACTAGAATTTTCCAGTCTTATTTTTGTTTATATCTATATTACATTTTATCACAATTGCACATTATTATTTTTGTTTATATCTATATCACATTTTATCTAAACTTGATGAATTTAGAATGATAAATATACTTGCATCACTTAGAAATTAAATTTATATGTCTTGATACATTTACACAATCGTGCATTACACGGGCTTATATACTAGTTAAAAATAAATAAAGAGTTGTATCAAACGGGTGAGATTTATTAGTTAGTACTCCTAGCTACTAGCATATAAACCTTATTATTCTTAATAAGCATTTATTCTTCCTCCGCTCTGAAATACTTGCTACATTTTGTTTTTGGGCACCATTCATCGTTTAAGCTTATTTTATATATTGCGACTAATATGTAAGTATAATAATATAGTCAAGTGGGATCCTGTTTGAATCGTCTAATCGCATACTTTCATAATATAAATTTTTTATAATTTTTAAATGTGTATAATTCGACATATAAATGAATAAAATAGTACATTGAATTGCATAAAAAGTTAAATATAGTAAGTATTTTGAAACGGAGGAAGATATGAAGTTATTATTTTAGCTAGTCCTTCCGTTCCTTTACCATATGTTGTACAAAAAAACAGTTTTCTATGTTACAATTTAGGATTGAATTATCATACATTATACTAAAAAAATTTGGAAAATTTCAAGCGTAATACCAAAGAGAGTTCTGGCAAATAAAAGTCATCTATTGGCTAAAGAATGACATAACATTTGATCTTGACTAGTATTTTTATCATTAAAGTATTTTTGACTAATAATTATTTATAGTTAAATTGAGTAATTTTAATACATTGGATAATATATTGCTGATAATTTCCAAAATTACAAAGTTTATTTATACATATAAGTGTGAAAGTTGAGTATTTTTACTGCATAATATCACTGAATTTATTTATATTATCATATGTTTATAAATGTCGATGCTAAAAAAATCATGCATTTTACGGGTTTCTACTCTCTACACTAGTATTCTAATTAATATTAAGCGACACCTGCTACAAGTTACATTAAAAATTTCTATATTTTGTAAAAAACAAGGTTTTTAGGATCACATTCTGCCTAGGATCGTTGAGGTGTTGGATTGAAATCGGTAGAATCGGAACGTAGGATCGTGTGATCCTACACATGCATTAATGTGCTTTGGATTACTAATTATCAATTATATTTGTTCTCTTTTTCAGTTTTAAGGTGTATGTAAGAACATATTTGACTTCATTTATTATATTTTGAAAAAAAAAATTACTAATAATTTTTAAACTGCAAATCATGAAAAATCTTAATTTTTATAAAGGTATTAATATAAATATTTTAAATATATATTTATACGTAAGTAGAATCTGTATTATATGAAAACATTTTACGGCTGGAATACCCATGTAGGATCAGATCATTGGATCGTAGAATCTTAGAATCGTGTTATGATCCTACCACATAACGTATTGAGCTATAGGTAGGATCGCACAATTTTACCACATTAAGATCCTACCAACGATCCAAATCGGTCGCCTGTTTTTGGATCGTAGATCGTAGAATAGTAGATCAAAATCGAGATTTTGATAAATATGAGGTCAGAATAACTTTGTTAATTTAAATCAAAAGACTTTATTTTCTTTTTCACTTGAAAATTTTCTAAACCATTTTTGTCAAAGAACTATCTCAGCCAATAGTCTAAATTGATGGTTAAGGCAATCATGATATGTTATTTACTATAATACGCATCCTCACAGTCACACCAAAGCCCATTGGACTTGAAGTGTGAATTTACATAGAAGCTAAATATTCCAATTTAAATAAAGAGTGATCGAAATTAAACTCGTTGTCACGTTAACTTCTAATAACATGTCGTGTTAATTAGTTTCTTCGCAATTTTTAATAAACTGTTATATAAAAGTGAAAATGGACAAAAGACAGTAGTAGTAATGAAACAAACCTATCAAGACGATGGACGGTGCTGAAGCAGTTGGTCAGTGTTAATCAATTTTATAAAAGGAAGGAGACACTACCAATTTGTTTATATATTAATTATATGACAACTTATTACATTATGATTTATGAACAAGGGGTACAATGTATGTAGTAAGTCAAAGATATACTGGTGGAAGACAAGGATCGCCCATCATGTAAAATAAAATCAACCAGCACCGCGTAAAAGCAAAATACTTTAATACTATTTAACATTTAAATAACAATTCATCAAATGAGAAATTTAGAATGTGGACTTTTCGTTTTGAAGTTATCTCTTTGAGAAGCGGTCTTTATAAGAGTAGATGTAAATAAAATGACACTATAACATATTTGCTTTTAGTGGGATATATTTAGCGACATTTAATTTAAATGTCGCTATTTCAAATTTCTTATAATGTATATAGAGGATTTAGTGACATTTATTAGACACTTTAGCAGCATATTAAAAAGTCACACTAAAGCTTTTAGCGGCATAGCATCTAGTGACATTTCTCACAAATGACACTATAGACTATAGTGACAATTACATATGCCACTAAAGACCAAATTAAGTATCGCTAGATTACTTTATGTTGAACTTAAAATAAAAGGCAATAAATTACTTTATGTTGAACTTAAAATAAAAGGCAATAATTATTACACTAAAAATATGAATTAGTAATATTTTTTTAATGCCACTAAAGCCAATGTCGCAAAAACCTAAAGTTGTTGTAGTGTGGTTTTATATGATGGACTTATCCTTAAGACGATGTTCATTATGTTCAAAGTATTTAGTTAGAGTTATTATTATCATTATTTTTATGGGTTGTCGTCTTCCTTCCTTCCCCATATCCTGATTATATAGTTCTTGTGAGCGAGATATACAAAATATGATGATGGTGATTTTTATGTTGCATTATAGTTTGGACTAACATTTTCATGTTGCTTGGCAATTTAAGGTTAATTATTTGAACTTACATCACTACAACAAATTTAGCTTTTTGCGACATTGAATTTAGTGGTATTAGAAAAATGTCACTGATTCATATTTTTAGTGTAATAATTATTGATTTTTATTTTAAGTTCCATCATAAAGTGATTTAGCGACACTTAATTTAGCCTTTAGTGGTATATGTAATTGTCACTGTAGCCTATAGTGGCATTTGTGAGAAATGCCACTAGATCCTATGTCGTTAAAAGATTTAGTGTGACTTTTTAATATACTGTTAAAGGGTCTAATAAATGTACTAAATCCTCTATATATACTATAAGAAATTTAAAATAGTGACATTTAAATTAAATGTCGTTAAATATATCCCATTAAAAGAAAATTATGTTGTAGTGCATTGTGATTACTCATTGGAGCATATTAATCTTGCTTACGTTTTATTGGAATATCTTTGATACTCTAGAAAGATTCTAGCTATGATCATTCGTTTGCTAGAATTATGGCCTAATTTACTGGTGCATTTTTTGTAAGTATCTTTTTAATATATCTTGCTTGGAGAATAAAAGATTTCATCTCTTTGAAATCTCAAAGAAAACATGTGATTCTCTCTATATGGTAAGTTTTATGAAATCCTTGATTGACTTAATTGATCGATATATTATGAAAAGATTATATTCTCCTAAGTAATTATTTTCATGTCGTTTATAGCTAGTGCTCAAAGAATTACATAATTTTGTTTCAATATATTGTTAAAGAGACACTTGTATTGCAAAGAAAAGTAATTGGAATTCTAAATTATACAATATTATTTTTTGCTATACTAATAAGTGATAGAATTTAGAAATGGGCCTAGGCAACCCAAATAAGGAGAAGAAGAAGTAGTTCACTCATAAACCCAAAGAAGGTTCACTACTAAAACCAATTGGTTATAGTAGGAGTTACTCCTTGTGTATATAAAGTGATGCATACTCTTCTCTTTCTCCGATGTGGGACAACTCACATGTGGGTATCACATGGGCACTTCAACACTCCCCCTCACATGTGAGTGTCCTTAGAATTTTAGCCCACCAGAAGGGTTACAAACCTATTGGAAATGAACATCCAATTAAACGCCCCTTAACCAGTGGTAAGATTAAATGCCCAGTATAAAGGCCCAACAACAAACCGGGCTCTGATACCATGAAGAATAGTAAAACAGCGGAAATAAGAAGTTTTGGGGTTAATTATTGTGTTCGTATTGAATAAAAATGGTTTACAAAGCTTGATTATATACACTAATTGATAAGCTAATCTAGGAAGGAAATAAAACAATTCCTAAAATATAATATTCTAGGAATCAAGAATATACTGAAAATAATTAATGATTTCCTAAATATTTGCTGATTTCCTACACTCCCCTCAAGTTAGGTCATATGGTTCAGCGGGACCTAACTTGCATATAGCATCGTCGAATATTTCTGATGAGACTGCTTTGGTGAGGATATCTGCAAGTTGACCCTTTGATCGAAAAAATGGAAGTTGTATAACCCCTTTTTCGAGTTTTTCTTTGAAGTGCCGGTCAATCTCAACATACTTGGTACGATCATGTTGTACTGGATTTCCTGAGATGCTGATGGTTGCCTTATTATCACAGAACAAATTACAAGGCCCTTTATGTGGAAAACTCAATTCTCCCAGAAGTTTTCTAATCCAGAGTATCTCTGTAACTCCTTTTGCTATCCCTCGAAATTCTGCTTCTGCACTTCATAGGGCCACCACCTTCTGTTTCTTGCTTTTCCATGTGACCAGATTTTCCCCAACTAGAGTAAAGTACCCTGATGTCGACTTCCTGTCATCTCTGTCACCAGCCCAGTCTGCATCTGTGTACGCCAGTAGATCAAGATTGTTGTTTTTCCCAAATAATAGCCCTTTACTGCTTGTACCTTTTAGATATCTCAATATTCGCATTACGACAGTCATGTGATGAATTTGCGGTTTATGCATGAATCTGCTAACAACACCAACTGCGTAGGCTATATCAGGTTGAGTATGCGACAAATAAATGAGTTTTCCTACCAACCTCCTATACCGATCTTGATCTGCTGGTTTTTCCCTTTCGACTATTTGTAATCCATGATTGGCTGCGATAGGAGTGTCTGCTGGTTTACAATCAAGCATGCCAGTTTCTGCCAAAAAATCGAGAATGTACTTTCGCTGACTTATGAAGATTCCCTTCTTTGATCTCAAGACCTCAATACCCAGAAAGTACTTTAGATGTCCCAAATCTTTCATGTTGAATTCCCCAGACAGTTTCCTTTTCAGATCTCGTATCTCTTCTGTTTCGTTGCCAGTAATCACCATATCATCCACATAAATGATTAAACATGTAATCCGATCCTTTTCTTTCTTGAGGAACAACGTATGATCGGAATTACTCTGTTTATACCCGAACTTCTTCATCGCGGAAGTGAATCTCCCAAACTAAGCTCGTGGTGACTGTTTGAGGCCATATAGAGCCTTTTTCAACTTACATCCTTCTTTCTGACCATATGTATCTGAGAACCCTGGAGGAGGTTTCATGTAGACTTCTTTGAGCTTACCATGTAGAAATGCATTTTTCACATCAAATTGATGTAATGGTCAATCTTTATTTGCCGCTATAGAGAACAGAACCCTGATAGTATCAATCTTGGCTACAGGAGAGAAAGTCTCGGAGTAATCTATGCCATAGGTTTGAGTATACCCTTTAGCAACAAGTCGAGCTTTATACCGTTCAATGGTCCCATCAGTATAATACTTGATAATAAAGACCCATTTGCATCCTACCGTCTTCTTTCCTTTGGGTAGCTCACATTTCTCCCCAAGTATCATTTTTCATCAATGCTGCAATTTCCTCCTCCATTGCCTTCTTCCATCTTGGATCCTGAAGAGCTTCTTCAACACTCTCTAGTATTTTGTTGGAGTACAGAGAAGTATTAAAGGCTCTAGCTGTTTGAGCAAGGTTCTCATCAATAGTACGATCTAGCAGGTATCTCGACCTCTTTGCCTCATAATCAGGATCATATCTCCTTGGGGGAATGCCCCGTGTGCTCCTCTTGGGTAATTCATACCTGTTTATCACCTCAGTACTAACTTGAATATCATGCTCAACATTAGGTTCAACGTTAGTACTCGCTTCATTCAAATCTTCTATCAGAACTGGAGAAATAGAAATAGGCGCAATAGGAGAAGTATCATCAGTTACCTCAATGGATGCAGGAGACTCAGGGGTAGGAGTGATCTGAGGAGAGGAAAGAGCAATGATCGCTTCTGAGACAGTATCGGTGGCGTAACCTACTTGCTCTTTTGGGTCAATCCAACTAGGGTGTGTTAGCCAGCTTAGATCCTCAACATGATTCTCCCCCTGAGATCTAAGCTGGGTAAAGTAGAAAGAGTCCTCAAAGAATTCACAATCCATCGTAACATACATTCGATACTCCACAGGGTCAAAACATCGATATCCCTTTTGAGTGGTTCCGTAACCCAAGAAGACACATTTTGTGGCTCGGGGTTCGAGTTTGGTGCGAGTAGATTTAGAAAGGTGAACAAAGACAACGCACCCGAAGACCCGAGGAGGAAGAGAATGTGAGGATGGAACTGGAAGATGGGATTTGAGGGTATCGAGGGGGGTTTTGAAGTTTAGGATTTTGGTAGGGAGACGGTTGGTTAAATATGTGGCTGTGGCAAGAGCTTCGGGCCAATAAGCTGTAGGAACCCGAGATTCAAACATTAGGGATCGGGTTATGTCTAGAAGGGTACGATTTTCCGCTCTGCGACCCCGTTTTGTTGAGGTTTGTTAGGGCAAGTGGTTTGATGTATGAGTCCATGGCTGGTCATAAATTGTTTCATATTAAGGTTGACATATTCCCCCCCATTATCTGATCGAAGAATTTGACGTTGAGTTTTAAACTGGGTAACAATCATCGTATAAAACGTAACAAAGACATCAAAGACTTCAGATTTATGTTTTAATAGGTAAACCCAACTCATGCGTGTACAATCATCAACAAAGAGAACAAAATATGAGAAACCATGGCAAAGGTTTAGACGTTCGAGACAAACTAGGAAAATACGAATGTTTATGACTCTTAGCTAACACACAAGTTTCACAATTCAAAAAATTATTACAACTAGAAAGAGATGGAAAAAGACGGTTTAGATAACCCACAAATGCATGACCTAGACGCCTATGCCACATTTTAAGCTGATAATCCGGAGACCCGCGAGCAAGCGATGTATGACCTTTGTGATCCATCTCATCCACGTAGTATAGTCCTCCCTTCTCAGTACCACGCCCAATGATCGCCCCGGTCTGAGCATCCTACACAATACACCCATCAGATGTCATGAGAACAGTGCAATTTAATTTCTTAGTCAACTGACTAATAGACAGAAGTTTATGAGTTAGACTAGGAATTAAGAGACAATTTTTAAGCTGCAACGATGAAGAAATATCAATTGGGCCCGCATGAGTAACATTAATAAAAGCACCATTGGCAGTCTGAATTTTATTCCGAGGGGTGCGTGTAAAAGAAAGAAGGTCAGACGACTCATATGTCATTGTATCGGTCGCACCGCAATCAAATATCCAAGGCCCATAATGTTTCCCACATAAGAAACCCATACGGTTAGTAATGGGCTTAGAAAATAAATTATTAGTGGGCTCCTTCATGTGTGTATGGGCTAAGGTTTGCACATGAGTACTTCCTTTATAAAAGGTGGTATTTGTGGAAAGTCCACCCACCCCCATTCTCTCTCTAATTTCGGCATTTTCTCTCTCTTCACCCTCCCCATTTTCGGCTTTTGTATTACCTTTATCACCATTATTGCTTGTGATAACCTTCACCATTTTTCTTGCATTACCTGTTACATAAGGATGAAGATCGGCCTCTGACTGTTCATTTGGTGTTTGCCGGCCGTCGGGGAGACTAGAAGTGTGATACCCCAGATTTAGCTTGAAAAGAGATTGATAGACTACTCATATCAACAAGGTGCATCTTTTTTTCTAGGGAGCCCATTTTCTAAGAACTCCACAGTTAAGCGTGCTTGTGGGGAGCAATCTTAGGATGGGTGACCTCCCGGGAAGTTTCCTGGGTGCGCACGAGTGAGGCCAAAGTGCGCTGGAAAGACTTGTGGTTGTCTGTGGGGCTAGTCTACGGTCTCCATGAGTACTCACCGGTGGTCCTTTGGGCCGGGGTGTTATAAATGGTATCAGAGCGACCCTACGACCGTGGCTGATTGTGTGTTCAGTGCACCTAGCGGGGAAAGATCCTGAAATGACGGTCCAACGAGGACGTTGTATTCCTAAGTGGGGGTAAGTGTGATACCCCAGATTTAGCTTGAAAAGAGATTGATAGACTACTCATATCAACAAGGTGCATCTTCTTTTCTAGGGAACCCATTTGCTAAGAACTCCACAATTAAGCGTGCTTGTGGGGAGCAATCTTAGGATGGGTGACCTCCTGGGAAGTTTCCTGGGTGCGCACGAGTGAGGCCAAAGTGCGCTGGAAAGACTTGTGTTGGTCTGTGGGGCTAGTCTACGGTCTCCATGAGTACTCACCGGTGGTCCTTTGGGCCGGGGTGTTACAAGAAGCAAGATGAGCCTTGCCGCCAGTCCGGGAAACTGTGGCTTTGGTGGCGGCTTTTCGGTGTTTATGGTCTTCCCACCACTCCGGGTACCCTATAAGCTTGAAACAACCTTCCTTGGTATGCTTAGTTCCTCCACATTGGCTGCATCTAAGGTGGGTCCGGTCCTCATCTCGCCGGAATGATGATTCTGACCAGTGTTTGATGACAAGTCCCTTCCCGATCTCTGAGGGATTAAATCCTGATGATGAGGTGGCACACATGATGCCACGTAGTGAGATCTCACGTCGGATTGTTGCATAAGCTGTTTCTAGGTTGGGTAATGGGTCCAGATTAAGCAAGTCTCGTTTTTCTATGTCTAGATCCTCATTTAACCCAGCCAAAAATTGGTACAGCCTTTGCTTTTGAATAAATGTGTTGCTTGTTGTAATATCTACAACACATTTCATCGGATTGGGCATCCGACGATCTATCTCCTTCCAAATTGTATTTAATCTGCCAAAGTATGCTTCGACTGTGTCCTGATTTTGTTTGATGTTTGCAGCCTTGCTACTTAAATCATAGATCTGTAATTCGTCCCTTCCACTGCCAAGAAGGGTTTCAATCCCTTTCCAAAGATCTTTTGTTGTGTTGTAGTCCAGAAATTGATTCACTAACTCGGACTCTATGTTTGCTATAATCCACGAGAAAACAACAGAATCTCGTTGTTTCCATTGAGTGTAATTCGGATTTGTGGGTTCAAGAGGGTCGTCGATGATATGGTTGAGACGCCCTCTCCCTTCTAATGCGACTTGGATCAATTTACACCATTTGGTGTAATTTTTGTAGGAAAGTTGTTCAGCCACCCTTAGATCCGCCAAGGGTGGTGGTTCGCTGGTTGTGTTTGGTTTAATTTGGCTGTTTAATTGTTTAAGGTATTGGAACATTTGTTCTAGATGCGCAACTGTTACAAGCTACTGGTCTTGGGTTTTCGATTCAGTTTCGTTTTCCATTTTTCCAGGTAAGGTTTAATTGGTAAAGGATGACGCCGGAAAAAATGGTTGTCGTCCCGGAACTAACCGTACGGCTCTGATACCATGATAGAATTTCGAAATGGGCCTCGACAACCCAAACAAGGAGGAGAAGAAGTAGTCCACTCATAAACCTAAAGAAGGTTCACTACTAAAACCAATTGGTTATAGTAGGAGTTACTCCTTGAGTATATAAAGTGATGCATACTCTTGTCTTTCTCCGATATGGGACAACTCACATGTGGGTATCACATGGGCACTTCAACAATAAGTATTGCAACAAACTTTCCTTGGACGTGAGCATTAGAGCTACTGAATTCAATGCTTAATTAAGTGATAAGTCAACAACATCAGTATACTAAAGTCTTCAAAGAATCCTCATGATTTTTTAGGTCATGTTGTATTTTAAAGAGCGATTTTATTTTTTAAAGTATAACTCCTATTTGTATTATCTTCGAGTTATACTTAAAGTCTCAAATTAATCTTTATATGAAGAGATAGAAAAGAGGAAATTTGGAAAGCAGAGAGAGTTTCTTTAATTGTATTTACTAGGAATAGAGCGAGTAGTTGGTACTTGGTAGTATAGGGCTATGGGGAGTGTTTGGAAATTAAGTATGACCTTCTAAAGCTTATACTTAATACTTCCTCCGTTCTGATTTACTTGCTACCATTGCATGGACACAAAGATTAAGAAGTTACTGTGCAATGATGAGTTGTAGGTGGAAAGTTGCTTTTTTGGAATTTTTTAATATTATCTGTTAATAAATGAAAAAGAAAAATAGGAGTAATTAGATATAGAGTAGGATAAAAATAGGAGTAGGTATAACTTTAAATGATTGACTTTTTACTAAAAAAAAGGAAATGTAGCAAGTAATATGAAATTTCCCAAAATGCAAAATGTAGCGAGTATTATGGAACGGAGAAAGTATTTTAGAACTCTAAGTGAAAGTGAACAAAATGACTTTGCTAAAAGCCTAAATGTTATAAGACCTCAAGAGTGGACACTACAAAAATAAAAGGGTTAGGCGACAAAGCATTTTAGTCGCCTAATCTGTCGCATAAGCCATTTGGCGACAAAATAGGCGACAAAACACTTTGTCGCCTAAAAGTTTGTCGCCTTTGATTTTTTTTGTCGCCTAATCTGTCGCCTACCTTTATGCGACAAAAATAGGAACGTCGCCTATTTTGTGCCTAATTATTTAAGACGAATTAAAAAAAAATGAATATTTGTTATTATTATTTAATAATAATAGTATTATATTACTATTATTATTAAAATAATAATAACAAATATTCAATTTTTTTTAACAAATATACATTATTAAAGTAATATTTACACAACAAAACTGAATTAAATGAAAGTTAATGAGTAAATGAAATCTTAACTACAAAATAATTAGTAAATTGTTAATGGTTCTTTATTATTTTAATGATTTCCTAAAAAATAATTATCCTTTCCAAATTCTGAAAATTTGATAAATTTATAAAAAATCATAAATGGTCCAATAATATGAAAGAACAAAAAAAAACCCAGAATTGAAAAATAAATGAAGAACATAAACAAAAAATAATAATCCAACACAAAAAAACTGAAAAAAAAAAGAGAAGCAAAAATTTTTAAAATGAAGAACGAAAAACCAAATTGAAGAACAAAAACATGAACAACAAAAACAAACAAAAGCGAAAAATTGAAAAAAAAAACGAAGAACAAACGTGAAAAAATGAAGAACAAAATCGAAGAACAACAACACTAAATCGAAGAAAAAAACGGAGATAAAAAAACGAAGAACAACCCAAACTCGAAGAACAACAACCCAAACTCGAAGAACAATAACCCAGATCGTAGCAATCAAAACTCAATGTTGGGAAGATTTTTTTTAAAGTTTGAGATTAGAGAGAAGATAAGTGTTTAATTAAGCTTCTTGTTGTAGCTCCCATTAATGAAGTGATTAAGCTTCTTGTAGAAATAAGTTTATGGGGGTTTAGAGAAGGAGAAGAAATGTATTAGAGAAGGAAGATGGGAGAATATGGAGAGAATGAGAGAAAATGAAATAAAATGGGAGACGTGTACAAGTGATGAATATGGAAGGTTTAAATAATATGAATAACTCTATGTGACTAAAAAGTTTTGTCACCAATTTTGTAGCATACAAGTTTGGCTACAAAATAGGCTACAAAGAGTTTTGTCACATAACAGTTTGGCGACAAAAACATTTGTCGCTTATTTTGTCGCATAAAAGTTTCCCGCCCAATTACTAAAAATTGAACCGTTTAAAAATTTTGAACAACAATTTTGGCGACAAAAAAGCCCTTCGTCGCTAGTTTTGTCGCCAAACTTAGAGGCATCAGCTTTATTTTTTGTCGCTTAACTTAGTTTTTTTTGTAGTGGGAGATGTAGGTCCTTTTAAGGGATGAACTTCATAATTCATTTGTGTTCTTTAATTCTTATTGTTTTCATATTCTTATTATATTCTATCTTTCAAACTCATGGTTAGTGTCTTTGCTTCAATTTAATAAGAAAAAAGTAATGAAGTGATGACTAATAATAGAGAAGTGTAAAAGTTTTAAGAAATAAAATGTCAACTAATTTTAGAAATTAAGATGATGATTATTAATGTTATATAATTAGGTGAAAATAAAATGATTTAAGAGAACATCACTACAAAAAAAACGCACATTTCCGACTGGACAAAATAGTCGGTGGTTGGTCGGTATACGCCTATACCGACTAACCTCTGACTAGATGGAGATAGTCGGTACAGAATAGTCGGTAAAACTATATAGTCGGAATTTTAGTCGGAATTCCGACTACATGGGCTGTGGTAGCAGATTGGTCGCTATTCCGACTACACTGTTTAGTCGCAAAGTAGTAGCCATATACCGACCACTTTCCTACTAGAACACCGTCGCAACATACCGACTATACGTTTAGTCGGAGAGTAGTCGCGATCTTTTAAAATAAAATGGCAGTTTTTTTCCAAAAAAAAAAATATAATCACCTCTTCCGACTACTCTCCGACTATATGTTGGTAGGTAAGTAGTCGGAAAAGTCAAACCTTAATTTGACCAAAACTTGACCAAAATCTGGCGGCTGTGGATCCCGACTAAAATTTAGTAGGTAAGTAGTCGGTAGATGGTAGGTGATTCTCAAATGTACCGACTAAATTCCTACTACTATTTAGTCGGAATTTAGTCGGAAAAAAAATTAAATTAAATTAAAAAATCTGGTCAAATGTGGTCAACGATGTTGACCACATTTGACCAGTTTTTTTATTTTAATATTAAACCTAAATTATCAATCAAATAAAATGAAAAACACAATAAAAGATTATATAATAGGCACGTAAAAAATAATGTTATACAACCAAATGTTTTAAACCATAAAAGTACTAATATATAAACATAAAATACAAGGACTTAATTAGGCGGAGGCGGAGGAGGTTGTCTTTCTACAAATACAGTGCGCATAAAGTGGAACATATTGTTGACCTCTTCCCTTAACAGCCGATGCTCCTCCATGAGTGCATCATGCTCCTCCCTTGAAATGTGCGAGTTGAGGCGTTCCTCAACTCGGGTCATAGCCTGTTGTAGACTATCCAACCTCTCGTTCATCATTTGCGTTGGGGGAGGGGCGGCCTGGTATTGAGACTGCGGCGCCACAACATCGGCGTAATAAACCGGTGCCGCATCACCAACACCAAACACACTCTTGGAGTTCTTCTTTGTCGGCTCCTGTGATTCGATATTTTTGACGGCCTGAAAATAGGCGTCGTTAACCTCCTCATCAGGCGCATCGACCGGAAGATCGGCAGAGAGACGAACGTATTCGTCCTAAACAACAAAACAATATATTTTGTAAAAATTTCGGCAGAGTAACGACTGTAAACTAACTAAACCAAAACTTAAAAAAACCCTGAAATATTCTAAAACATTCTAAAATCCAATATTCTAAAACATTTAATTTACCAAATATTTAATTTACCAAAAGCTAATCTACCAAAAAACTAACGAAAACAGGTATCAAACCAGCATTTCCTCAAAATCCAATATCAAATAAACCTAAGAAATATTCTAAAACATTTAATTTACCAAAAGCTAACCTACCAAAAAACTAACTAAGTTACGATTCAATTATAACCAAAAAAAGCTAATCTAAAAATAAGTAATATAGATCAGAAATTCCACTTACGTTTATGGCCTTGGACTTCTCGTTGACCCACTGCAACCCGTCCTTTGTACGCATCTTATGAGTGCGTAGAAACAACTCATAAGAGAGCGGCATGCGTTGCTGCTCTTGTTCCTACAATAACAAAGTTGAAGGTTATACGAAATTAAGTTTAAATATTTATGCGTATAAAAATAATAAACCAAATTATTACAAGTTGAAGGTTATACCAAGATGCGCAATGTCCTGCGCGCAGACACCGATCCGCCGGTATGGGTGACTTCAGCGACACCCGCTTCATCGCCCCGGCGACGGTTCCTCCTCCCTCTGGACCAACTAGCCTCGAACTCTTTACTTTTCCAAGCTAGTACCCATCGCTCCCAAGCCTCCGCCGACGCCCAGGTGGGCTTGTACTCATTATTTTCCTCATAGAATTTTCTTCGATGATGCATAATGTCCTTGTACCTGAGCTTGGCCCTCTTCTCCCACTCCTCGCGCACCCGAGAAGTGATAGAGGGATCCCAAGCCCATTATTTCTGAAACGATTAAAACAATCAGTATTAGTATAACAAAGTAAGTGAATAAAAAGTTAATCAAATAATGAAGAAATGAAGTACATAGCCTTACTTGAAACTGGTTCCAATAAAACTCGATAGTTTGCCTAGATAGGTGCTTCCAAGGCCATCCATTAGGATCTTGGTAGGCCTCAAACGTCCTACAGATGGACGTGGATATTTGGCTGCCACCGTCTCTGGCAAACGTGCGCTCGGCAGGCACCCATGGTAGGGGTGGAAGTGTATGCTGTGGCACATGGGCAAAGTCGTTGCGCAGTGTCAACCTCCGGTGTCCTAGCGTCACGTTGCGAAGCACGTGACGACACCGGAGAGGGAGTGACAGCCCCCTCTGTCCTCCTAAAATCAGACCTCGAAAAATGCTCCTCTAAACCCTAAGAAGGGTGAGAGAGCGATATATGATGAGGCTCAGCTTCAGGCTGAGATCGAGTAGCTGATGGGGGAGGGTCAGAACGCGTATGCTTTGGTACCGGACGCGATTCAGGGTCGTATGGTTGTCCAGTTCGCGGGTCAATACGCCGTCCTAGATTGTTTCTCATTCTAGGCATCTAAATTTCACAAAAAATTTCATAGAAAATAATAAAAAACCAAAAAATCAGAAAAAAAAATAAATAAATAACTCAAAGATATTAAAAAAAAATCAGATTATGTTAATAATCAATAATCTAAAGTAGATTAAACATAATAATTAATAATATAAACAAAAAACAACTAATAATTAAAAGTTAATAATTTTCAGGATGTAAACCCTAAAAATCAGGAAAATATATTTCAATAATTTCGATAATTTCGCAAATAAAATTCAGGAAAATAAAATTTTCGATTATTTCGAAAATAAAAAAAAATCAGAAAAATATATTTCTATAATTTCGAAAAAAAAAATCACGAAAAAATCAAGAATATAATTTTAACAAAAATAATGACGAAAATAAAAAAAAAATTAGAAATATAAACCTTAAAAAAATCAAAAAATAACGTATACATAGATTAAATATGTAAACCCTAAAAAAACCATTAATGTCGAACATAAAAGAAAACAAAAAATCGGAAATATAAACCCTAAAAAATCTGAAACAAACCCTAATTTCATGCAAGATTACTAAACAAAAAAAACATGTAAGTAAACAATTTCATGCAAGATTATTACATGTTTATGATGTTTATTTCATAGTAAACCATAAACTTAAAAAAAGAAATTGGAATATTAGAAAATCAAACCCTAAAAAACAAGAAATTGACGAAAATAACACGTAAAAAAATATAAGAAATTACATGCAATAAACCCTAATTTCATGCAAGATAGTCGGAATATTCGAAATTTTAATAATTAAAAACCCTAATTTCATGCACTAAACAAATAACAAAAAACAAAAAAATCATGTTCATAATCATTCTCATAATCAAACCATCAAACCCTAAAAAACATGTATTTAATCTAAATTTCAAAAAAAAAATTAAAAAGAAGACTAACATTTAATAGTCGGAGTGTAGTTGAGATTCACTAGTCGGAGTATGACACAAAAACCCGTCGGAGATGAGGAGTTAGTAGGAATGTAGTAGGAATGTAGTAGGAATGAGAGAAAGAAAGAAAGAAAAAAACGACGAAGAATAGGTTTAGGAAATGAAAATGTTCGAATTTTTGGTGAAGTACTGGTTTATATATCACCTACATTCCGACTAAATTGCGACTAAAATATAGTTGGTATGTTGTCGGTGATATTTTTAACCTACTTCATTAAATGCCAACAGTAACTACTCAGAAGACGTTGAAAAGTAAAAAAACTTTTCAGTGCACCGACTACTTTGCGACTCAAAGATAGTCGGTGGTTGGTCGGTGGGATTTTTTACGTACCACATTCATTGCCAACAGTAACTTTTCAGAAAACCTCGAAAAAGAAAACCTTTTCAGTATACCGACTAATTAGCGACTGGAATATAGTCGCAGCGTAGTCGGTATACTGAAAAGTTTTTTTCTTTCCCAATGCGTCTGACAAACAGAGAAGCTTCTCTGGGAAGCTTTCTAATTTCAAATTACCGACTACTCTGCGACTGGCATGTAGTCGGTGAGTGGTCGGAATTTCAAAAAAATTCGCGCCTTTGTGATTTGGGTTTCTGTTTTGTATTATTATTATTATTATTATTATTATTATTATTATTATTATTATTATTATTATTATTATTATTATTATTATTATTATTATTATTATTATTATTATTATTATTATTATTATATGATACTTATCATTTTATAATTATTAAAATTGTAAAAACTAGATTAAAAGATACAAAAATTACGAGCTAAAGTAACGTTATAAAAATAAACAAACGATTAAAAAAACTAAAAAATGTTTGATAATAATAAATGAACATATAATTATTAAAAACTTATTATTGGGTTACATAATTGTCATCGACATCATCGTCGTCAGATAGTACAAGATCTTCGTCGGTGTCTTCATTTTCATCGACGTCATGAACGGTTTCGTCTAGGTGTAACAGTTCTCCAGCTGGATCACGCAACGGTTCAACTTGAGCGTCAAAAACATCTTCATTCGCCACAAAATCCGGTGATTTCTCTTCTAGTTGGAAAGCGGTCTCCTCGAATTGCTTTGATCTGACTTTGCATACAGCTCGCCAATCTTTCATGTTTTGCCTTAAGCTGGGATAAGGTAAATAATAAACTTGGGAAGCTGACTAGCTAGCACAAAAGGATCGTACTTTCTATAGGATCGACCAATATGAACGTCAACCAGCTTGTAACGCGGATGGATTCTCGTACCATGTGCGTATCCGGTGGTAGTCTGATCAAACCATTGACATTTAAACAAAGTGACCTTTTTAATTGGAAGTGCTCGATACTCGAGGTCTATAATGTCCTCTAACTTACCATAAAAATCGATTTCATCCGGACTGTTATCATCAGATTTCATGCACACCCCTCTGTTCTCAGTAGATTTCTTTTTTGCGGAATGAGAGATAGTGTGAAATCTATAACCATTCACGTAACAAACATCATAGCGACGTGCCTTCTGCAAAGGTCCCTCAGCGAGGTCCTTTAGAATATCTGCATTATCCACACCGTCAAGAAACCCGTCCCTAGACTGCATATAAAATCAATAATTAAATGTTAATTCGTAATACTGTTTACACAACAAATTACGATGGTAAAGGTGTACTCACAATTTGTTTAAACCAGCAGGCAAACTGGTCTTGGACCACATGGTCAACTTGCTCTGCGTTTAGATTGGGTTCGTACTTTGTGATCAAGTGTACGAATTGATCATAAAATTGATTCACCTCCGGACAATTTCGCAGAACATAAGTCTGAGCAATGTTGAGATCTGCTTCATCCAGCATAAGAGCCTTACCTCGCCCATGAAATTTGATTGGGTGTGTGAATATGGACAAAACACCCGATTTCACGTTATCAAAGCATCCGTCATCGTTTCTAGGAAGATCTCTAACTCTGCATCGAATGTCTGGCCCAAAGTAATGCGAGACAAAGTATGATGCTTCTTCTGTAAGATATGCGTTACAGATCAAGGCCTCAACATGCGCCTTGTTTTTGACATTAAGCTTTAAATGTCGAAGATACTTGTAATTTAATCCTAGTAGTAATTACTAAGACATGTAAAAAGTGATCAGAAAATGAAATAATACTTAGTTTAGACATGTAATAGTAGTTACCTCTCAAAGGGATACATCCACCTATATTGTACCGGACCAGCAATTCTTGCCTCGTAAGCTAGGTGAACAGGCAGATGTTCCATAACATCGAAGAATGTTGGAGGAAATATAGTCTCTAGCTTACATAGCACCACTGCAATTTCCTCGTTCAACCTCCACATATCTGCGGCAGATATCTTCGGAGAAGTAAGACTTCTAAAGAACAGACTAACCTCAGTAAGTGCTTCCCAAACGTTGGCTGGCAGCAACTCCCGAAATGCTATTGGAATTAGTCGCTGCATGAACACATGACAATCATGACTCTTCATCCCAAATATCTGATGTTTAGCCATGTCGATATTCCTGGCTAAATTGGAAACATAACCATCAGGAAATCTTAGAGTTTTAAGCCAATCTAGAAGGACAACCCTTTGTTCTCTGTTTAGTGTGTATGATGCTTTGGGGATGGTAGAACCCACTGGATGCAATTCCGATCGGATCCCGAGCTCGACTAAATCTTGACGTGCCTTGAGATGATCCTTAGTTTTTCCCGCCACACACATTATTGTGTTGAAAATGTTATCAAAGAAGTTTTTCTCAATGTGCATCACGTCAAGGTTGTGACGGATCATGTTTGTGCTCCAGTACGGCAAATCCCAAAAAATACTTCTCTTCTTCCATCCAACACAATGTTTACTGACTTCAGCGTTGTACTCAGCTGCATCGTCTTCAAACACCCATAAAAACCCTAAACGATCCAGCTCCTCTAAAAGCTCATTTCCCGTACGTATGTCGGGCATAACAGCCTTCTCAGCAACTCCACGGCTAAAACGCACCCGGTTTCTACGAAAGGGGTGCGTACTATCTAAAAATCTCCTTTGTGAGTCAAACCAACTCACTTTTTTGTTGTGTCTTAAATAAAAGGCTTTGGACTCATCCATGCAGTAAGGACAAGCGTGCACGCCAGATGTACTCCACCCCGACATCATCGAATAAGCTGGAAAGTCGTTGATTGTCCACATCAAAGCTGCACAAAGTTGAAAGTTCTGCCTCTTGGATACGTCGTATGTCTGGATCCCATCTTCCCACAACAGCTTTAACTCATGTATCAATGGATGCAGGTACAGATCAATCTTATGTTTTGGATTGTTAGGGCCGGGGACGATCACCATTAAGAACATGTACTGCTTCTTCATGCACATCAAGGGCGGAAGATTGTATGGAGTTAGTATTACGGGCCAGCATGAATATTGTTGACCCGAGCTGCCAAATGGGTTGAAACCATCTGTATACAACCCCAGTCTCACATTTCTTGTCTCCCGTACAAAACCCGGATGTGTCGCGTTGAAATTCAACCAGGCCTCACTATCCGAGGGGTGACACATCTCTCCATCTTCTGAACGATGCTCCGCATGCCACCTCATGTGGCTGGCAGTAGTCGCAGACGCATACAACCGTTGTAGCCTAGGACCAATGGGAAAGTAGTGGAACTGCTTTCTGGGGGTATTATCTGATATCCATCAATACAAATTGGTGCACCGTCAAAACATTTGTGCAGGTACCAATCGTAGTAGTTTACAACAAACCCCTTCTTTAACAGATGATTTTTTACGACATTTGGAGTCCACACTCTACGATTACCGCACTTTTTACACGGACATCTAACTTCTTCTCGATTTTTTTTCATTGCAAATTGTATAAATTCTTCGACCCCTTCTAAATATCTAATATTATAAACTCCTTTAGAACATCGCTGGTACATCCAACTTCTTTCAGTTTGTAAGTCCATTGCTCTGCAAAACAACAAATACCACGTTTATAAAAATATTTTCACAGAAAAAAAAAATGAACCGGTCAAAAATTAATTTTCAAAATTATCGACCAACCAGCGACCAATATTTCCGTCGCAAAGTGGTCGGTATATATAAAGTTGTCTGCCTCATTTATTACTGTCAGACTACTTTTGACTGATTTGACGTTTTAATTTACCAACTACTTTGCGACCAAATTTTCCGTCGCAGGTTAGTCGGTAAATTTATATAATAAAAAAAATTTAATAAGGTTTTTTTCGGGCCATTTTTGGGTAAAAATTATAAGTACTATGAAAAAATAGTAGTTTTTCTTTATTATTCTCTCGAATATACTATGAAAAATTGAAAATGTTAAATTTTTTTATAGTACGCATAAAAGAGAATAAGTAAGAAAAACCACTATTTAGGTTCAGTACTCATAATTATTATAACGAAATGGCACCAAAAAAAACCTTATTAAATTTTTTTTCCTACAACAAATAGAACCATTCTCAAAATCATTAAATTTATGTTTTTCAATTCATCCCTCTCTTCCCGAATTCATACTCGATTGAAATTAACCAAGTATGAATCCGAAGAAGAGAGGGGCAAAGTAAAAAACAACGCAAGCATCTACTTGTTTAAAGTAAGCAAAACATATCTAATATCATACCTAAAATATTTACGTTGATGGCTATTTATAGAAAAATCGGCTATTTATAAAGTAGAGAGAAAGTAAGAAGGTAAAATGTAAAATGTAAGATAGATTTACGTTGATGGCTATTTATAGAAAAATCGGGAATTTTTCCGACTAATGTCCGACTCACCTGCGACTACAAAGCAGTCGGTATACTGTCGGTTCATCAAAGGTTGTGCCCAGTTGCTGGATTTAAAATTCAAATTACCGACCAACCTGCGACTACATAACAGTCGGAAATTGGTCGGTAAATAAGATTTAAAATTCAAATTACCGACCAACCAGCGACTACAAAACAGTAGGAAATTGGTCGGTACATAAATAAAAAAAAAACAATTAAATGAGCTTTTTTTTCGGCCATTTTGGAGTTAAAATTATAAGTACTAAGTTCAAATAGTGGTTTTGCTTAAATATTTTCTCGTATGTACTATAAAAAATTGAAAACGTTAAATATATATTTCTCAAACCTGAGAAAATTTAGCATCGTATATTTTACTTTAGCAAGGCTACTAAGAATAATATTTTCATTGCAGGCGTTGGCTACACAACAGTGCAATTTACAGCCTTAGAAAATACAATAGGCCGTAATTACCTTTCACTGTTGCGCATACCAACACCTGCAAATCGAAAATTATTCTTTTTCAGTAGCAAATCTAAGTAAAATAATACGATGCTTAATTTTCTTAGATTTGAGAAACATATTTTAATCGTTTTTAACACATTTTTATAGTAAACGTACAAAACAATAAGTAAGATAAACAACTATTTCGGTTAAGTACTTATAATTATTACAACAAAATAGCACAAAAAAAAAGCTCATTATAATTTTTTTTATATAAAATTGAACCATTAAATTTATGTTTATCACTTCATCCCACCCTTCTCCGACTCGTACTCGATTGAAATTAACCATGTACGAGCCTGAGGAAGAGCGAGACAAAGTTTAAAACATATTTTAATCGTTTTTAACACATTTTTTATTACGACTATTCACTAGTCGGAATCCAGTCGGTGAATTTATTAAAAAAAAAATTTAATGAGGTTTTTTTTCCTACCATTTTGGGGTTACAATTATAAGTACTAAGTTGAAATTGTGTTTTTCCTTAAATATATCCTCGTATGTACTATAAAAAATTGAAAACGTTAAATATATGTTTCTCAAAACTGAAAAAATTCAGCATCGTAAATTTTACTTTTTATGAGTTGAATAAGAATAATTTTTTCATTGCATGGCATTGGCTCCTCCATAGTGCACTTTACAGCCTACAAAATACTCCCTCCAATTCACCATTAAGTTCCTATATGTTTTTTGACACTATTCATATCGTAAAACAAATAGGAACTACTTAATGGTGAATTGGAGGGAGTACAATAGGCCGTAATTACCACTATCGAGGAAAACCAACGCCCTGCAAATCGAAATTATTCTTTTTCAGTAGCAAATATAAGTAAAATAATACGATGCTGAATTTTCTCAGCTTTTGAGGAACATATTTTAATCGTTTCTAACACATTTTTATAGTAAACATACAAGACAATAAGTAAGAAAAACAAATATTTCTGTTAAGTTAAGTACTCATAATTATTACAACAAAATGGCACCAAAAAAAAGCTCATTAAATTTTTTTTTTTACAATAAATACAACAATTAAATTTATGTTAATCAATTCATCCCACCCTGCTCGCGACAAAGTTCGTACGTTTAATATCAAATTTATGTTTCGCAATTTGTCCCGTTCAACCCACCCTCACACTTGAGTGAAGAAACTCGAGTGTGAGAGTGAGGATGAACGGGGCAAGTGAGAAAACATGCCAAAGACCATTAGACCACTTTTTACAATAAATGGAACCGTTAATTTTATATTTTTCAACTTGTCCCTCTCCACCTCCATCCCCTACTTGATCGATAAACATTCAAGCAAGAGATGGAAGAGGAGAGGGACAAAGTGAGAAATAGATCGAGTTTTAGAGAGAAAGTTAAGAGTAGAGAGGGTGAAAGAAAAGTGAGAAAAATGACGTTGAGGGTGGGTATTTATAGACAAAATCAGGAAGTTTCCGACTAATTAACGACCAAGAACTGGTCGGAAAACAGTCGACCAACTACAGGTTTTTTCACAGTTTTTTTTTTTTTTTAAGACTTTTTGCGACTAACTACCGACCAAACAAGTGGTCGGAGGAATTGCGACTAACGATTGGGTCGCAATTCTGTCGGAATATTGCTACCATATCCTTTCAGTCGGAATTTAGTCGGAATTTTCGACTACAGGCGAATAATCGGTAAAATAGTCGGTATTTTCCGACTAAATAGCTGTAGTCGGTAATTTTGGTCGCAAAATTGCAAAATTTTTGTAGTGCATGTTTAAGAGTTAAAGGGTTGCTTTGAAAAGAGATAAAAGAAGAAAGAGAAAAACAATGCAATCAATAGAATTCGATCCTATGATCAACAATTCAGCATTGATATGCTAAATAATTAATCCTCAATGTACATACCCTATCTCATTACTATGTTATTCTAATATGATTTCTCTATACGTGGTCTTTTAGTTTTAGTGGTCAAGTGCAGTTTGGGCACCCCACACACCTCAAAACTGTCCATAATTATATTATGCTTATGTTTATTCTATTAGGGTTATATATATATATATATATATATATATATATATATATATATATATATATATATATATATATATATATATATATATATATATATATATATATATATATATATATATATTTTATGACCCATTAATTGAAAAGATAATAAAATATAAAAACAAGCATAATTTTTTAAAAAATAAATCGGCATGCTGCATGCTTATGCTTTAACTTCTTGACGATGATATCTTTCTAATTTTTTGTATTTTATGACCCATTTTCTATCTTTACCGATTAAGAAAACTTCCATAAAACATATATATTGGGCATTAATAGTGGAGTATGTACTGGATTATGTGCTTATACTTTTCATTTTCCATTGCTTATAAGTGCATGGATCATTTGGTTATGAATCATACACTAAAGTTTGCGAATATACTTGGCGCACCATATTATATGGGGAGTAAATAAATTGCTCATTTTTTGGCATTTTTTGTGAAGTGTGAGCCCTTGCATGCTAATGCCAATTTCCATGTTAATTTGTTCCTTTATCTTTCTTCATTGATACATTTTGTTAGATTATATTATTTAATTGATAGTTCCTATAGAAAAACTAGCAAATTGAAAATCATAACGAACCTAGTTGGGCAAACAAATCGTGGCGAGAAGTGACCCCCATGGGCATTAGGTTGGGGATTTTAAGGTGTGCAACTTAATTCACGAGTTGTGACTTCTTGCTCGTTGGAATTTTCAAGTTAAACTATTTGATCTATCCTCTTGATTCTTTTATGATTAGAGAGATCTGATTCGACCTATGTCAAGGAGTGTGACTACCTGTCTGTTGAAAAATCAATTGATAATGGCCTTAAACCTACATCTTTTTGACGTATATTCAGAGTCGGCCCTAGGTTTTTAGAGGCTTGGAGCAAAAGATAATTTATAGGTCTCTAAACTATTGTATACATAGAAAAAATTTGAAATATGTTCTTTATTCAAATGAATATTATGTGCTTTATATTATTGACAATATTAGATAATTCCCGTGCGATTCATGATTTTTTCATTTTATTGTTTTTTATAATATTTAAAAAATAAAGAAAATGAATTGTAAATTATTGATTATTCATTTTCAATCAATGAATGATTGCATATAATAACTAATATTTAATTTAATATTAATTTTATAAATACTATTTTATAAGTTTTGTATGATGTTAAATAATGTTAGAAACAAAGATATATAATGTTATATTCAAATTATTCCTAGGTGATGGTCTTAGTTATCATGATTCTATTTGATGAATTTAATTGTTATTTTAATAATTGTTATAGAGAATATAATAATGATGGAGTTAATTTAATCTTAAAATATGATTATAAATTGTTAAATGCTAAAAAGATTTCCAAGGATAATTATGAGATTTGCGTTGAAAAAAGAATACTCTCGGTATTCCGATAAAGCAGGGTCCGGGTGAGAGTTTTTCTTTTTCGTGAAAATTTGTGTGAGAATACTTTAAATTATGAGAAATTATTGGTGGGACTTTCCCAAGGTAATGTTTTAGATTCGACTCTTACCGAGTGTTATCCAATTTTCAGTCTATTCTATAATAAAATTGGTGGGACTTTTCCTACAAATAATATTTTATTCATTCATCATGAGGATCATCTTTTGAGGACTAAATTATTGTTGATTTAATATGGTGTAAATAATTTTACAACAATAGATTATAATGGCTAGTTAATTTATTAATAGATCGTGTTCTTTCCTTATTATAGTGGTTTAATTTTATTAGTCTTGTACTTTGATGATAATATTTATTATTCTTTATGGTATTGTTAAAAATGATGAGATTTAACTTGCATTACTTATTAGTCATTAGAGCATATTATAGTTTGCATTTGGGTTTTTCAGCTTTATTTGATTATTTTGTTCTTATAGATTATTTTTTCATTCTCCTTCTCACTCATGTATTCATTGCATCATCACCATCATACTAAATTACTCATGTATTCATTGCTTAAGGACAAGAAATTGTTTAATTTAGTTGAGTTTAATGGTTATTTGCGACTAAAAGGGTTATGCATCCAAAGGTTTAAAATTTTGGAAAAATGGTTATTTGCTACGGTTAATAATAAAACGGCAGCATATACTCCAAAAATTATTTTTTTAAGCATTATATGTTGTGGTTAATGGCAAAACCGCAACATATAATCAGAATTCAGTTTTTAAACATTATATGTTGCGGTCAATGGCAAAACCACAGCATATAATCAAAATTCATTTTTTTTTGCTTATTTGCTGCTTATGATTAAAACCACAGCATATGCTGCGCAGTAAATGTAATTTTTTTCACAAGTGTTTGAAGGCAAGATTTGATACCGTGCAAAGTTACACACCAACTACAATTCGCGAATTTCATTCTGATAAACTTAGAAGGGACAAAATTAAGCCTAATTTTTCCTAATAAATATCAAATTTCCCTATAAAATTATAATTGTTTCTAAATTCTATTTGAAATTTTGTATATATCTTCATTAATAAACATCTCAGAAGTGTTAGTAGTACTCATGTTTTTTTCCTCAAATAGAATATTAATAGGCTAGTCTTTTGTGTGGGCTCGTGTTCGTGCTATTTAATTTATAAATTTGTATCGAGATAAACAAAAGTGAACGAGAACAAGAAAAGAGAATGGAAGTAAAATCTTTACTATGAACACATTTCCTCTATTTCATTATACTTGCTACATTTAACTTTTTACGCAATTGAATGTGTTAGTTTAATCTTTATATATTGAAATATGCACATCCAAACATTTTAAAAAGTTTAATATTTCGAATATATCTGATTAAACAATTTAAATAAGATTTCACAAATCTTCATTTTTCTTACACATTAGGTAAAATATATTAAATAAACTTAAAAAGATAAATAATTCATAAAGAGAAGTAAATATGTCTTAAATGTATATTTTGTTTGTTAAACATTGAATATAAGTAAATAACCACACGAACAAAATTAAAAAATTAGTATGAATTATTTATTCAAAGAAAATTTTACTTAACTATATTTAAATTTATAAATTAAGAATTAAATACAAATTAAAAATATGAAAAATATTGAAAAAGCAGATGAGATATTTTCTATTAATTTGAAAGACCATACGTTAAATGTAAATATCGTTTGTTGAACATTGATCACAAATTCTTGTGAGAGATCGTCTCTTTGAGATATCACCTCTAATTGGGTTGATCCATTATATATTTTTTAAGATATTATAAGTACACATTAAAAATGACATAAGTAAACATTTAAGATATTGAAAGTAGGCATTACCGATACGGTAAGTAAGCATTAAGGACAATATGAGTAGATATTATAAATAAAATAAAAAAACATTAATCTTTAATGAGTTGGACTTGATATATGTCAAAGAAAATATAAATTGACATTGATTTATAAGTATATATAAAGACAAGGAATATGCGACTTTTGAGGCAAAGCAAAACATCAAATAATAATTAGGTATAACAAAAACAAAGAGCTTAACTAAAGCAACATGATTAAGGTCACTAATATCATCATTTTATAATATAAAATTCTAAGATTCCAATTACATCATCAATATAGTCATTTCCATTGATTACCCAAGCTATTATGGATCGGAGACTATTTCTTTTACATCAAATAATTTTCATTAAACTCCTCAAAAGAGCCTCCCCACTTTACTAAAATTACATTCCAACAACTTAACATACATTCTAGAATGCCTCATTTACATGTGAATATGCTTTTGTATCACAACACAACACAACACAACAATGAACAATCTCTTCCTTGATCTTCATCATTCATTTTGGACCACCTTACCTTACACTTGAAGTCACTTGATGATATAATAATATATTTGTAATATTTCTTCCGCGTCCAATTGTGACATGTTGTATTGGAAATATGACTATCAGTAGCAAGTATAATAGCCGAAAGTAGTACTTATATTAATTAATAAAAGTACTAATCTACTATTAACCCCCCAAATCACCAAAAAAGAAAAATTCTAAAATTGAAAATAAAATTAACCCACTTAAATACAGCCATAAATCATCCCAAATCTTGATCAAAAGTTATAAAAAATAGAATATCCTATCTTTTATGGGATACTTCCATTTTTAAAAGATTAGTAGTGAAGGACATCAGAAGAAGCGATGATGGGTTGGTTGAGATATCCCAAATTCCAAGGGTTATTATTATTATTAATAAAAATATCAGAATTATTATTTGGGATGAAATTATTAAAATAACCATTAAAAATTCCAAAATGACCCAAATTGTCAATTCCAAGATTATCATCTTCCAAAGAAGAATTAATCCCATTAAGGGTATTCATGTAATTAAGGATATCATTGAGGGATTGAAGCCTTTGGCTAAGCTCATTGATTTGAGCTTTTAAAATGGAGTTTTCAGCTTCAATACTTAAATATTGTTGTGTTGTATGATTGATTGTTGGCAAAATCTGATTATTTTCTTTCTTTAATTGATCAACTTGACCCATTAAATCATCTAGATGCTTCTGTTTTCTTTGTCTTGATCTTCTTGCTGATTCTCTGTTTGATGCCATTCTTTTTCTCTTCCTCTCATCCATTACCTGCTGCAAATCTCCTTCAGATCCTGAGTTCTGAAGGTGATTGCTAGTCATTGAATTCCCACTTGAACAAGCCATTGAAATATTATTCTGACTTTTTATGATTTTATATTATATATACAAAAAATACGACACAGGACCCAGATTAAAGAAAATTATAAAAAATGAATTTAAAGGTTTTTTAATTTAAACTGAAGCAAAATGAAAGGCTAATTGTTCATGAGAAAACATAAAACCAGTAAAGAAATACAACAGAGAAAGATTGAACTAAGTGGGTCCTGCGCCTGAGAGAAGAATTTATCATAAACCCAGAACGAAGAATTTCACTAAGAACAGGAGACATTAATTTATGTTAAAGATTCATAACCCAGATCTTATTTTTTTGCATGGATTTGAACCGGAAATAAGAAAAATAAATTGATTTTTTCTGCAAAATTTATGATTCTGAGAAATGGGTTTTTCTTACCAGATTCAGAACTTTAAGATCTGAATGAAAAACTGCAGAATAACAGAAAAATCTAAAGAGAAAAAATCAAAACTTAAGAAGGGAAGGAGAAGGAAGGAGGAAGAGGTTTGTAAGAAATGTGAGGAGTGAATATATAGAACAGAAGTGGGCATGAATTCAGAAAAATGACAAGAAAAGTTGAACAGAAAAAATAATTAATTAATTTATTTTGTGGGGAATTTTAAATTTTTTTTTTTGAAAATAGATTAGTGGTTTTCCATGTGATGGCTTGAACGAAAATTCATAACCGCCCCCGCCCCCAACAAGTACAGCTGGTTTACAAAGAAAAGAACAATGTTTAATAATAATAACATTAAATAAAAATGTGAACATTAAATAAAAATGTTAACTTTTGTACTTCAAATCTCTTAGAAATTTGTTAATTTGTTATGTGTACTACTCCATGTTTTTATTTCTATTTAACTATTTTGTATTTTAAAAGAAATTAAAGTATATTATATTTTTTTTATTCCTTAAAAATAATTGTAGTTTGTTATTAGGAAAAATTGATACTAATTTAACATCTGAACCATTTATTATTTTGTGAACTATCCCAAGTTTAGATTATTTTTTAATAAATCAACATTTGATATTGGTTTGCTTTAGTATACTAATTGAGTATGCTGATAACAAACTAAAGACAACTATTAAATTATTATAAAATTAAAGTTTATGTTGATAGTAAACTAAGGACAAAGGTAAAATTACAATAAAATAAAAGATTAATACTATCAATTAATCTTTATTATTTAGGCTGCTAAAGAATTAATGTTTTCTATCTCAAAAAAAAAAAAGAATTAATGTTTTCAATAACATTGTTTATCCTCATGTTAATGTTTTTAATATTATTTATATTTATATTCCACACATATTTTTTACTAATTTCATTTTAACATTTTTATATTACTTATTATATTTACATGTTTTCTCACTAACTTTACTTATATACTTTTTAACAGTTGAAGTTCCTATATTTTTTCTGTTAACTTTATTTTAATAGGAGTGTTTTTATATTTAGGAAAAAATTACCTAGAATAATCCAAACTATTCATGATTTTCCTACAATAATCTCATCTATTAATTAATCATGAATAATTCCAACTTTGAGGGGCATTTTCCAAGAGTAAACCCGATGACCGGATGACTTGCTATAGCAAGTTTTACTTTTAAAAAAAAGATAAATTAAAATAAAATGTCGAAAAAAATGTTAGAAAAATATTCATAAAAAATTTAGGATTTTTTTTATTATTTAGAATTTTTTATTTAAATTTTCAAAAATATTTTCTAATTTTAAATTAATATTTAATTTATTTTTTTGGTGAATTACCTACTATAGCAGGTCATCGGGTTACCCAAGTTTACTCTAGGAAAATACCCCTCAAAGTTGGGATTATTCATGGTTAATCAATGAGTGAGATTATTGTAGGAAAATCATGAATAATTTGGATTATATTAGGTAATTTTTCCTTATATTTATGGTGCTCATTTTTCCTCAATAAAATTTATTATTTAATAAAATAATATATCTATCATTTTAAATAATATTTTTAATGTTTATGTTCTAAACTTTTCACTTCATTTGAGGTATTTTTTTTTGTTTTTCTTCTAGAGAATTTTACACTCTTCCTTACACTTTATTGGTTACTTTTAAAATATTGTATTTGTGAGAAAAGGAATAAATATGTGGTTTCTTATGAATATATATAATTTATATATATGTTGATAACAAATGGTGTTCCTTAGCTCTTGCCAAGTAAAATGATGTCCATGTAAACATGAGATTCTGTATATACTTTTTGATAATTTTTCATGAAATGTATTTTTAGATAAAGAAACTCGAATTATGCTTTAAAAATCATATAAAACAGCATATATGATTTATATATATGTTGTTAAGTGTTTTTCACATTTGTATGATGAAGTTAGCCTTCATCGTTGAGTATTTTACTAATTCATATTGTTCGCACATATTTTTCAATAATATAATATTTTTTATGAAAAAATTGACATTAATAATTCAATCTTTTGTTCATCCGCTGTGAATAATCCATTATTTTGATCATTTTTTAATAATTCAATGTTTGGCCTTAGTTCGCTGTCAATAATCCAACTTTTATTTTAGTTTGCTAGCAGCATACCCTATTATTATCTATTATTAGTAATAGGGTATGTTGTGGGCAAATTTTTTACAAAGGTTAAATTATTAATGTCAATTTTTCCTATTTTTATATGTTTATATAGTTACGACAAGTTTTATAATTACTTTATCCTTTAACTTTTACTTTATCATTAATTTTCTGTTACTAATTTAATTTTAATATTTTATCTGACTTATGATTTTAAATTCTCTCCACTAATGCTATTATTTAATAATATAATGCTACTATAAACATTCATTATGAAAAATCATATAACACTAATAATGGGTTAGTATATTTTTATTTGTAAAAAATAGAATTCCGGTATTTGTGATGTTTCACATGAATATTTTGAGATTCCCAACACCCCATGTGATCTCAAATCTTTGCAAAGTATCTTATTATTACTTTTCTCAATAGATTGGAAAGGTGGAAATATATGGAAATTAAACATTTTTAAAAGCAATTTGCTAATTTTATTTGTTAAAATTGCTCACCTAATTTCTTATAGTATACGGCATTAGGCCTTACAATACTAGGTAGTAATTTACTAATTATGGTAATCAACAATACACATTTGTATATTACTCCCTCGTAGAGAATGAGACATTTGTTTTTTCACACTATCCAATGTACTTATTCAATGTTTAATATCTCTTATTAACATAACGAAATATTATAAAAAGTGAATATTAATAATCTTTGCATTGAGACGAATCAAACAAGATCTCACTTGACTATGTTCTAATCTATAGATTAAGAAAAAAACAAATTAAGAGTAATAAGTGAATAGTGTCAAAAAACAAATATCGATTCTCTATGAATAGAAGGTAGTACTATTTAAGAATTTTATAGATTATAATAGATTTAAAACCAAAGCTAACCTATAAATAAATAATTAGTAAAAAATTTATATGTAAATTTTGTTTCTATCGCCTCAATATAAAAGTAGTAAGTATATATATTTGCTAAGCTAACCATGTAATTTAAAGTCGATAAAAATTAGTTGAAAATCAAACATATCTTTTGATTAATTTTGAATAAATTAAACTATTGTATATGTATGCTGAAAGTGTAGTCAATCTAAATAATTTATTTTCTACTTAACATTATTTTAGTCATAAAATCATTTGAAAGTTTCTTCGTTGTAAAAAAATTTCATTCTTCATCCATTCAAAATTTGATTATTATTAAATATTATATTTACTTTCAATAGAAACAGCAATAGATGTGATTATTTTACAAATTAAATGTTAGATTTATTATATGATTGATGAATAAGTAAGATTATTTTTACCCCAATTAGCCTAGATATAGTAAATACTAGGTATTTACCCGTGCCATGTACGGATCACCTGAAAATCATATAAGTAATAAATAATTTGGTTTTTAACATCTTAGATAGAGTATTTGCTTGATTTCATCACTTGGTTACAACTCAAACTTTCATAGAGTTTATTGATAAGTGCAATATTTGCGCTTATCCGTATCATTTTTATTCTCCTTATACGTAGTTTTAGTGGGATTTAGGAATGTTATTAGTGATTTGTTGCAATTTTTGTCTCATGAGCTTAATTTTGTATTTTATGTAATATATGAGGCAAAATTGGAGTTTTTATTAGGTCCCGGGGTGATAATAGGGTGAAGGCTTGGAGAAATAGCCTAAGACCCCTAAAATCTGTGAAGAGATCGTTGCTCGTTCGAAGATGTTTGATAATGAAAATGGGCAAAAGAGAAAAGAATGGAAAACTGCTTAAAAGACAAAAGTTTGGAAGTGAAATTTGATACATGCTCACTCTTTTGCCCATAACTTTTGATAGAGAGATCACATTGATGCAACGTTTGCGGCATTGGAAAGTAGACTTCAAGAGCTTTCCAACGGTATATTATATGTCCATATCCGATAACCGTACAAGAAATGGCGGCCATTTAAAGTTTGCCAATCAGACCCTGAGCGACGACTCATCGCCTGAAAAGTGACGCTCGTCGCTTTTCCGTCAAAATGCATCGTGAATAGTTTTCTTATCTAGGGTTAGGGTAAAATCCCTAATTCGAAGCATGGATTGATATTTTATTGATTAATTGTGTGTGATCTGAGCCTATGATTGAACATATGCTTAATTAATCTTGATTTAAATATTTTTATTACCGTTTTCAATAAAACGGAAGTTTAAGAATATGATTAATTTAGGATTGAGATATATTTAAGTTAAATTCCTTCTAGTATTAACCAATAGAACGGAAGTTTGAGGATTAATACTAGTTGGCCTTAAATCGATATTATTCAATAGAGCGGAAGCTTGAGATTAATTAGATCACATTCGATTATGTTAATGGCTCGATTCCATACAATCATGAGAGTGATTGAATTCCATGTTAGAATAGGGCGATGCCCGACGCCCTAGTGTTTGTCATATCTTGTGTTAATTTCATTATAATACTTGTTTTAGTTTCTTGCACCCTAGAATTAGATTTTAAACCCATATTCTTGTTTGACCCTTGTCTTGTTTATCATAAAACATATACAATTTGGAATTATCAAGCCTCCTTGTGTTCGACCCGCACTACACGTACACCGTGCGCTTGCGGTTAATTAAAATTTGCTCATCAAGTTTTTGGCGCCGTTGTCGGGGTGGCGACGTTTAATTCTTTTTGTTTTTTTTAATTGATTTACATAGACACTTTCTTGTTGTCCCCTCTCCTTGACCCCTTGCATGCATAGGCGAGCTCGATCTCTTGAACGATTCCACCCAGAGATTGAAGCTACTATTCGGGGAGGTGATGTATAATTTACTTGTTTAGTTGATAACTTTACGTGATACTTTTGTGCTATGCATGGCTATATTCTCTTTTCCGCAATATGAAGGTGACCAATTTCATGCATATTTTTCTAGATTTCAAGATTATGTGGAATATTTGTGCTCTTATGGTTACACTTTTTACTATGAGGATCTAGGCCTTGTGATATTAGAGGGGTTAAACCCCGAGTCTTGGAGTCTAGCCAACTATATGGGCAATGGTCAAATACTTGACATGGATGACAGTTATCGTTGGGACTTGTTTTGCAATATGTCTGCTCAGCGTTTACAGGATGAACAATGTCAAAAATCTCATTCTAGCATAAAATCAACGATGAACGAGCGAAAGGCAATAGTGAATGAACATATTGCTGAGCAATCAGCTAGTCGTGCTCGTATTCAAGCAATTATCGATCAGATGGTGATGAACAATGAGAAAACAAGTGACGCAACAATTGAGCTTAATGATTCCCTTTCTTCAAAGGGTACTTCAAAGGGTAATGTGGGTGAGTTGCACTTTCCAATCGAACAAGGTGATAATCTTAATAACTCTGACTTGTCTATTGATTTATCTTGTGATAGCTCATTTATTGTTCCTTCTGTAATGGTGTGTGAATCTTTGGATATGACTTGTGCTAATGATTCTTATGTTGAAACCTTGCCAAAATAATTTTTGAGTCTTTGTGCTCAAGCCTTTGAGCAAGAGGTTGAAATTATGCATATAAATGTCAGTAGCAATAAACATTTTAAATCATCTCATAAGAGTCATACTGGTGAGGATGTGGAGGAATCACTTGGTGAAAATTTTACACTTGATAACATGCTTACTGATGATGGGGAAGTAGAGTCATAAGTGTCTGATGCTATTGAGTCTTATGATATTACTTCTTGTGATTGTGTCTCCCCATCTCCCCTCATTCATTCACCACCCATTGAGCATGAGTCCACCATTGACCATCCCAACTGTGCTAATGAAGAACGTCATCTCAAATCTATTTTGGAACGTGAAGTAGATGCGCTTGGATTAATGTTAAAGGGAGACGGAGTCTATGATGAAGAAACATTAGCATTTGTTAATTCTTTTGATATTGAGTTTGTTCATCTCGAGACTTCTTCATGTTTTGAATTGTTTTTGGCTGAGGAAGAAAGGTCCCTTATGGTTGCATCATCACCTTTAATTCACAAAAGTACTATAGAGTTTGTTAACACTGATGTCATTGCTGATAATTATATTATTGACAAACTCTCCTGTTATAGTCTCCTTGACCATGATCCATCTGTGCTAAATTTAACTAATGTGCATGCTTATCCTGATTGTACCGTTAGACTGATTGACAAATCGAAAAGGGCTTTCACCTTTATTTCTGTAGTTATTCTTCTTTCGAACTACCTCTATAATCTTGGTTTAAATTTTTCAAAGGAGTTCGATAAGATGCTAAGAGCTCTGATAATGTCCGATCTTGAACCCAGTTAACTGGGGTGAGTCATGTCGAGCTATAGACGTTAAACAAGCGCTTTGTGGGAGGCAACCCGTACTTTTACCTAGATTTTATTTTTGTTTTAGTTCTTTTTACATTAGACTTCCCTTATCTGTATGCTTCTGTTTCTTATGTTTTTTTTTGTTCCCTTGCTACGCAGTTAAGCATTGGGGACAATGCTTTAGATAAGCATGGGGGGAGTCTAAGCTTGTTAGTTTAGTTATATTGCTTTTCGTAGCGTAGCTTTTATTGTTTTCTTAGATTAGTTTTTATACTTTTTCTTCTTTTCTTTTTCTATTTTGTATTTTTGTATTTTATTATTCGCTTTCCATACCACCCGAAAAAAAAAGAAAAAAAAATTTAAAAAATGAAAAACAAAGAGAGAGTGCTAGCCATAAACCTATGAAGGAGGCTAGGCAAAAGTAGAATGAGTGTTCATTGGAGCTGCTATCGCTGCTATCATTATTCCTCCTACGCCGCGTCGTCGTCTGCAGGTATATTTCTATCCCTATCTCTACTCTTTGCTTTCAAATATTCTAGCTCCACTATATTATCACACCTTGACCCACCGAGCTATCCTCACTTAGATTCTCGCACATCATCTTTTACTAACCATTGTATGTTTTTGAGCTACAGATTTTGAACCAAAACTAAGCCCCCATCCTCTTTGATCCAAAGTAAGTTCTTGGATTGCGAGATCTAAGGACTCCATTATTTGAGCCTTATAGTTTTGGAGTTTGGGTATTTATTTTGGTACATTTTGTTGTGGTTGTGATGATGGATATATGTGTTGGGTTAGGTTTGAGGTTGATAAGGGGTTTGGGTTTTTTATAGGCTTGCATGTGAGACTATTATATGAGGGGAAGGAGATTAAGAAGAAGCCTCTTACTTTTGGGGAGTTATAAGTAGAGCCGATGTTTATGTTTAAGAGGTAATGTTGTAACTGATGGTGCTATCCCGGTTCAACATTGAAGCTTATTAGGTAGGTTGGATTCTCATATTTTGTGTTATATTGTCATATCTAGGGTTACTAAAGACCCTACTTTTATCTAGGGTTGCTGAACACCCTATTGCCATCCACCTTGAAAGGCAAGCATGGGGGAGCCCATTACTTGCCTATTCATGTTTTTTATCCTATTTATGTTGTATAGGTTTAGCTTGCTTATACATTGTATTTTTATTCTTTTTAGCTAAATATGTACTTTGTTGTTTTTGGAAAATAGGAAAGAAATTCATGCTTGATAAGAGATAAGCCCAGCTAGGTTGAAAACCCGAAAGGGCGACCTAGGCAAAAGAGCGGCATGAGTGGGTGAGAAAGTGAGATTTGAAAAAGTAAATGAGTGGCTAGGGTGAAAACCCAAAAATGAGCCCCTAAGCAAAATGAGAGAAAAAGAGAGACTCAATGGTTATCTACTTTATATTTTGTTTTGGTGTTGGCGACATATGAAGCGGAGATATACGGAAGGTAATTGGGTAGGCCACATTTGGAGGAATGAGTAGTAGATTTTTTCTTTTCCTTTTCATTTCTCACATTTACATTTTTGGGAGCCATAAGGAGGTTGAAGAATAGGGATTTGATTTTGATTTTTGATGTTTTGATATTTTTGATCTATCATGTCTATCTTTTTATTTTCTTTTGTTGTGCGTTGTGTTAGCCAAGCGAAGGGGTTAAGTGGTATGAATGATTTGCACCCTTGGCGAACACCGGGAATTAGAGGCGTTTAGGAAGGGAGACATAAGAAGTAGCTTAGGACTTGGAGACCATATCTTGGCCTTGTTTTACTTGTGTTTTCACCCTGATTTGCTAGGGGACGAACAAAGGTTAAGAATGGGGGAGTTTGATAAGTGCAATTATTTGCACTTATCCGTTTCATTTTTATGCTATTTATACGTAGTTTTTGTGGGATTTAGGAATGTTATTAGTGATTTATTGCAATTTTTGTCTCATGAGCTTAATTTTGTATTTTATGTAATATATGAGGCGAAATTGGAGTTTTTATTAGGTCTCGGGGTGATAAGAGGGTGAAGGCTTGGAGAAATAGCCTAACACCCCTAAAATATGTGAAGAGATCGTTGCTCGTTCGAAGATGTTTGATAATGAAGATGGGCAAAACAGAAAAGAATGGAAAAGTGCTTAGAAGACAAAAGTTTGGAAGTGAAATTTGATACATGCTCACTCTTTTGCCCATACCTTTTTGATAGAGAGATCACATTGATGCAAGGTTTACGGCATTAAAAAGTAGACTTTAAGAGCTTTCCAACGGTATATTATATGTCCATATCTAATAACCGTGCAAGAAATGGCGATCATTCAAAGTTCGCTAGTCAGACCCTGAGCGACGACTCGTCGCTTGAAAAGTGACGCTCGTCGCTTTTCCGTCAGAATGCATTTTTGACGGTTTTTCTTCCTAATTTTTGGAGCCACTATATGTAGTGGCGGTTACTATCATTATTTTCCTGTCTTAGACCATTTTTATTTCAGTATTTTGTTTTAGTTTTCTTTCAATTCTCTAGCATTTTACTTATAGTAATTTCAACGTCGGCACCGTACTTTTGGATTTTCGAAACTTTCCTTGAAGAATTTATTGTTGCATTTGGATTTCTTATATCTAGTTTATGTTATCTTCCGGATTTGTAAGTTTTCTTGCGTTATCATTTTGTTTTTCATTCTTGTTCATCATTTGCTATATGTTTTCCATTAATATACATATTGAGTAGTTTTCTTATCTAGGGTTAGGGTAAAATCCCTAATTTGAAGCATGGATTGATATTTTATTGATTAATTGTGTGTGATCTGAGCCTATGATTGAACCTATCCATAATTAATCTTGATTTAAATATCTTTATTAACCTTTTCAATAAAACGGAAGTTTGAGAATAGGATTAATTTAGGATTGAGATATATTTAAGTTAAATTCCTTCTAGTATTAACCAATAGAACGGAAGTTTGAGGATTAGTACTAGTTGGCCTTAAATCGATATTATTCAATAGAGCGGAAGCTTGAGATTAATTAGATCACATTCGATTATGTTAATGGCTCGATTCCATACAATCATGAGAGTGATTGAATTCCATGTTAGAATTAGGCAATTCCCGACGCCCTAGTGTTTGACATATCTTGTTTTAATATCATTATAATACTTGTTTTAGTTTCTTGCACCCTAGAATTAGATTTTAAACCCATATTCTTGTTTGACCCTTGTCTTGTTTATCATAAAACATACAATTTGGAATTATCAAGCCTCCTTGTGTTCGACCCGCACTACACGTACACCGTGCGCTTCCGGGTAATTAAAATTTGTTCATCAAGTTTTTGGCGCCGTTGCCGGGGAGGCGACGTTTAATTCTTTTTGTTTTTTTTTTTAGATTTACATAGACACTTTCTTGTTGTGCTCTATTCGTTGGGAGTTATTTTGCAATATGTCTGCTCAGCGTTTACAGGATGAAAAATGTCAAAAAACTCATTCTAGCATAAAATCAACGATGAACGAGCTAAAGGCAATAGCGAATGAACATATTGCTGAGCAATCAGCTAGTCGTGCTCGTATTCAAGCAATTATCGATCAGATGGTGATGAACAATGAGCAAACAAGTGACGCAACAATTGAGCTTGATGATTCCCTTTCTTCAAAGGGTACTTCAAAGGGTAATGTGGGTGAGTTGAACTTTCCAATCGAACAAGGTGATAATCTTAATAACTCTGAATTGTCTATTGATTTATCTTGTGATAGCTCATTTATTGTTCCTTCTGTAATGGTGTGTGAATCTTTGGATATGACTTGTGCCAATGATTCTTATGTTGAAACCTTGCCAAAGGAATTTTTGAGTATTTGTGCTCAAGCCTTTGAGCAAGAGGTTGAAATTATGCATATAAATGTCAGTAGCAAAAAAGATTTTAAATCATCTCATAAGAGTCATACTGGTGATGATGTGGAGGAATCACTTGGTGAAAATTTTACACTTGATAACATGTTTGTTGATGATGGGGAAGTAGAGTCTTTAGTGTCTGATGCTATTGAGTCTTATGATATTACTTCTTGTGATTGTGTCTTCCCATCTCCCCTCATTCACCACTCATTGAGCATGAGTCCACCATTGACCATCCCAACTGTGCTAATGAAGAATGTCATTTCAAATCTATTTTGGAACGTGAAGTAGATGCGCTTGGATTAATGTTTAAGGGAGACGGAGTCTATGATGAAGAAACATTAGCATTGGTTAATTCTTTTGATATTGAGTTTCTTCATCTCGAGACTTCTTCATGTTTTGAATTGTTTTTGGCTAAGGAAGAAAGGTCCCTTATGGTTGCATCATCACCTTTATTTCACAACAGTACTATAGAGTTTGTTAACACTGATGTTATTACTGATTATTATATTATTGAAAAACTCTCCTATTATAGTCTCCTTGACCATGATCCATCTGTACTAAATTTAACTAATGTGCATGCATATCCTGATTGTACCGTTAGACTGATTGACAAATCGAAAAAGGCTCTCACCTTTATTTCTGTAGTTATTCTTCTTTCGAACTACCTCTATAATCTTGGTTTAAATTTTTCAAAGGAGTTCGATACGATGCTAAGAGCCCTGACAATGTCCGATCTTGAACCCAGTTAACTGGGGTGAGTCAAGTCGAGCTATAGACGTTAAACAAGCGCTTTGCGGGAGGCAACCTGTACTTTTAGCTAGATTTTATTTTTGTTTTAGTTCTTTTTACATTGGACTTCCCTTATCTGTATGCTTCTGTTTCTTATGTTTTTTTCTGTTCCCTTGCTACGCAGTTAAGCATTGGGGACAATGCTTTAGATAAGCATGGGGGGTAGTCTAAGCTTGTTAGTTTAGTTTTATTGCTTTTCGTAGCGTAGCTTTTATTGTTTTCTTAGATTAGTTTTTATACTTTGTCTTCTTTTCTTTTTCTATTTTGTATTTTTGTATTTTATTGTTCTCTTTCCAAAACAAAAATGAAAAAAAAGTTAAAAAAAATTTAAAAAATGAAAAAAAAGAGTGTGCTAGCCATAAACCAATGAAGGACTCTAGGCAAAAGGAGAGTGAGTGTTCATTGGAGATGCTATTGCTGCTATCATTATTCCTCCTACGTCGCGTCGTCGTCTGCAGGTATATTTCTATCCCTATCTCTACTCTTTGCTTTCACCATATTCTACCTCCACTATATTATCACACCTTGATCCCCATCCTCTTTGATCCAAAGTAAGTTCTTGGATTGCGAGATCTAAGGACTCCATTATTTAAGCCTTATAGTTTTGGAGTTTGGGTATTTATTTTGGTACATTTTTTTGTGGTTGTGATGATGGATATATGTGTTGGGTTGGATTTGAGGTTGATAAGGGGTTTGGGATTTTTCTAGGCTTGCATGTAAGACTATTATATGAGGGGAAGGAGATTAAGATAGGAAGCCTCTTACCTTTGGGGAGTTATAAGTAGAGCCGATGTTTATGTTTAAGAGGTAATGTTGCAACTGATGGTGCTATCCCGGTTCAACATTGGAGCTTATTAGGTAGGCTGGATTCTCATATTTTGTGTTATATTGTCATATCTAGGATTACTAAAGACTCTACTTTTATCTAGGGTTGCTGAACACCCTATTGTCATCCACCTTGAAAGGCAAGCATGGGGGAGCCCATTATTTGCCTATTCATGTTTTTTATCCTATTTATGTTGTATAGGTTTAGCTTGCTTATACATTGTATTTTTATTCTTTTTAGCTAAATCTGTACTTTGTTGTTTTTGGAAAATAGGAAGGAAATTCATGCTTGATAAGAGATAAGCCCAGCTAGGTTGAAAACCTAAAAGGGGGACCTAGGCAAAAGAGCGGCATAAGTGGGTGAAAAAGTAAGATTTGAAAAAGTAAATGAGTGGCTAGGGCGAAAACCCAAAAATGAGCCCCGAGGCAAAATGAGAGAAAAAAAGAGACTCAATGGTTATCTACTTTGCATTTTGTTTTGGTGTTGGCGACATGTGAAGTGGAGATATACGGAAGGTAATTGGGTAGGCCACATTTGGAGGAATAAGTAGTAGATTTTTTCTTTTCCTTTTTATTTCTCACATTTACATTTTTGGGAGCCATAAGGAGGTTGAAGAATAGGGATTTGATGTTTTGATGTTTTGATATTTTTGATCTATCATGTCTATCTTTTAATTTTCTTATGTTTTGTGTTGTGTTAGCCAAGCGAAGGGGTTAAGTGGTATGAATGATTTGGACCCTTGGTGAATACAGGGAATTAGAGGCGTTTAGGAAGGGAGGCATAAGAACTAGCTTAGGACTTGGAGACCATGTCTTGGCCTTGTTTTACTTGTGTTTTCACCTTGATTTGCTCGAGGACGAGCAAAGGTTAAGCATAGGGGAGTTTGATAAGTGCAATTATTTGCGCTTATCCGTATCATTTTTATGCTCCTTATACGTAGTTTTAGTGGGATTTAGGAATGTTATTAGTGATTTGTTGCAATTTTTGTCTCATGAGCTTAATTTTGTATTTTATGTAATATATGAGGCGAAATTGGAGTTTTTATTAGGTCACGGAGTGATAAGAGGGTGAAGGCTTGGAGAAATAGCCTAAGACCCCTAAAATATGTGGAGAGATCGTTGCTTGTTCGAAGATGTTTGATAATGAAGATGGGCAAAAGATAAAAGAATGGAAAAGTGCTTAAAAGACAAAAGTTTGGAAGTGAATTTGATACATGCTCACTCTTTGGCCCCTAACTTTTGATAGAGAGATCACATTTGATGTAAAGTTTGCGGCATTGGAAAGTAGACTTCAAGAGCTTTCCAATGGTATATTATATGTCCATATCCGATAACCGTGCAAGAAATGGCGGCCATTCAAAGTTCATTAGTCAGACCCTGAGCGACGACTCGTCGCCTGAAAAGTGACGCTCGTCGCTTTTTCGTCCGAATGCATTTTTGACGGTTTTTCTTCTGAATTTTTGGAGCCACTATATAGTCGCGGTTACTATTACTATTTTCCTGTCTTAGACCATTTTATTTCTGTATTTTCTTTTAGTTTTCTTTCAGTTTTCTAGCATTTTCTTTATTGTAATTTCAATTTCCGCACCGTACTTTTGGTTTTTCGAAGCTTTCCTTGAAGAATTTATTGTTGCATTTGGATTTCGTATATCTAGTTTATGTCATCTTCCGGATTTGTAAGTTTTCTTGCGTTATCATTTTGTTCTTCGTTCTTGTTCATCATTTGCTATATGTTTTCCATTAATATGCATAGTGAGTAGTTTTCTTATCTAGTGTTAGGGTAAAATCCCTAATTCGAAGCATGGATTGATATTTTATTGATTGATTGTGTGTGATTTGAGCCTATGATTGCACCTATGTTTAATGAATCTTGATTTAAATATCTTTATTAACCTTTTCAATAAAACGAAAGTTTGAGATTAGGATTAATTTAGGATTGAGATGTATTTAAGTTAAATTCCTTCGAGTATTAACCAATAGAACGGAAGTTTGAGGATTAATACTAGTTGGCCTTAAATCGATATTATTCAATAGAGCGAAAGCTTGAGATTAATTAGATCACGTTCGATTATGTTAATGGCTCGATTCCATACAATCATGAGAGTGATTGAATTCCATGTTAGAATTAGGCGATGCCCGACGCCCTAATGTTTGTCATATCTTGTTTTAATATCATTATAATACTTGTTTTAGTTTCTTGCACCCTAGAATTAGATTTTAAACCCATATTCTTGTTTGACCCTTGTCTTGTTTATCATAAAACATACAATTTGGAATTATCAAGCCTCCTTGTGTTCGACCCGCACTACACGTACACCATGCGCTTGCAGTTAATTAAAATTTGCTCATCATTTATTCCCTTATTGCAAGAGTAAATGGGCATTATGATGTGATTTTAAATCTAACAAAGAGAGTGTTTGGTAAAAGAGAGAATTGAGCATTAGTTGGTTGAGGGAATTGGTTGATTTAATTGGTAGAATAAGTTCAAAAAAAAAAAAATTGGTAGAATAAGCTTAAAAAATGTATTTGATAAAAGAACTTGTTTACACACCTTATGAGAATGTTGATCATGACATCACAATCATTAGGGTCCCTAACTATTGCATCATCCATTTAAGAATCTAATAAGAAAATTCTTTAATTTCCGCAGAATTACTTACACCGTTTAAATCTCTAGCTCAAATCGTTGAACATATATGCCAGCTAAAATTGGAAAGTTTCCATTCTAGTTTTAATTCTTGTTCTCATAATAGAACTATATTACAACTAAAATTAGAGTTAGAATTTAAAACTATTAATAGGGTTCTAAAAATGTTGAAAAAAACTAAGAGTAATAACCCGTATGTTTATTTGCTTGAAATGTTCATCAGATATGAAGTACTAAAGTTTAAGTTGTTTTATTTAAAAATTTATAGTTATTGTCGAATTACGTATATAATTGAGTACTAATAAAATAATTGTAACTATATATTTTACATTATTCGCTAAAATATGTGGCTTTCTTCTTATAAAATTTGTTTATTAGGTCATTTTTGTTAAGGTAGCAATGATCATTCTACTTCTAGATATTAGCACAACTGCACAAGAGTTATTCTAAAATAACTTAAAATATATTAAAAATTATTTTAAAATACATTGTAGTTATTTTTTCTTAATTAACTTGTATTAGTTTTTACAATCATAATGTGACTAAAACGTAATTCTAAATTATTCAGGTATTTACATTTTTTTAAATATGTTCGTTTCAAAGAAATAGGACACATGATTTGGACAAAAAATTAATGTTGTAGGCTAAATAATGTAAAATAAAAAAATAGATCGAAAATAGACTTGTCTTTAAATTCAGCCTAATCCGACACGAACCATTTTAGAGATGAAATATGTAAACTATAAATGAATTAAGATGTCAATAGATAAACTCTCTTTGAAATTACTACAAAGTCCAGAGATTTAAAATGAGACAATCAAACAGTTCGAATTTTTAAATTTTAATCAAAAATTGAAATTTTTAGAATCAAATCGATTAAAGTTGGAATATTTAAAGTAATTTTCCATACAAATGTAACATGTATAAAAATTAATTATAAAAATTAATTATAAAAATGTAACATGTATAAAATAATTTAAAATATATTATAAAAATTATTTTAAAATACATTGTAGCTATTTTTTTCTTAATTAACTTGTAATATTTTTTACAATCATAATGTGACTAAAACGTAATACTAAATTATTCAAATACAAAGGTATTTACATATATTAAAAATGTTCTTTTCAAAGAAATAATGTAAAATAAAAAATAGATTGTAAATAACTAAATAATGTAATTGGAATATTTAAAATAATTTTCCATGAAAATGTAACGACATGTATCTTGCGGCACACTTTATTGCTTTGTTAAAAGAAATAAATAGAAATTTCCATAATTACATGAAAAACAATTGGGCAGGAAAATAAGCTCTCTAGTAGTGACACATGGCATAGAATCTTATTGCTTTAGTATAAGTTATGATTAATTACGAATAATTTATAAAAATATTTCTTTAAGGTTCTAAAGTTATATTTTATGTTTCGCAAATTATCTAAAGTGATTTAATTTATTAACTATACTAGATAGTGCCCGTGCGATGGACGATTTTATCAAATTTTCTGAGTATAAATAACAAAAACAAATCTAGTAAAAGTATATTATGTTTTAACTATCTCAAAATATCAAATACACTAAATAATATTCATTTAACAAAAAAAATTGAAAAAACTTTTATAAATAATTAAAATAAATAAAATATAATATATAGTTTGCTAATACATTAAATATGATTTGACCCAAAAAGGAAAAAAAAAACAATTAATAAGAAAAATAATATATTCAAAATAAAAAAGTAGAAAGTCAAAGATCATAATAACAATAACATCATCATTTAATTTAGGAGGGAAAATTTTTAATGTGGAAGCGACACGTAAGCAATTTTGAAAGGTGATGATGTAAGCGTGTTTTGTTTTAGTAATAGTTATTATAGACTAGGCTTGTCAAACACATCAGGTTAGGTCGGGTTCGGGTTCGGGTTCGGGTCATATATAAACAGGTCAGAAAACCCTTGACCCAGAACCAACCCATTTAGTTAATTGGGTCGAAAATCACAACCTTGACTCGACCTGCAACTAGGGGTGCACACGGTCCGGTTTGGTCTGGTCTGACACTAAAATCAGACCAAAAATTCCGGTCTGGAAATTTTTCAGACCGGACCGGACCAAACCGTTCTACGGTTTGGTCCGGTCTGGTTTACGGTTTTTTTATTTTTATATTTATTTCCAAATTAATATATGTTCTATGAAAATATTTCGCACTTACAAATACTAAATAAATATAATTTGTAATTAGTTGATTTCATCAACATTATTCAAGTATATATTACTATATAAAAATAAAAACATCTCAAAATATCTAGGTAGAAACCCGTTTTTAATAAATCAAATTATAGTTTTTGGTCAAAGTACGGTTTACGGTTTGGTCTGAAAAATTATAAAACCTGAACCAGACCGTAAACCGTATTTTTAAAAAAAAAACCAGACCAAAACATTTAGACCGTAGACCAGACCAAATATTTAAATTACGGTTTGATCTGGTTTGGTTTACGATTTAGACCAAACTTTGTTCAGCCCTACCTGCAACAGATCAGGTTGACCTGATTTTGACTCACTTAACTCATTTATAATATTTTTGTTTTCGTTTTAAGGTTTTTAATGTTGTTTAAATGTAATTTTTTTAGGCTTTAATTTATTTTTATGTTTTTCTGTTGTTTATTTTGTATTTACTTATTGATTTAACTCGAAAAATAAGAAAATGTTAAATGAACTCAGTTTAGCTTATACTTATTGATTTAACTCGAAATTAACACATTTAATTAAATGGGTTATACAGTTTTTTTCAGGTTTAAAATTTTGATTTGAACCTAACCCATTTAATAAACAAATCAGGTAAGGTCAACCCATTTAATTAATTGGGTCAAAAGTCTCAAACCAAACCCACTTATTTCGGGTTAGGTTCGGGTGTGGTTAGCAGGTCGGATCAACTTTTGCCAGCCCTAGTAAATACTCATTTTGTCGCTTCCATTGTGCATTATTTTCGTTTTAATTTGTTCAAGTGATTTTGTACTTTTTCGTTTGTCTCACTCTCATTTTTTTAATCTCATCCACAAACGTATATTTCCTACCTATCCTTACTACTCATTTATATTTTCTATTTGGTTTTTGTCGTATTCTCCAACTTAATTTCTAATTCCACTAAATTTCATCTGATTAGTATTAGGTACAAAATAAAAGAGAAAAAAGACAATTACGTAATTAATTAATACTTCTTCCGTTTCAAATTATTTGCAACATTTGTTTTTTCACGTAGTCCAATGCACTATTCCAATCCTTAATATCTCTAATTACACATAATAAATATAAAAATTTAATATTAATAATCTTTGAAAACAAGATTATAGTTGACTATATTTTAATTAATAGACTAAAAATTAATTACAAATTAAGATGATCAATAAATAGTATAAATATTATTAATAATGTAAGTAATTTGTAAGGGAGGAATTAAGTATCTAAGAAAATCTATTGATAATGGTAAACAATACAACATTGCAATGAAGAGCCAGGGAACAGTTGAAGATTCAGTGATTTCACCTGAAATTCACCGCCCCATTTAGATTTTTTACCGTTAAGATTCACAAGTACAAGTTGTGTGGGCAACTTGTCCTGACTCCTGACACACACCCGCCAGTTTTTGGTCACTGGTTGGTGGTAGAAAAGTGCATCCTATCTTTTTTAAAAGAAAATGAAAAAATATAAGAGCATTAGTAATAGGGTATTTTAGGGATGATTCACAAGTAGGGATGGCAATGGGTCGGACTCGGATAACAGTCGGAGTTTTTTTCAGTGCACCTCCACTCAGAGTCGGATTATGCATACTCCAAGTTTGTCCCGACTCGGACTCTCGGATCTCTAATTCGGATTATTATCAAACAATATCGTATATGATATTGTACTAATGATTTTAAAGCATATAAAATTAACAACATATATTTTTCAAATACAATTTAACAAAATATGCAGTTTGAATTCAAATTTAACAAGAGAAATAGTCCTACTACAATTTAACAAAATTATCTCGCATTTTGATTTGGTGTATTTATTTCTCTTGATCTAATCTGTCATATTTTGATTTATTAATCTAAATAAAAATACCAAGTAGTTTATCAAAATCGAAAATTACAATTAATATGAGAGAGAGCTTGAATTAGTCACGTCTAGAGTTTTAAAGAAACAAAATATTAGTGTAAAAGTCAAATTCAAAGTCAGATTCCCTTCAGGGTCGGAGTCGGGTCGGAGTGTCGGATTTTTATGAAAGTCCAACTTCGGTCCGTCTCTAACTCGGACTCGGATCGTAAAGTCGGAGTCGGAGTCGGATGACTTATTCCTCAGACTCGAATCGAATTATTTTCCTCGGATCGAGTCGGACTAGGGTCAGATTCGGACTGAATTGCCATCCCTCTCCACAGGTAAAATTATACTCCCTTCAATTCTTTTTAGTTGGAATATTTGGGTTGAGCACGGATATTAAGAATAGGAGGTGGTCTATTAGAAAGCTAGTAATTGAGCTATTACAAGTGATTAAATTAATCGTTAAGGTGGTAGTTGTGGTATTTTTAAGCAGTCTAAGTGGGGGTATTTTGTCATTATTTGTGGAACATAGGGTATTTAAGTAAAAAGATCAGTGTCAAGAAAGAAAATGGGACAATTAATTTGAATTTGCCAAATAATGAAATGTGTCAATAAAAAAGAATATGAGGGAATATTTGTTTTGTATCGTATTTATTAGAATGTGTATGGGTATGATTTTCGTGGATAGTGGGTGGGTATGAGCATGAAAAATCCTACTCGCCATGGATAGTAGATAGATATTGTGGGTATTAGATCTTATCCGCCCTATACCCAACTACCCCTTCACACACCCTATATCTACAATATATTAATTTAGATTAGTTATGTATATTTTTATTAAAAACTAATGGCAAAGAATTGAGAATATTAATCTAATTTTATTACATCTAAGGTTTAAGTAAAATAAGATGTACAATTAAATTTGGAGAGGTTTATAAAGTATATAACGCGGACTTTGAAGGAATGTGAGGCGGGTATAAGGTGTGTATACCCATGAGGCCATGATGAATATACTCAGTTGGAAATAGTGGGTGGAGATTGATTTAACTGCATACTTAGGTGAGAAGGCGTGAGTATAAAACTTTTACCATGGATAGATGGTGGATGTGAAAATTTTAAGTGGGTATGGTTATGGGAGCGGGCATACCACATCCACTTGCCTATTTTTCCATCGCTTGGGTATTCTATATAAAAGATAAAAGGAAAAATTAAAAGGAATAATACAATCTTTTGTTTATTTCCCTACAATAATACCAATTTTTGATTAACCGTGAATAGTACCAACTTATGGGGGTGTTTTCCAACAATATACTTAATATGTTAAAAATCAAACTATAGGTGATTATATGATAAAAAAAAATAGTAAATTAGTTAATAAACTAAAGTTGGTATTATTCTAGGAAAAAAAACCCTAAAGTTGGTATTATTCATGGTTAATTAAAAGTTTGTATTATTATAGGAAAATTAACAAAATGTTGTATTATTCACGGTAATTTTTCCACGATAAAAAGAAATTGAAAGAAAGAGTTAATTAAAGGAAAAAGTATTAATATATAGGTATTAAATTTATTGGTTGTTTGATAGTATTAATTAGGTACGGGAACTACCTTCTTAAAAAGTTTTTCCTCCATTTTTATTTAGTTGCATCCAAGGATAATTTGACACTATTCATCAATGTCACTTAATTTTCATATTATTGTTAATCTATAAGTTAAAATATAGTCATTTGAGATCTTGTTAGAATCGTCTCAATGTAAATTTTATTGATTTTCAGTTTGTATAATTTTTCGATGTATATAATTAGAGATATTAACTATTAAATTAGTGCATTGGGACGTGTGAAACTGTCCTTGGGTGCAACCGTGCAAGTAAATAAAAACAGAGGAAATATAAGTTTTTTTTAAATGGAGGAAGTATAAGTTAAAAAACCTTATTATTATTTATAAGTGTTCTCTTGAATATATTAAGTTGTTCTCTACGTTTAAAAATAAATAGAAGAAATCATTGTTTTCAAGATCATCATCTTACATTATATAGGTTGATTAAAGTCAAAATTGTTTCTTGACTTATGATAGGCAGACAAAAATAAAATTAATGCTTAAGCGAAGAAAGAAAATGAGTTAAAATATGTATATTAAACAATAATTAATGAGATGCTTTTAACTTATTCTACTAGTTAAATCAATAATAAAGAGAACTAAGAGGCAAGAGCACTAAATAGGCCTGGGTGATATTTTTGTATTTTACTCGAAGAAACACTTAAGTAAACCAAATTCTCCCTCTTATTCAACCTACTTATCCTATTTAGTTTTCGTCACGATTCAATTATCATTCTTAGGCTGTATTTTTTTTTAATTTATTAGTTTAAACATAGTCAAAGTATTGAGATTTTGTTTGATTTGTCTCAATGCACAAATTTATTTTTTTTTTAAAAATGAAATTTTTCATTAATACAGAACAAAACAATACAAGATAGTACTACAAAAAAAAGGAAAACAGCAAATCTAATTTGCATCAGCATGAGAAAGAAACACACCTTCAAAAAGAGGTTTCCCCAACCCACTCTTCATGTGCATAAAGGAAAACAAAACTCTATAGAATCTCAAAAGGAATGACAACTATACAGTACACAACTACTAAACAAAATAAAAAATCCTCCTAATTCAAGGGTGTTCAACACACACACCTTCGATTGGAATATGCAATGAAAGATTATTAATATCAAGCTTTTGTAAATTTTAATTAAACACAATTAAAGATAATGATTAAAATATTATCTCGATAAATATAAAAAAATTACATGGGATTACAAAGTTAAATTAAAGGGAGTATTAAATCACTAAAAAAAAATGTGCATCTTTCTAAATTTATTAACTCATGCTTAATTAAGTGTGATGAGCTTTTTTACTCCTAACACCCATAAATAACCTCACTTTTAAGTGTAGAAAAAGTATGATTAAAATAATCTCACTTATAAGCTCAAAAGTAGAATACACAAATCGTTTTGTATTAAACCACTCACCATGACACGAATAAAATTTTTTTATTAAAAATTCGAATTTGTTAACTGATTTACATCTATATTATTTTCCTAAAACCATTTTTAAATCTTTATTTGTTTTTTTTTTCATTTTTAAAACAATTATACATTAAATTAGCACAATACAGGTCGTTTTACCCCGAGACAATTTAAACAATAAATAAAAAGTAGCTGATCTTGGACGAGACGACCTCATAATGAGACCGTTAATTTGGGCCAGCCCAATTCGCGCGTGTAGCAACTTGGGTATTTTATTTATTTTCTGAGCATTTTTCAATTTTGATCTTAAAAATATCAATTTTCAAAATTGATAATTTAAGGTCAAAATTGATAAACGCCCAGAAAATTAAAATGATGTTACACGCGTGAATTGAGCCGATCCAAAATAAACTGTTTCATAATGAGACCGCATCGTCTAAGTTTTTGTGATAAAAAAATGCACAGAAATGTGTATAATCCTAGTTCAAAAATAATTTTAAAAAACTTTAATCGATATAATTCAAAGTCATATCCCAATATTACCGTTAGTATCCCAATATACCCGTTAGTATCCCATTTATTAAATCCCATATTCACAAGCGGCAAGCGAGATTTCATTTCTCTAAATCCCAATTTCTGGTTTTGAGCTTTTCTTCTCCATTTTCTTCAATTAACATTGCGAAATTAAACCCTAATATTTCTCCATCCATCTTCAATTGCTGACCCAATTCACGAATTCTTGTTGCTGATCCATTCGAATTCTTATCACATGTAAGGTAAGTTCATTCTAATTTGCAATTTTACTCGTTTTTTTCTGGATTTTCCCCCCAAATTCGGCATGGCTGAAAAACCCCCCATTGTTTTTGTATATCAATTGAATGGCTTGAATTTTTGATTTGCTATTGGATTCGCTAATTGTTTTATTCTCTGTTTTCAATTTTGCCATTCCAGTTCTGTATTTTGAATTAACTTATGGAATGATGTCTTCCTTAATTTTAATTTTGTGAAGTATATTTTATTTAGCAATTTTTTAATTGTGTAATTATCTAGTTTCTTTGTTGAAAAATTGTAATTTCCTTTATATACGAGACTGTAAAATATATTAGAAAGGCAATCACTTAATACACAATTTTACACCTGAAAAATCAAAGAAAAAATTGAATGAAATTCAATTCCAAAGCCTAATTTTGAACCATGTATTAATGCAGTAATAACTATTGAAACACTTTAAACTCACTCAATAACACTTTTATCACTCTAAAACACACTAACTATTTCCTTAATCTCATTTAAAAATTCAAAGAAAAAAAATATAGCACGAGTCGCACAAAACGTGTTAATTTTTTTTTAAAGTTTATTTCCTTTTATTTATTGAATTTAATATATTATTATTTTAATAAATATTGTAAAAAATTATGTTAATTAATATATTATTATTTAATTATATTATTTCTAAAATAACTTGTTTTAATCTAAATTAAATAATTAAATGTTTAATTATTTAGTAATATAATATTAGTATATTAATTAAATTCTAGTTGTTAAATTATTTATTAGTATAATAATTGCTAATAAAGTTTTATTTTAGTTATTTTATTTTAGTTGTATTTATTTATTTATTTTAAATTAATATATAATAAATGTTTTCAATTTAATTATTTAATTATAGTTATTAATTAAATTTTAGTTGTTTATTAATTATTAATATAATAATTGTTTATTTGTTTATTTGTATGAATTATTTTAGTTAATAATTTATTAAATTAATATTCTAAGTGTAATTAAAATGAATTAACGTAATATTTAATTATTTTAATTTTTTATTAATAGTTCATTAAATTATCACAATTATTGTAAATGACTGGAAACCAGGGAAAACGAAAGGGCTTTTATAAAGGCATATTGAGCGGCAATAGTTCTAGGCCTAGTTTATAGTGAACAGGGTTACGGGTTCTACTAGGTGAGCTAGGACGGAACACGTGGCTAGACATAGTCAGGCCCAACGTTCAGTACGCTGGACCAAATGCATACCCGCATTAAGCACTAGACGAGCCTGCGTAGTAATACGATCGGCTCAGGTGATGATGATACTCATTACGAAGAGTGTGTTGATGCCGAGGAGTCTGTCGGTCATCCTGTTGATTGGACACTTGTGCGAGAGCGTGCCGGTCAGTTTAGAACTAGAGGCCATAGCTCGGCTGGAGCTTTTGATCACACGGGTGGCAGCCAGATTAAGGATGCGGCTCCACGGGGGAGGAGGCGCTTACACCCCAGCCTAGAGGCACATAATGAAGGTTATTTTTGAAGGATTGGAGCGCACGCCTCCGATTTGGAAAGTCGTGGAAGGAAGAAGACGCTGGAGGCGATCATCAGACTGGAGGACATGGTTTTTCAGGGTTTTACATGCCACTCCCCTAGGTCATCTGCCATACATAATGCTGTAGCACATTGATAGTGCTTTTATTGCGACCTTTGTGCAGAGGTGGCAGTCGGATACCAACACCTTCCACATGTCTGATGAGCTGTACAGGGTTTTACATGTCACTCCCCTAGGTCATCTGCCATAAATAATGCATCAGCACATTGATAATGCTATTATTGCGGCCTTTGTGGAGAGGTGGCAGTCGGATACCAATACCTTCCACATGCCATGGGGAGAGATGACCACGCATTTTAGGAGTTGGTATTAAAGGTGTTCTCCTTTGTAATCCTGCTGATGGTGACTGGAAGCTTGGCCTGACCGGTCTATTTTGGGAGCCAATGTCTAAGCTGCGTAGGAAGGGGTACTTCACTAGTGGTAGCATTAACGTTAGTGAAATATTGCAGTTGTGCCACCGTTATCAGTCGTTGGAGACACAGACTACTGCCTATTACATGGCTATAGTGGGTTCCACGATGCAGGTGGATAAGAGTAGAATTGGGATGCGGCCTCACCTTATATTTGTCGTGAGTGTTGATCAGGATGAGATTTCTTAAGGTGTAGTGACGCTAGCACTGTATTGCCAACAGGGTATGGCGTCAAGGGCTGGGTGCAAGACTATATAACTGGTTGTTAAAAGCTGAACATAATGATTTCTTTTCACCCAAAGAATATGTACAAGTTTATTAACGTCATGCATTCCCCCTATTCTCCTTACGGGAAGAATTAAACAATTATAGATTGGATTACCAACGGCAAAATCATAAGCTATGGCAATGTTGAGAAATGTTGCTGCAAAATACAAATGGAAAAATTACCCTGAATAATACGACCTTTCACTTATTTCCCAAGAATAATACGAACTTTCAATTAACCATGAATAATACGAAGTATAAGTTGTATTTTCCCGTGGCATACCTGACCGGTTTTTAACCGGTAGAACAGGTCAATTTTGACCATTGCATATCACAAGTCATCTCCAACCTTATTTCATTCTTTTTTTCTAGAATTCTCAATTCATCCTTACTTTATCTTTCACTTTTTTAATTACTTCCTCCAATCTTCCAATCTTCACCTCATTCATTTTAATTACGTCCTCCAATCTTCCCCTTCTTCATTTAATTGTTGTTGAATATGTATTCCCCTTCTTCATCATCATCTCATTCTAGAACATCAATTGCAAATGGAATGCCTTTATGTAATCATAGAGTTCATGCTAAATTACAAGTAGTCAAAAAAGGAATAAGAGTTGGTGAGAGATTTTATGGATATGCATTTTGGTGTTAGCAAACTTAGAGGATAAATAATGCAATTGAGAACAATAAACTAACCATTATATGTGTGTATGTAGTCTGAGTGTCTTCTTCTTCAAATCGTGCCTTCCAAGCTTTAGATTCAGGGCATGTGTAATGTAGCGTGAGAGAGAAAATGTTTTCATAGGTGAGAGCTTTGGTCAGTAAGGCTACAATGAACATATGCTTTCTCTCTCATAGATTAATTTTGCTTAGAAAAACAATTAAATTTTGATTACAAATTTTTTTAACCGGTCATGGGTAAAAAGGACTACCACGGGAAAATACAGCTTATACTTCGTATTATTCGTGGTTAATTGAAAGTTCGTATTATTCTTGGGAAATAAGTGAAAGGTCGTATTATTCAGGGTAATTTTTCCAATACAAATTTGACACTTCCATCCAGTGAATGTACGGGGTATGTCTTTTGCTATGTCCACCAATCCTATATATATAGCATTCTCCACCGCCTCTGCTGATATATAGATGCGTGCGTGTTGAGTTCTATGCGTTTGCAATTCCAATCTCATTGCACGTCGTAAAGTAGGCCATGCGTCTTCGCCCCCTAACTCTATGATGACAATAGCTCTAAAACCACAATTACTGACACCTATAACATCGATCCAATCAAATAGGTACAGAGGAAGAATAAAAGGGATGTGATTTGGCCACGAAAATAGTGAAAAATCACGACCTGTTGAATCATCTAAAGGAAATAATATAATTAGCATTCAATTGAACTAAACTAATATGAATATAAGGAAAGGAAAGACACCAGATTAAAACTGAAGTTAATTCCAACTGACGATTGGTTTGATCTACCACTTTATTTCCCGCTAGATCTCTCACGTGATGAAGATCTCGAACCGCTACCAATAGTACTTGAAGGAAGAGTGTTGGCTTTCAACTCTACTAGTAGTCTGATTACCCAAGTGCAAACAGTCATTCGTCCACGTTCTAGCTAAATATCGCATGACCTCTCATTCTTATTTGACCAAGTAGACACAATCCTTCCCACCTGCTTTTAAATTCACCGATCATCATACTGTTAACCAAGGGGTTCCATCTTGTTCTGAAAATCTGCCCCTGTTGATTTTTCTTCACACCGCATAATTTGTCCACCATGTTGTCCACATCATTGCCAATATATATATATATATATATATATATATATATATATATATATATATATATAATTTCCTTTAGTCTCTCCAACACCCTAGAATAAGACACAACCGCCTCATCTCGCATAGAACAGAACACAACCAAGAAATTGTGTTTGGTTGACGTCATTCCTATTATTTCGTAAAGGGGCTACTCTGGCTTATTCGTCTTGTATGTTGTGTATATCAACACAACATGGGGCCACGTACGTATCATCTGGATGGATGTGGGGTTATTAATAATCTCGTCAACTGCCCTTCAACATCCAAATCTGTCCAAACTACATAATTATGTTTTTGTGGCCAAATAAAGACAATGTTGAAGAGGAATGCTACCATCCATCTCTTCCCTCCTCAATGCATGTCTTATATTGTATATTTGATTCATACTTGCATAAAAATTAGTAAAGTTTTTTCTAATTGATGTCATTATGAAGGCTGGTTGCATGCCATTTGCAGTAAGATCCCGTATATGCTGCCTAATATTTACATTCATCCTATTTTTTCTTATTTGCCCATCTCTGTATACCAAGAACGAGTGGTTATGTATTCCTTGTACACCGATAAACACTCTTACCGTCCAAGGTCTTTCCCTTGGATTACGACTACTTCCTATAATCATAAATTTACAACCACAAGCACTAATTTTAGAACCAGATGTAGCAGCATTATCTAAATTGTGCAATCACCCCTAATATTACCATATCTGTGACACATTAATTACAAACTAACTCTTGAACGTCCTTCCTTACGTTTATATGAAGCACGTGTAAAATGAAAATCAATACTTACTGCTATCTCATATGCGCAAGCATGTAATTCATCTACGGAATCAAATTCCTTATCCGCAACATATCTATCAGAGTAATCTACATTATCCCCTAAGTTTTTTTAATAATTAAAAAATTAAAAATTTAAATAATAATTAAAAAAAATAAAAATATTAAAAAACTAAAATATTAAATCTATTAGAATCTTGTGGTAAAAAAAACTCTATTAGAATCAAATTAAAAAATTAAAAAATTTAAATATTAAATCTATCAAGAATCAAATTTTTTAATAATTAAAATATTAAGTTGTTTAATTAATAATATTTTAATTATTAAAAAACTTAAGGGATAATGTATATTACTTTGATAAATTTGTCACGGATAGGAAATTTTATTCTATAGATGAACTACATGCTTGAGCTGATGAGATATCATTAAGAAACTGTTTTCAATTTACACGTGCTTCATAAACAAAAGGAAGGACGTTCTAGAGTGAGTTTGTACCTAAGGTGTCATTGCTATGGTAATATTAGGGGTTATTTGCATAACTTAAATAATATTTGTTCGACCTAATTCTAAAAGTAGGGCTTGTGGATGTAAATTATTGATTATAGGATGTAGTCGTAATCTAGGGGAAAGACGTTGGACGGTAAGAGTGTGTAATGGTGAAAAAAGAAGAAATAACAACCCGTTCTTGGTGTACAGAGATGATCAAATAAGAGTAAACATGATGAATGTAGATACTAGTTAGCACATTCGAGAGCTTAGTGCCACTGGCATGCAACCAACGTTTATAATGACTTCAATTAGAAAGAATTTTCCTAGTTTTTTTGCTAGTATGAATCAAATATATAATTAAGGAGAGAAGAGATGAATGGTTAGACTCCTCTCTTCAACACTGTCTTTATATGGCTATAGAGCATAATTATGTAGTTTAGACATATTTGGATTGGATAGTGAGGGACAATTGAGTAATTGCAACTTCTACATCTATCCAGATGATACATTCGTGGCTCCATGTTGTGTTGATAGACACAACGTGCAAAACTAATAAGCCAAAATGGCCCCTTTGCGAAATAATTGGAATGATGCCAACCAATCACAACTTCTTGGGTTGCGTTCTGTTTGATGCGAGATGAGGCAGTTGAGTCTTATTTTTGGATGTTGGAGAGGTTGAGAGATATTTACGTCAAAGTTCAGACGTCTAACGTAATCGTAAAGGATCGAGATGAGGGTTTGTCTATAGCTATTCTTGTTCTCTTTCCAGGTAAACAGGTTTGCGTATGGCATATTGGCAATGACGTAGAGAACATTGGTGAACAAATTGTGCGGCGCGACGAAATATCCACAGGGACAGATATTCAGACAAACAAATTGGAACCCCTTGGTAGTCTTACGATCGGTGAATTTGAAAACAGGTGGGAAGGGATTGTGTCTACTTGATCAACTAGGAATAAGAAAGTCGTGCGATATTTGGCTAGAACATGGATTCCTCACAAAGAGAAATTTGTGGGCGTGCATGGACGAATGATTGTTTGCGCATGGTTAGGTTATCAGACTACCAGTAGAGTTGAAAGCGAACACTTGTCCTTTTAAAGTACTATCTGGTAGCATATCTCATTTGATACCCTCTTTAAAAGGGCACACGCACAAATAACGAATCAGCAATCGAGGATAAGACAAGCTCTGTAGGAATCTATGAATTTGATTTCATGGACGTCGCGACTTAATTTGTTGAGACCGCTATGTCGTTGTGTTTCCATATTTGCCTTGGAACCTATTGATGCGGTTGTGTTCAAAGAAACCACGGAGAACATGCGGTACTTGAAGATGATTACATCTTGATGGTACCGATAGACCTGAGCGACAAGCAAGTCCACCGAGGAAGGGAAGACCGATGACAAGCAGAATCCTCAGGATAAATCAAAGCGTGTTCGAGTACAGTCGATCGTCCTTAAGGGGTCGCAGGCCTAGATCTTCATCACACGAGAGATCTAGTGGTGGATCGAGCAATCGATCAAACCAATCATTAGTTGGAATTAACTTTTCAACTTATCTGCTAACTTTCTTTCCTTTCCTAATATTCATATTAGTTTTTATTAATATTTTTTCCTTCAAATGGTTCAGCAGGTCGTGATTTTTCACTATTTTTGTAGCCAAATAACATCCCGTGTATTCTTTCTCTGTACCTGTTTGATAGGATTGATGTTATAAGTGACGAAATTTATGGTTTTAGAGCGACGTGTAATGATTGTGGAAATGCAAACGCATATAGATCAATACGCACACGTGTATCTATCAGTAGAGTCGGTGGAGAATGCTATATACAGGATTGGTGGACATAGCAAAGGACCCCCTCTTTTACGACGTGCAATGAGTCTGGAAATGCAAACGCATAAAGATCAATACGCATGCGTGTATCTATCAGCAGAGTCGGTGGAGAATGCTATATACAGGATTGGTGGACAGAGCAAAGGACCCCGTACATTCACTGAATGGAAATGAAAACATTGTATTCTGCAGCAACGTTTCTCAACATTGCCATTGCTTATTATGGTTCTGCCGACGATTTTCCAATTTATGATTGTTTAGTTCTCCCAGTAAGGAGAATAAGGGGAATGCATGACGTTAATAAACTTGTGCATATTCTTTGGGTGAACGAAAATCATAGTTTAGATTGTACGGGATACAACGACCACAACAATGAGAAATTTAGAATGAGAAATTCCAAATTTATTGTACTAATTGTAATTTTTTGAAAGAATGAGAAATTCCATTTAAACTCAAATAAAATAATTACAAGGACCCGCATTATTCATATGCATAGAAGAAAGAAGAGAGGCCTCAAAAAATGGGATCAATCTGGCGCAAAAGAAGAAAACTATACAACGGTCCTATACAACAAACTAGTATCTCTATCGTTGTCCTTGATACAGATAGTAGAGGAATGGGCCTTCACAACTTCCTTCACAAGCTTATAGCATCTTTGGATTTTTCATTAAGGGTTTGCCATATCTGGTATACAAGACAATTCAAGGCAATGCAAATTATATTTTTCTTTGTTTTGGAGATTCTCCATTTTTTAGTAGTTAAATTACCAAGCGAGGAGATTCTAACTTTAGAACCTTACCATGTCATAACTACGTCTAGGCAGCTTTGATTAATCTTGCATGTAGACTCGCTATTTGTTCCACAAAGAGGGCAAGAATCGTAATACCCAATTCATATGGACGATCTTTGGTTTTTAGTTTATCCAAGAGAGCAAGCCAAACAATGAATCTTGTCTTAGGGAGAGCATACCTGGACCAAACCCAAATTACCAAGCAGCTTCTGATAAACCTCGCTAATAGAGTATTTGCGGTTATTGGTAGGACGCAGAACCGTAGGTCGTTGATCGTTTAACTAAGTCTGGTCTACACAATTAATTTTATTCGCCTTAAATAACCCTAATGACTAGCATTAGTGGTAAGTAAGGGGTCGGTCCACAGGGAAACGTTTCCGTGACAAAAAGAGTTGAAATGACAAGAAGGTTTATGATTTTTTGAGTTTTATAGCGACAACGAATTTCAATTTCATGTTTAAACAATAGATAAAAAGACTAGAGTTTGGGGATTTTAGCTTCTTAATTTACTAAAGGGATGAGTTAAAAATATGTTTTTAACCATTTTTGATAAGAAAGGTCTTTCTTATTTAGCTCCACAACTTCTGGGCATAGGCTACTAATATGGTTTAGGAGATTCGGCTTCTGGGCGTATAACTCGACCATACTAATAACTTCCTAATACATGCTCATGACCTCCAATTTATGTTGAAACAAGAAAGACTCACAAGATGGGCATGGCTCATCATCCTAAGGACGAGCTACTCAAAGGAATCCTAATAAAGTTAGCTTCTGGGCTACTCATTACTAGCATAAATTCATACTTCCCAAGCATTCAAACAATCAAGCAAATTTGTCCATGGATGGAGGTCGAAATGGACTTTTGATTCCTTACCATGGAACTCACATATTCTTTCATGTACATATTTGTGATCAACCCATTATCCCCATAAGCAAATTTATTAGCTAACTACATCCCCAAACTCTAGAAGGATAACTACTCACTCATTTTGATAACTAACATAAACACATAAAATATCATCATATTCCTAGAGCAAACAACAATAAAGAAGAAAATTAAATCAAGAATACTTATTTCCCTCAACTAAGGAGGGGGATGACAATCACACAAATGAACAAGATTATTCAATATTCGAACCCTAAGAATACTTCAAACCAAATGCTAAATCAAACCCACAATTTCTGGAAAATGTTTGATGAATTACCAAAGGAAGAGTACTACAAATTACTAGTGTTTAATGATTAAGTTACAAACCAAATGCTTAAGTTCTAAAGATAAAAGAGCTAAAGAGTGAGTGAGGTACAACTACAAATTTCTGGAATTATAAAGTTCTAATGCTTACAAATACATGAACTATCATAGAGTGAAGGGAAAAAGGAGTAAAGTTCAGCTTGTGGGCTGAAGAGATGTGTCTCTTTTTTTCAGAAATGGGGGGGTTTATATAGCCAAAACAAGAGACTCCCCACTTGCATTCATCATCATAGCCAAGGAAGTCCAACAAGCCATCTCCAACATCATTAGAAGCAGGTGCACAGGAAGGGAAGGCTCAAGCACGCAAGGGTAAGGAGTGGTGAAAGCATGAGGCAAAAGTAGACGGACAAAAAATGAAACTGTAGCTGTCAGGTACAAACCAGTCAACTCGAATGGTCCCAGTCGACCGGCCGACTGGTTCTATGCTGGGCTTTTTTTCCTCTTCTAAATTTTTTTTAGTATTGGCCCTCCTGATTTTGCACAGCTACGGGGTCGACCCCCAGTCGACCATGCTTAACTCTTTCTACACTTTTCACCAAGATTTGTCATTTAAAATCCGAAGGCTCGAGTTTTGATTCCCGAGGTCCATTAAGTGCCCGATTACCTCGAAACTTCCTCGAAAGTGGCTAAAAGCTCCTAAAATCAATAAAGCCACTACACCACAAGCGTAAATCATAGAATTTGATGATGAAAGGCCTAAGTTAAGTAAGATATGCACAATAATGAATCATAATCAATTAAAAATTGGTGCTAAACACACGTGATAAGCGCGTGCATCAAACTCCCCAAAGCCAAACCTTTGCTTGTCCCTAAGCAAAGCAACAACACATTTTGAGATGCAAATGATAAACCCTGACCATAAAAACCGAAAAGGTGCAAGCAATGATAACAAACATTGGTTCCAGGTTCCAACAAGTTGAATGAAATCGAGGCTCCATTGAATCGTTCCTAACAAGGGATTACAGTGTGAGCACGCAACCAATCATGAGCTTTTAGCTCCCAAACCGGACTCAAAGAGGTGGGCAAACCTCACTTTAGGTTGTGAACTTCCCAAATTGTCCACCACATTCATGTGTTTAAGGGTAAACACTCAACATTCAAACCTATGACTCAAGTGATGTGAGTCTCTAATCAACAAGGGAACTCATGAATCAAGCTTCGAAAAATCAACAAGTCCAAGAAACCAAGCAATAACAATGAAACCAATGAAAAATCAGATGGATTGATGCGAAAAGAATGAGGTAGTGTGAAAATGGATGGCTTATGGGAATGAAGAGTGGGAAATGAATGAAATGGGGTAGAAAGTTCTAGCTAGCAAGTCAACAACCAAACAAGCCACAAACCCAAAAATGCAATACAACTTAGCACTCCTAATTAAAACTATGATTTTCTAAAGAATCAACATGTTTCTCTTTTTTTTTCTTTTTTTCTTCCTTTTTCTCCTTCTTTTTTTTAAAATTTTTTGTATATATATATATATATATATATATATATATATATATATATATATATATATATATATATATATATATATTTCTATGAAAAAAAATATGTACCCTAAAGCTTATTCAGTGATTAGACCATGCGACAATGAGGCCAAAACATATGAACAAGGCCAAAGAGAAACAAGACATACAAAAAAGAGTAACCAACCAAAACATATCCAAATTGACCCAACTTGCAAGCTAGAGTGATAAAGGGGTGATGTAGAAATGAAAGGTGAATGTAAAATGGATTGATGGAAAAGGTTTCAAATGTTATGCTATTGTTCACATTTATCTATTTCTAACTTGATTCAAATTGTCCCAAGTTATCTCCAATTAGCGCAAAAAATGGTGGTAGGAGTTCAATCATTCTCACAAGGTTTAAATTTGTTTGCCCACACTCTAAGGCGGTGCCACAAACCAATGTACTACACAAACTTCAAAGTAACATCCTCAAGTGAGCCTACCAATGCAATCAACAACTTGGAAAGAAGAACCAAAGTCTACCATCAAATTAAGCACACAACAAATAACCAATGGTCAAAGAAACATTTTAAAACAGTTCATGCATCTCTTAGGGACAAACATGGGTCTCTCTTCAAAAGAAAAATTTTCTGGAGAAATATGGACACGTACACCGATCGAAACCAAAAACAAAGAAAAATATTCACAAAAATGCAACAATGAAAATACAAAACTAAAAACAAAAATCATACCTCTAAAGCTTCAAAATTTTGTTGAAATAGCTCCCCCCAAGCCAGACCTAGCAATGTCTCCATTGCTTTGGACTTGAAAGGAAGGAAGTACGGGAACCACTTATGTGGCGAAGTCTGGGTCATCGGAATCTTCATTAGAATCCTCCGCCATCAACTCATCACTATTTATCCTCCTCCTCACTTTCTATGTGGATGGCCTTACCCTTATCCGCCCGCCCTGCCCTACCCCTTGAGCTAGTAGGGCCAAAAGTAGCTGGATTAACTCCAGCTTCGGTGAAAGTTTGGTGCCCTACCCCCTCGGTCTGCATACTACCTTACCCCCTTAAGGAGGGATATCAAATTGCCCGGCATAATAGGACGAGAATCCTCCTTGAGAAAATGAGTTAATCATCCCTGGAGGAAACCCGTATAGCGAGAATGTGCCGGGCGTGCCTTGGGTCTTAGGGAAGGGTGTACCATTTGGGATGGTCATATGAAGAGTTAGGCACCCCCTGCCTGTAGTGGTAGTCATAGATTGGGTACATACCCCGCTGCTGTTCGAAATCTCGTTCAGTAGCTTGGTAGTCCCGTTTAGCAGACTCGTACTGCATCTGGTTAAAGCCTACGTGCAGGCGGTTCATAGACTCTAAAAAGTCTGCGGTCGAGGGGTGGGGTGGTATTAGGGCGGTCTCAACTGTCGGCCTACGTGCAGGCCAAACTGGCGCGTCCGTAGAGGATGCGGCCGTGTAGGGACACAAATAACTAGCTAGGTTTGCTGCTAGCGAGGGTAAGGGTCTAGGAAGAGTGAACTTACGGCTATTATTTATCCTCCACCAAATCTGCCCATACACTTCATCGAGCCACTTCGATCAAGCGAGGTGGTCCTTGGTGATAAGGTTATCGTGATATGAGTCCAGAGGGTCCAAACCTAGGTTAAAACAGGCCGCAATGTGGGACATGAGGCCCCCGATAGTGATGTCCTGCTTGCGGTTGATATTCACATCTCGGGTGTAGTACGCGAATGCCCTTTTAAGACAATACACGTAGTTCATCCGAGGCATGTTATCGGGACTCAACAGGGAGCCTAAGATCCTTGCTATTTGATTTGTCAGCTGCGACTCTGGATTTAATGGTGTAGGACAAAAATCTAACAAAAATTCTAATGGTGGGGTGGTGTATTAATATCGCTTTTAAATTTTGCTTATTTTCAGTTCATTGGCCCGTTAGGGCGTCCCAAAGCGAGCTAACGTGATAGTCTACGAGAGCTCCAGTGTTTTCATCATTCACCACCCTAAACATTTGGCCCAGTCTTTAATCCGTTAAATTCTTTTCTTAGTTCCTAATTCTAAACAGTAGTCTTCCTTGACCCTTATGTGACTTTTTATACCTTAATAAGCTAAGGAATTCTAAGGTTAAAGCATGGCATGTCTCATATTTCATCTCAAAAAATGCATTTAACCCTAGGGAATTAAATATATTTTTCATTTGATCATAAATTCCCAGCTCATATAAAGTATCATGACAAATAAATCGAGTACTCTTTACCTTTCGCAATTTAAGTCTTGCGAACTTTTCTTTCTGGTACTCGTCCCTGAAAACAATTCCAGGAAGTCGGGGTCCTCGGTGATGACTTGCTGTCTCATGGAGCCACTCGTTGTTGTTTTCGTTTTTTCTCCTTGTCCTCTTGAAGCCATTTTTAGTTCTCTAAATATGGAGAAAGAAAGTTAAACAAACAACCACAAACAAGAATTTTCAAGCACAAAAACTTAATTACAATCACAAAATCAGAATTTTATTCCTAAAAAAACAAAAGAAAGAAAAGGAAAACAACAACGAGTAGCTCCATGAGACAGTAGGTCATCCCCGGGGACTCCGACTTCCCTGGAATTGTTTTCAGGGACGAGTACCAGAAAGAAAAGTTCGCAAGACTTAAATTGCAAAAGGTGAGTAGTCGATTTATTTGTCATGATACTTTATATGAGTTGGGAATTTATGTTCAAATGAAATATATATTTAATTTCCTAGGGTTAAATGCATTTTTTGAGATGAAATATGAGACATGCCATGCTTTGACCTTAAAATTTCTTAGCTCATTAAGGTATAAAAAGTCACATGGGGGTCAGGAAAGACTGCTGTTTAGAATTAGGAACCAAGAAAAGAATCTAACGGGCCAAAAAACCGAAAATATGCAAAATTTAAAAGCGACATTAATACACCACCCAGCCATAAGAATTTTTGTTAGATTTTTGTCCTACACCATTAACTCCAGAGCCGCAGCTGACAAATCAAACAACAAGCATCTTAGGCTCCCTGCTGAGTCCCGATAACATGCCTCGGATGAACTACGTGTATTGCCTTAAAAAGGCATTCGCGTACTACACCCGGAATGTGAATATCGACCGCAAGCAGGACATCACTATCGGGGGCCTCGTGTCTCGCATTGCGGCCTGTTTTAACCTAGGTTTGGACCCTCTGGACTCATATCACGATAACCTTATCACCAAGGACCACCTCGCTAGATCGAAGTGACTCGATTAAGTGTATGGGCAAATTTGATGGAGGATAAATAATAGCCGCAAGTTCACTCTTCCTAGACCCTTACCCTCGCTAGCAGCAAACCTGGCTAGCTATTTGTGTCCCTACACGGGCGCATCCTCTGCGGACGTGCCAGTTCTGCCTGCACGTAGGCTGGTAGTTGAGACCGCCCCAATACCACCCCACCCCTCGACCGCAGACTTTTTAGAGTCTATGAACCGCCTGCACGTAGGCGTTAACCAGATGCGGTACGAGTCTGCTGAACGGGTCTACCAAGCTGTTGAATGAGATTTCGAACAGCAGCGGTGAATGTACCCAATCTATGACTACCACTACAGGCAGGGGTGCCTGACTCTTCATATGACCATCCCAAATGGTACACCCCTCCTGAGACCCAGGGCACGCCCGGCACATTCTCGCCATACGGGTTTCCTCCAGGGATGATTAACTCATTTTCCCAAGGAGGATTCTCGTCCTATTACGCCGGGCATTTTGGTATCCCTCCTTACGGAGGGTATGGTAGTATGCAGACCAAGGGGGTAGGGCACCAAAATTTCACAGAAGTTGGAGTTAATCCAGCTACTTCTGGCCCTACTAGCTCAAGGGGTAGGGCAGGGCGGGCGGATAAGGGTAAGGTCGTCCTCATAGAAAGTGAGGAGGAGGAAGATGATGATATATATAGTGATGAGTTGATGGCGGAGGTTTCTAACGAAGATTCCGAGGACTCAAACTTCGCCACATAAGTGGTTCCTGTACTTCCTTCCTTTCAAGTCCAAAGCAATGGGGACATTTTTGGGTCTGGCTTGGGGGGAACTATTCCAACAAAATTTTGAAGCTTTAGAGGTTTGATTTTTCTTTTTAGTTTTGCATTTTCATTGTTGCATTTTTGTTAATATTTTGATTTGTTTTTGGTTTAGATCGGTGTACGTGCCCATATTTCTCCAGAAAATTTTTCTTTTGAAGAGAGACCCATGTTTGTCCCTAAGAGATGCATGAACTGTTTTAAAATGTTTCTTTGACCATTGGTTATTTGTTGTGTGCATAATTTGATGGTAGACTTTGGTTCTTCTTTCCAAGTTGTTGATTGCATTGGTAGGCTCACTTGAGGATGTTCCTTTGAAGTTTGTGTAGTACATTGGTTTGTGGCACCGCCTTAGAGTGTGGGCAAACAAATTTAAACCTTGTGAGAATGATTGAATTCCTACCATCATTTTTTGCGCTAATTGGAGACAACTTGAGACAATTTGAATCAAGTTAGAAATAGATAAGTGTTAACAATAGCATAACATTTGAAACCTTTTCCATCAACCCATCTTACATTCACCTTTCATTTCTACTTCAGCCCTTTAGCATTCCTCGATTTATCTTGTTTAATTATATCATGTTTCTGGTCACCACTTACATACATACTTTGGTGGTGACTTTCTTATGTTATGTTTATTTTTGTTTCTCTTTGGCCTTGTTCATATGTTTTGGCCTCATTGTTGCTTGGTCTAATCACTAACTAAGCTTTAGTGTACATACTTTTTTGTTTTCATAGAAATATATTCCTTCTGATCCTCATATGTTTTGGCCTCATTGTCGCTTGGTGGTGAATTTATGTTTATCCTCCATATCTTCCTCCTGATCCTCTTCGAAACCCTCCTTAAAATTCTCTCTTTGATCCTCCTCAGAATCCTCCTCGAATTCCTTTTCCGGATCCTCTTCGGGATCCTCCTCCGGGTCCTCCTCGGGATCCTCTTCCAAGATAAGGGAAAGGGTGTTTGTTGACGCAGGTGTAGAACAAGGTGATGCGGCGCAGGATGATAAGGTTGAAACTCCGATGCCTTCCAGAGGGAAGTGTCAGGAGGCTGAAACTCCTGTGTCGTCGGCGTTAAAAGATATTTGTAGCTTAAAATTAGGCTCTATGATGGCGAAGTTTGTTCTCGCCAGTGAGTTTTAAAAATATTATTTAGTGTTAATTTGAAACTACCTAATGCCACTTTAAACTTTTTAATGCCAATTTTAAGAATACTATATAATGCAAATTTAGGATAGCATCTAGTGTTAAGAGTTGTAACTAATAAGCTTGCGATTACTAGCACAAGTCGCCGAAAACATAATCGCCACAAGGCACAAACTCGCTTGTATTGATGGCCACGGTCCGGGTTGGGCCGGTTCCGTTCCGGCTCCATCCGGTTACGGTTCCACCCGGTTCCGGTTCCATTTGGAACCTGACCCGAACGTTTTCGGTTCCGGTTCCGGTTCCGGACGGTTCCAAACGGTTCTTTGGCGGTTCATGAGGCGGTTCCGGCGGTTCCAATACCCGGGTCGGGTGGGTCGGACCATCGGTTCCATTTTTATTTTTCATTTAATTTTAATATTAAAATACTATAATAATGCGGACGTACCTTCGACTTCGTCGATTACTTGATTATTATGGAAATTCAATGCTTGTAATCGTTAAAAATATTTACTAAAAAAAAACAAAAAAATAAATTAATAAGAAACGAATCAACGATAAAGATGAATAATAAAAAAAAGGGGGAGAGATTGGACTTGAACCTAGTATCCCGAAGAAATACTAAGCTGCCTACGTATCCCGAAGGAATCAATGTCCACGTAGTTCTTTTTCGTACCTTTTATATTTAATTGTTTAATGTCGTGGTCCGATCATCCGTGCTTGTGATCCTATTCGTCATCGTCATCATTTGGTTGGTTGGATGCTTCCGCCGACTCGCCTCCCGACGATGATGCAGACGTATCCATCAACATCCATGGATCATCTTCCTCTTGATCATCATCGTTTTTGAGTCCTTGCATTTGGACCTCCGCTTGATCCCAATCTTTTTTGCAAACACATTTGAATACTATGTGGTGCAAGACGAGATCTCTTTTCGTCCAAACGCTACTGCGACCGAGCCATAAGTAGAGGGAATGCGATATCCTTTGCACCGCGATAATATAGGTATTTTACGATTTTTCTCCACCATTCTAAAATATTATAACTACTTTGGTTTATTTCAAGTGATGTCTAAGGTAGTTATCTAATTCTAAATATGGCTGTAGGAGGAGGAAGAAGATGATCCTAGAAAGTATCATCACGCTCATTATGTGTATACGGATTATAATATCGACGCGAGACGCTCAGCAGCGTTAGATCGGTTATATATACTGAATAATGGTCATAAGGTCCACTAAAGTTTTTACAATTGCCTACATAATTATGTACATCAAAGTCGGCGATTTAGTGCTTGTAATAAAATCCATTATTTTACTTAGGGCTTCGTCTTAAAACACGGATCTAAAATTGTCGCTATGCCATAAATATAAGGGAAATCATTAAAATATGTCTTCCACTTATCAATCATATTTCAGAATCGACTTCAAATAAACGTGTATCTTCATGAGAATATGAAGAAGATGATACAAAAACTTCACTTATTACTAAGCGAACGCTTGTTCGCATACATGAAAGATCGCGCGGACATACACTTCTAGTATTTTGTAGCTCTATGCTAGTTCCAAGTTCATCACTAATACTTATCCCATCCGTAAACTGCTACAGTTGTGATCGAGCAACCGCCTTCTTTAAGTCATGGTCAACCTCAACGCGTAGAGTTCAAGCCAATATACTTTTCTTAGTTCATATTGGCACATAATTGTTATATCTTCTTTAACTTCATCTGCCATTTTACTATATCTCTATGGGGCCACACTTAAACTTTATACGCTGACAAGATAAACTTCATATGCACAGCGATGTCAACTAGTCATCCTGCCGTGTTCATTTAGAGCGATGCATTTTATATTGCGATGATATCGGTAGAACAATAAATATTATCATGTTCCATTTCAATTTCACTACCATTTACGTTTTCACGCATGCGCATAACTCAACGCATATTCTTTTGAACAATGTCACGTCAGTTCATTGCCGTTATCAATGCGTTAGTGGGGTTAATATTGCTGTTTAACTCTACCATTAAAAGATTTAAATACGTAGTCATATCGCTTTGATTTATATATTTAATGGTTCGCCTTTTGCGGTATTCTCGATTGTTTAATTGTGGTTGTAAACATTTCTATTGAAGTATGTATCTTTTGACTTTCACCGTGGAAAGGCTTATTACAGTCATATTTTGAAAACTCATCAATCATTCATTGATTATATCTCAAGGCATCCGTCCGAGTCCGCTGCTCCATTGTGTTGTCCGCTCGCTTGTGTCCCGCCTGACAACAAAAGCTTGACAACAACAATGGGCAACTGACTTCTCAGACCCGAGGTATGCCTTTAGATATAATCGAATGAAATGATTGATGAGTTTTCAAAATATGTAATTGGTGATGAATTGCCTTTAACCACGGTGAAAGTCAAAGATACCTAATATTTCAATAGAAAATGTTTACAACCACAATTTAGAGCAATCCCTAGTAATACCCCTTAAAAGACGAACCATTAAATTATATGAATCAAAAAGATATGACTTAGTACAAATGTTTAGATCTTTTAATGGTAGAGTTAGCTTAAAAAACGATATTTGGTCAGCTCCCCCACATTTAGAGCCTTATATGTGTGTAATAAGACATTGATAGACCGAATTGGTGTATTCAAAAAGAATAACCGCTCGAAGTTAATGCCCAAAGACACACCGTGAAAACATTAAATATAGATTAGTGGAAATTTGTAAAGAATGAAAATTATTGTATAAGATATTTTGTTGTTCTACCGATAATGCATCCGCAAATATAAAATGCATCAACTTCTATATAATGAACCCGCTTTACTAGTATTTTAGGAGGTAGTTTATTACATATACGCTGTTGTGCTCATATTGTAAATTTATCTTGTCAAGGTGTATTAAAAGTTTAAGTGATTTATTAGGTCCCATTAGAGATATAGTAAAATGGCTTAGATTAGGACAAGTTAAAAGAAGATATAAATATTATGTGCCCAATATGAACTAAGAAAAGTATATGGCTTTGACACTCCTACATGTTGGGTTCACCCATGACTTATTAAAGAAGGCAATTGCTTATCGTCCTGCTATAACACAATCAGAGTAATGAGTTTACTGATAGTGATAAGTATTAGTGATGATACTTGAACTTAGCTATAGGCATAAAAATTACTAGAAGTGTATGTCCACGCAACTAAGATCTTTTCATATGTATATGTAACCAAACGCTCACTTAGTAATAAGTGAATGTGTTATCGCTTTTTATCATCTTCTTCATATTCTCATGAAGATACTAACGCTTATTTGAAGCCATTCTTGAAGATATGATGGATAAGTGGAAGACATATTTTAATGATTTCCTTATATTTATGGCATAGCTTACAATTTTAGATCCGTGTTTTAAGACTTAAGCCCTAAGTAAAATAATAGGATTTTATTACCAAGCACTAAATCGTCTCACGTTCACCATGTACATAATTATGTAGGCAATTGTAAAAACTTTTAGTGGACGCTTATGACCATTATTCTAGTATATATAACCCGAAGTCGCGATACGCCTAGGCGCTATAGCTGCCTCTCAAGACGTCCCCGATTATTATAATCCCGTAATCGCTAACATAATGAGTCGTGATGATACTTTTCTAGATCATCTTCTTCCTCCTCCTCCTCATATTTAGAATTAGATAACTACCTTAGACATCACTTTGAAATAAACCAAAGTAGTTATAATATTTTAGAATGGTGGAGAGAAAAATCGTAAAATACTCCTTATATTATCGCTAATTGCAAAGGATATCCTTGAATTCCTCGCTTCTACCGCTAGCCGAAGCTCTGCCAGCTTGTAAACGCTGCTTTGGACTAAAAGAGATCTCGCCTTGCACCACATAGTATTCAAATATGTGTTTGCAAAAAGATTGGGATCAAGCTGAGGTCCAATGCAAGGACTCAAGAACGATGATGATCAAGAGGAAGATGATCCATGGATGATGATGGATACGCCCGCATCATCGTCGGAGGCGAAGCCCGAAGCATCCAACCAACCAAATGATGACGATGACTAATAGGATCACAAGCACGATGATCGTATACCTACATTAAACAATTAAATATAAAAAGTACCTAAAAGAACTACGTGGACTTTGATTCCTTCTGATAATGTAGGTCAGCTTAGTATTTCTTCTGATACTAGGTTCAAGTCCAATCTCCCCTTTTTATTATTCATCTTTATCGTGATTCGCTTCTATTAATTTTTTTGTTTTTTTTTAGTAAATATTTTTAACGATTACAATTTACAAGCATTGAATTTCGATAATAATCAAGTAATCGACGAAGTCGAAGGTACGTCCGCATTATTATAGTATTTTAATATTAAAATTAAATGAAAAATAAGAATGGAACCGATGGTCCGACCCACCCGACCCGGGTATTGGAACCGCCGGAACCGCCTCATGAACCGCCAAAGAACCGTTTGGAACCGTCCGGAATCGGAACCGGAACCGGAAACGTTCGGGTCAGGTTCCAAATGGAACCGAAACCGGGTGGAACCGGAACCGGAACGGAACCGACCCAACCCGGACCGTGGCCATCAATAATGGTTGGTATCCATCCGACTACTTTTTGCCTTAATCAGGTTTTTTTGCCGCTAAATAACTGTTCTTTATAGTGATACTAGTATAAAAACTCGTGCAATGCACGATTTATGAGTATAAAACATATAAAAATATAATTTCAATTAAATTTATCGAATACATGATTTTTTAAAGCAAAAAGTTAAATCGAATACATCACTTTTTTATTCAATTAAATATATCAAATTCTATGTTAGGTATATAAGATAGCTTTAATAAATTAAATAAATACATTACTTATTTTAGTTTAAATGTTAAAGAATCAGATTCTAAATTAGGTAAATATTGTCATGTAAGCAACTACTCCCTCCGTTCTTTTTTGATTGTCCTATTTGAGGATTTCACACAAATTAAGAAAGGTGGAATCTTTGTAGATAGTGGGTATTATTTTATTAGAATAGTGGTGTAAATTAATGATTGTATTTGAAAATTTCACATAAATTAAGAAATGTGGAATCTTTGTAGATAGTGGGTATTATTTTATTAGAATAGTGGTGTGAATTAATGATTGTATTGGTATTATGAGAGAGAAATGAAGGTTAAATGAGGGATAAAGAGAGTATATGGAAGATAAAAACTTTCCAAAATAGGAAAGTATTCTAAATAGGACAAAGTTTTGAAACTGCCTGTTATAGTAATGTGGACAAACTTAAAAGAACGGAGGGAGTATCATTCACTAAAATAATACTACTATATTTATCAAAGCTTTCTAATGATGTCACTTGTCATTTTTCAGCATTTTTATTAATATGTATGATTCAAAGTTGTTAAAATCGTGATTCTACTTAGAATCGTCTAGAGAGGTAGAATCGAATCATAGAATCGTACGATTCTACAAATAAACTTAAAAGTATTAAAAATATCTAGTTTCATATCATTATTATCCAATTCAAAAGTTTATATTTATGAATTAAAGTTTCTTTGACTTTATTTCTAATATGCGATAATATCGTTTTTAAAATTTTCATTCTAACTAGAATCGTAAGAATCTACAACTTTAACATTCTACCTGCGATTTAAATCGCTCGCTTGTTTTTGGATCGTAATATCGTAGAATCGTAGATTAGAATCGCGATTTTAACAACCATGCACCGATATTAACTTGAATTCTACAGTGACCCAATTTACGCCGTTAATAAAGTAATATGATTTACTTATGTTTATTAAAAACTCTAAATCTATATTAGGGCCCAATTGTAAACATCCCTGACCCTCATTGCATTTCATCCAACAATTTCTTTTTTTCTTAAATGAAAAGCTTGCCAAATCAAAGATAGAGAATATCCTGTTATAGATCACATAAAAATCACTTTCCATGCACCAATAAACATGTTGTATAATTTTGGAAGGGACAAGCTTTGTGGGCATCAACACTCTTGACTTCTATTATGTTAAATTTCTTTAATTTTTGTGCAACACCATTGTATTTATTGTCCAAAATTATTACCTTAACGCCTAAGGTTCCATGTGAAGCCATGCCTAATGATTTGAGAAGGAAAACAAAAGGGAGTGTTTTCATGTGACCTATAACTAGAGGTGTTCATTCGAGTCGGTTTCGGACGGGTGTTATTCGGTTCGGTTGTATCTCGAATCAGTTATTTTCCGGTAGCGTGTTTTGTCGGTTCACAATCGGGTCGAATCGGTTAATCACGGTTCGGTTGAATATCAATTATTCGAGCTATCGGGTTAGCATCGGTTCGGTGCCGGTTGAAGTTTGTGTCGAGTGTTAATCGGTGTCGGGTTGTCATCGGTTAATAATTGATTCGGTTTTGCCGGGTATAGATCAGGTTCAGATTTTTTTTAACAGAATTTGACTACGTTTTACAAATTAGTATCAATCGAGTCAATATCAAATTAAGTTGTCAGGATCGAGTCAATATACAATTAAGTTGTTAGTCATTTTTTATTGATGACAAGATTCCCTTTACATAAAGCAAAATAGTTAAAATGCAAATCAATTAATGATCATTATTACTTGTTATAATTTTACTTGTTTGACCGGAAATTTAAATTATAAAGCTCTAACAATTTTCATCTAAGACGATTAAAAGTAGTTAAATAAGCATTGACCATTGATTGTTAACTCTAAATATATGAAACCATCTATTTATAAAATTTAATTTTTTAAAATATATATCACTTTATTAGATTAACTAATAAGATAATTGAATATGAGTCTATCATACTTTTATATTAAAAATTGGTTCAGGTTTAAAGCAATTCGATTTAAAATTTGTTAGGGTTAAGTCGGTTTTAGCTGGATCGAGTTCGGTTTCGAGCATGATTTGGGTCGGATATGACTCGGGTCGGTCATTTATAGGTTCGGGTAATCTCAGTTAACAGTTATGTCTCGGTTACAAAAATCGGTTACAGCTCGGGTTCAGGTTTCCCATTTTCGATTGTCAACCGGTTCGGGTACAACTTGAGTTCGGGTATTGTCGGTTCGATAAACATAAAAAGGAACACATTTTTGGATCGGTTTGCTTTCGATTTCGAATCGAATTTTCGAATTTTCGAGTCGGGTCACTTTTGAACAGATCTACCTATGACATGTTGTACAATGTAATTTGGGTCTTCGGCAATGAGAATCTTTTATGAGTGGATGCTCCTAAAGTCCTTCGTACTTTTACAAATACTCTTTCAATTATGATCCAATTATATATTAGACTTCATCTTTTGCTATCTATGTATGATCATAGGTCCACTATGTATCTTAAGTTGCAAATACTTCACATGTGAGACAAGATCCCACATCGACAAAATAGTGGGTCGTTGACTTGTACATACACTTGGTGAGTTTCATTATTTCCCAAAACCATATGGTAGTAGCCTAGTAGGAAGAGTAGCTCACCAATTATATATGCAAGTCAACAACCCACTATTTTGTCGATATGGGATCTTGTTTCACATGTGAAGTATTTTTCCAACACTCCCCCTCACATGTGAGCCACATCATACCAGGAACCACCTTCAGCTCTGATATCATATTAAAGAACCAACTCAACCAAAAGCTTAAGCTTATGGTTGAGGCCCCAGAATATGTTATATACTCTAATATGTTATTTTCATGAGTTAACTTCTAAATGATTCGAAAGAAAAATTAGAAGATGGAAAAATGAAAGGTTATATTTTCTAATCAATATAATTTAGAAAACAGGTCTAAACAATTCAAGTAAGGAGGGAAAAAGGTATAATCTACTCACTAGCTAAGCTTCACTACTAAAAACCATTGATAGTAGTAGTTAATTAAAGTGGTATACTATCTTCGTCGTTTTTTCTGATATTAGACTACTGTAGCTGATTAAAATGTGGCAAAGACTCCTTTCAGTAAAAAAAAGTTAGATTATTTAAAAATAATTACTAGTAGGGATTATTCATAGTAGATGGGTAGTAAATGAAATTATTCGGGATAATTTTTCCAATTAAATTTGTGAAGAGTTGCAATTTTAAGAAGTATATAATGCAGACTTGGAGTTAGGGATGGTCACGGGTCCAGGACCCTGTTGAACCCGCCCCGGACCCACCCATTTTTTAAGGGTTTAGGTTTTATTTTTTGAGACATATCGGATCCGGGTCGGATCTGGATCGGGTCCGGGTCCGGATCCAAGATCCGGACCCCTGGACCCGCCCCTCGGACCCTTATAAATATTAAATTGTCCATTTTTATTTGTCTTCTACGTATGAATTATGTCCCCAAGACTTACTTTCTTTTCATATAATCATAATATATATAAATAATATATATGCTACTTGCTAAGTGTTAACCCAATTACCCTTATTTCATGGTCTCGAACTAGTGTTTCTAATAGAATTTAAGCGTATATGGATGGCGCTATGCGATTTTAGATGTTAAATTAGTATTAAATATTTGTAAAATACGATAATAACTCTCTTACAAATATACGAAAAGTATAATGACTTACAAATTGTTCAAATTTGACAAATCACAGTGACTTTTTTAAACTCATTAAGGACCCATTAAGGACCCTAAACCCATTAGATTCGGAGGGTCTGGGTCTGGGTCTGGGTCTGAAAATTTTGAACCCTTAGGGTTCGGATCTGGGTTTGGATCTTAAAAAATTAAAAGGGTTCGGGTCCAAGTTTGTTTCAACCCGCTCCAGACCCGCCTCATGACTATCCCTACTTGGAGTAAATATGAGGCGGACATAAGCTAAGGTAGGTTTACCCATGATGGGTTTGAATGCATTAATACACATGTAGGCAAATGTATGAAAATTCTAGGTGTGTGGGTATGGGGGCATATGGTATCCGTCCGCCTATTTTACCATCTCTATCATTAATTTGTTTCCTGTGAAAAATAAAAACCTACAAATTTATACTTTTTTGTCGCATCAAATTTGCCCAATAGGCATTTGGTGGAAAAAATAAGAAAAAATCGACAAAAATGAATATTGTGAGGTAGTGAGGAAAATGATAATCAAAACAATGCAACAACGTGAAGCAACACCGCCAGCATAAAAAACCTCGGTGAGGGAAAAAAGTCACAGAAAACAAGGCTCCACTGAGACAAGCCACTTAGAAACAATGTAAGAGTGAACTATATGGATAAAATAAAAAAGGTAAATAAAATATGTGGTTGAGAATAAACGTAAAAATAAGTGGACGAAGACTGAGGAAGTAAAAAAATTGAGTTTTTGACACGACATCAAATTTTTCGCATACATATTTTTTAAAAATAAATACACAATAATAAAGCATACTACCTCTTATTCAACCTATTAGTCCCATTTGTTTTTTCACACTTAACCCTCTATATTTCTAATTGTTTTTAATTAAAAATTATAAAGAGTAGATATTAATAATCTTTGTATTGAAACGAATCGAACAAGATCCCACATGACTATGTTTTAACTTATAGATTAAGAATAAAATACAAATTAGGAGTGATAAGTGAATCGTGAAAAAAAATCAATAGGACTAATGGGTAGAATAGTAGGGAGTATTATGTATATGTAATTAATTAATTTGAATATTTTATCATGTAGACTTATGTAGTGTAGTTATTAATAGGTCGAATTTCTTTTTGTTATTTTATTTAATTATCGTTTTACTATAATTCATTCAGAGTCAAATATTCTTTAGATCAAGTTAAACATATTCAAATTTTAAAAAATAACCCAATTCCTCTATAATATTCCATTTACGACGACCCTTATAAAATCTGGTTGTTGTAGTGCAAGATTCCAATTGCATACTTTACTTCATAATTAAGGATAATATCTCTTGACAAACTAAGTCAAACAATTCATCTTTCCAAAAAATAAATAAATAAATAAAATAAGTCAAACAAATTCACATAATTCACTTGTCTACCTTTCACCATAGAAAAGTTATTATCGTGTAGAAGTCTAAAATGGAATTAGTTTATAGAGCGTGATATTCAATCTATTAGTCCCATTTATTTTTATTCAATTCATTAGTCCTATTTGTTTTTTTACAATTGTCGAGACAATATTTTAACCTTTAATATCTCTAATTGTTTTTAATTAAAAATTATAAAAAGTAGATATTAATTATCTTTATATTGAGACGAATCAAACAAGATCTCACGTGACTATGTTTTAACTTATCGATATAGATTAAGAATAAAATATAAATTAAGAGTGATAAGTGAATAGTGAAAAAAAATGAAAGGGACTAATGGGTAGAATAGGAGGGAGTATTATTTTTATTGTGTATATATTTGAATTTCTCATTGATAAACTTATATTTTTTATTTTCTATTCCACTTACGGTCCATTTGATAGGTGGTATTAAACAGTGGTAATGTAAATGAAAATTAGTGTAATTTTAGTTGAAAAATCTCTTCCACCTTGATGGTCATTCTTGTCCAACTTCAATCATCACATTTTCTTCATAAATTTTATTTCTATGCATTACCATTGGGAGATGTAGTATTAGGTAGTAATTAATGGAAATTTTGAACACAAAAACTTTTTATGATCAAAGTTTCATTACAATGGAACATGGAAATTTTGATGAAATTTTAAATTATAAATCATTCTCATTACCATCATTTAGGACCACTAACCAAATAGGCCGTTAGTGATATTCTCACACTATATTTATTTGAACTAAATTTATACAAGACCAATTATTATTATACTTATAGTTTAAATTAAATTGCAATTAACAATATGAAATAAAGAGATTACGCAATAAGCATTAACATATATTGAAAAATCCATTGGAGTGAGGTATACGTATTATAATTACGTTGACTGCTTAATCTTAATCAATTAAAACAACAATTCTAATTTGGCGTCTTACCTTAAACTTACATTTAAAGCATATAATTATTATTAACTATATATAAGTATCATGACATTTTCTTCCTATTTTCTTCATGTCCACTAATAAAAGCATAGTTCTCTTTATTTTTAATCATTATGATATGATACTAAATAATAGTCCATTATTTAGGTTTTTGGGGATAATATCAATATTATGGTTGATCTAGCTATTTGTATAACGTTGATTATTATTTATATTAATTAATATTTTATATCTTATAAGAAATGAGATCATTCTCAAGTCTGGAGACTCTTTGATTGCACTAAACTGTATGGATAGGAGTTGTCATCATTCTCTCCTCCCCAGACCCTGATCATAGTTTTCTATGAGCGGGATACACTGTGTATGATGATGATATCTTATAAGAAATAAAAATTATAAGTAAAATATTTTTGTAATTTGAATGAAATCAGTACCCCTAATCTATTCCTAAAAAAACTAAATAATAAAATAAAACAAATAATAATTACAATACCTCATAAATGAAAATTAACTCTAAAGTGAAAAAATAAAAAAACACACGTGCAATATATTCATTATAATCATACATTTATATCACAAATTCTTGTGAGAGACCGTCTCTAATTGGGCCGGCTCATTATATCTATAAGGTATGTAAGCATTAAAAATACGTGAAGTAAACATTAATCATTAATAGATAGGGACTTTACATATGTCTTTCAAAGAGACCTTCTTTCAAGTGACTAGCTGCAATTTATATACCATCTCAGTACTCATTCTTCAATGCAATTGTTTTTTCTAATTAATACAACAACTCGTATTGTATGAGGCCGTCTCACCATGAGACGGACCCCATATATTAGCCAATTTCTGTAATTGATTATTTTAAAATCGTAAGTGATCATTTTAATGTTATAAGTAATCAATCTAAAACTATAAAAAATAATTATTTAAAAACAATAAATAATCACTTGAACGTCATAAGTAATCATTTTAAAACAAAATATATGAATTGGGTCAGCCCAATAGAGATAGTGTCTCATCACTGTGAGACCGTCTCATTTAAAAATTAGTGTAAATATAATATAAGACCTAAATCTAAATTAAAAAGACTGATTCTAATTTGGCGTCTTATAATAGTAGATCGTACCATAAACCAACAATTAAACGCATAATGAAAAAATCTAAGGTAAAGGGGGAGTGGGTCCAAGTGAAAAGCAACACATTTGACTGTGAGGCTGAAGAAGAAAGACAGAAAGAGAGACGAAGATTCATATACAGTAAATGCAGTCCCCTTTGCCTTTGGTTATGCCCTATTATTTCTTTGTTTTTTTTTATGTCAATCAACAACAGCTAGCAGGCAACTATATTATACAGTATTTACCATTTTTTATAAAGAGAAAATCTTAATAAAGTTTTAAAAATCTATACAAAGATGATAAGTTAATTTAGCATCATGTGTGCTTACTGCTTATAGAATAAAGAACTCCTGTACCCATGAAATTAATAACAGGATTAATGCAAAATCATCTAGAAGGTCATAATTAAAAATTAACCCCATCCTTTTAATAATTAATAAGTCAATAGGCTATATCGAAACTTTTTCAATAAATTAATTACAACAGGAGAAATTGTTGGAAATACTTCACATGTGAGACAAGATCCCACATCGAAAAAATAGTGAGTTATTGACTTGCATATACAATTGGTGAGCTACTCTTCCTACTACCATATGGTTTTGGAAAATAATGAAACTCACCAAATGTATGTGCAAGTCAACGCTCTTGACCCGTGGGTTTGTAGGCCTGAGCCCACGGGTTTCCCGTGTCCACACGAGTGGGCAACTATGGGTTTATGTGACTAATTGTCACGACCTAATAGAAATTGTAAAAACTAAATCAACCTTAGTTATATCTACCGAAAATAAACCTAACTATATATAAAGAATTTATTTTTATATAAACCCACTTTTCCAACATATTTGCTGAAATTATATATTCCATTATTGTTTATTCTTATGAGTAATTTTTAATTTGCAAAAGAAGCTTTTAGAAACAATATGTCTGTTTTTTTAGCAATGCAAATATACCTAATAAGTGAATTTGTTTAGAAATAAATATATATTCAGCGGATCAATCAAATATTAATTTATTATTTATTAATTTACCCATGAAAATAAAGTAAATTATCTGAATATTTTTTACATAATATATCTTAAAAACGCGTGTCACACACTTTATAGGTGTTGGGATGTGAGTACGCGACGTTTGATTATTCTTGTTTGTGGTGTAATAAAAAGTCATTGAACGGTTAAAATTTAAAAATAATTAGAAGTTGTTAAAATTCATGAAACTTGGTACTCGTCAAGAAAATTGGTAACTTTCGAACACAAGAGCAAAGCCAGGTTTTCTGTTTGGGGTACCGAAATTTGAATTGAAGGTACTTCTTGTTATCTTTGTATATGTAATGTACATGTTTGTATGCCTTGAGAGTGTTGGATTTAAGGATAGAATTGAAGGTACTTCTTGTTATCTTTGTATATGTTACGTGTGCTGGTATTAAAGTGCATCAAGGTAGTCTTATTACAAGATTGATTAGGTATTATTAGCAAGAACAAATTCCAAAACCAGTACAATCTTTCATATGACATATAATTGACTAATTCTGACTTAGTCGTTAATTAATTGTGTTCGGTTCACAACATGAACAATTTTCAATTTAACAAATTTATATAGAGAGAAAGATTGTCATCCCATATTGATAGAATTTAGAAAATGGGCCTGAGCAACCCAAAGGGAGAAGAAATAGTCCATTATTAGGAGTTACTCCTAGAGTCAGGGGCGAAGCCACATAGGGGGTCGGCGGAGGCCCGGCCCCCCCTTGCCGAAAATGCGAGCCTTTTGTAATTTTGGCTTTGGCCCCCCTTATTAATATGATATATAGTTTAAAGAGAGTAAAATTATAACAAAAATTACTATAGCTTAATTGTTGGAGTAATACATTTGTAATCTAAGGTTAATGGATCAAATCCTCACTTAAACAATTGTTTTTGTATAGACTAATAGATTTATACTATAATGTCTCATTACTATTTATTTATCTTTCATAATCTAACATTTATCTTTTTTAGTGTGTGTTCATATTTTCTATCTTAATTTTAATAGTGTTTTTTGGAGAATTATTAGGCAAATATATAGAGCTAAAAACACTTAATTTTTTCATAAATAATAATTATAGAGAAGCTTCAACTCTATTTATTGTTAAATACAATTTTTGTAATGATTCAAGTTCATTTCGGTCTATATGATTTTAATATTTTCATAGTGTAACTAGTGTCTAATGGTGTTCGTTCGGGTCATCGTTGATTTCGGGTTAGGTGTTTCGGGTGAGCTTGAAATCGGATTTCGTGTCCATATTGTTTTTACATAATTGTAAATTTTTAAAGTCGAATCAAATCAGATTCGGTTACAATGTCGTGTAAATTTCGAGCCATCGTTTCTGTTTCTAACACCTCTAGTTTTTATATAGTAAAAAAAATTTCTACCACATCGACAATTTGGCCCCCCTAATTCAAAATCCTGGCTTTGCCCCTGCCTAGAGTATATAAAGTGATGCATACTCTTCTCTTTCTCCGATGTGAAACAACTCACATGTGTAATCTGAGGCTCAACACACACTATAATATATATATATATATATATATATATATATATATATATATATATATATATATATATATATATATATATATATATATATATATATATATATATATATATATATATATATATATATATATAGTATACATAATAAATTTAAGCTAAAGTAAAGCCCATTTCTGTAAGGACGATTACCAACTGTAAAACAACCTTTAACATGTGCAAATTTGCAATTGTATCTTCATTTAAAATGGTGTACACCAAAGTTGGTGAAGATTGAATGTTGAATGCGTAATATACAAGTAATAAAACTAGGAGTACGTCAGTATAATCGAAGAACATGCATAATGCATGGTTGGCACGATGCTTGTATGATCATATATTACTCCTTTTATTTTGTTAGAGTATATAACATATCAAGGGGCATCAACTGCTAGCATATATAAATATAATGGAGCCTTAACTAAAAATTTAAGCTAATGGTTGAGGTCATCACAGAACATATTATATTATATAATCTAACATATATTTTTTAAATTTTTGCGCCTTTTTTTTACGTATTTTTTGAGAGCGTTTTGAGAAACGATTTTAAATCAAATTGATAGAAAAGTATTCGTACATCTCTAATCACTACAACAAATTTAGCTTTTTGCGACATTGTATTTAGTGGCCTTAAAAAAAGGTCACTGATTCATATTTTTAGTGTAATAATTATTAGTTTTTATTTTAAGTTCCACCATAAAGTGATTTAGTAACACTTAATTTAGTCTTTAGTGACATATGTAATTGTCACTATAGTCTATAGTGACATTTGTGAGAAATGTCATTAGATCCTATGTCGCTAAAGGCTTTAGTGTGACTTTTTAATATGCTGCTAAAAGTTCTAATAAATGTCACTAAATCCTCTATATACATTATATGAAATTTAAAATAGCGACATTTAAATTAAATGTCGCTAAATATATCCCACTAAAAGCAAATTATGTTGTAGTGAATTCTCTATTATGAAGATGGAAATTATATTAGTTGGAAAAGGCTAAAATTTCAAAAAATTTCAAATAATCGATTGTCGAAATTATTATATTAATTAGTATCAATAAGTAGAAACAAATAATTACTCTTGTAATTATATAACAAGATAAAAAGTTGCAATTAGAATATCTAATGGCTAGTTGCTTACCTATTCATTTTGTCTTCTAATTCATCGTATTTATTACTTTGTTTTAGAATTGGTTTACTACATATGGTATTTTGTGCTGGTAACTTTACTCTTGAGGCATTCATGTCACTCTAAATCCTCTTTATGCAGGACTCTTTTCTTTTTTGGGGTATAATTAACCACATTGCTCTATGCTCTTTTTGAAGGGAGGACGGATATAGAGTGTCCGTTATTTACCCTTATCCAGACCCTGTTTACAGACGGGATATTGTGTTGATGATGATGATGAATTAGTATATCTTATAATTTTAAAATATGAAAACATAAGTTACTATTGTCTTTCAAAAATACCTACTTTTTAACAATTTCATGTAATGATAAATAAACACTAACCAATGATAATAAATGAAATAAGTAGGAATTTTTTAATGAATTTTAAACATTATTAATCAAATAATTATACTACTAAATTGATAAGAAAAAACATTAACGTATAGGTTTGTCGAAGTATCAATATGATCACCTAAATTTACTTTCACAAAGATGATGAGACTAAGTAAATATATATAGAGCCAAACAAATTTATAAATACTACTCCCTCTAATTCATTTACTTGTCCCATTTACTTTTTCACTCTTATCAAGATAATATTTTAACTCTTAATATCTAATTATGTTTAATTATAAAATTATGAAAAGTTGTTGAGACGAATAAAAGATGACTCTACGTCACTAAATTTTAATTTATAAATTAAGAATTAAATACTAATTAAAAGGAATTGGTGAACAATGACAAAAAGAAAATGGGACAAGTACAATAAACACGAGGGAGTATTGATATTTGATCATGACCTACCCTGGTGAGCTTGGCATATAAATATAGTTATATTTTTTCTCGATAAATGATATTTTTACTAATTAATGTATGAAAATGGAAAACATTTACATATATAATTTTCTTTTGTATAATATTAAAAATTCTTCAAATTCAGTTTACCTAATGTAGCAAATTCAACCGATAAAAAGACCAAATTCAACCGATAAAAAGACTACATATTGTTGGTGCATACAAATAATCTACTGGGGTTGTCACACATAAGCATGAAAAGCAAAGATCAAAGACAAAGCTGAAAAATGCAAAAGAAAAGATTATGAAATCAACTTTGGAATGCTGGGATGACAAACTTTACGTACAACCTAGTAATGAACATTATAGGTAGCAATTAGCATGGTCCCAATCTTTGTAAAAGACATTGTAGTAATTTGGAGAACAAAACCTTTGGATTTAAAGGCGCCAAGTTTCAACGGATTACTATTGCAATTTGCAAATTAAAGGGTTTAAGCCTTTTTGTTACTAGTAAAAGTTAAATTCTTAGTGGAGATGGCGGCTCAATTTTTATAAGTGTTTTTTAATATACTGCTATATATGCCCTCGTATTCTATCCATTAATTTCAATTATTCCCGATTCATATAAATCGTCACCTTTTTTATTTTATGGCCACCCCTATTTTATATTAATTAATTAAAATGATGAAAATACGCATAGACTTAAAAACACTTTTATCACTCTAAAGCACACTAAATCTACACAAAAAATTAATCAGAGCTAATGCTTTGGAATTCAAATCGTTAACAAAAAATCGAGTTAATTTTTAATTTAATCTCATTTAAAAATTCAAAAAAAAAAAATAGCACGATCGCACAAAACGTGTGACTGGCCCTAGGTTGAGTCGTGCAAAACGTGCGGTTGAACCTAGGTCCAGTCGCACGTTTTGTGCGACTCCTCCAAACATTGTTGTTGAAATTGCGATTCTGGTGTACGATTCTACAATTTTACGATCCAAAAACAAGCGATCAATTTGAATCGCAGGTAGAATCTTACGATTCTAGCTAGTTGGTATAAAATTTTTAGTTGTAGAATCATAACACGATTCTACGATTTAACGATCCGATTTTACTAATTTAGTATTAATTTTCTTATGTACCATCTTTTACTAATCTCTTTCATATATACACATAAATTTCAAATTTTCCATCATAAAAAATTTTTAAAAACAAATTTCTTAATTGGTATGAACATTTAAACTACTTATTAAAAAGACTTCGTCATATTCTTAAAAATAAAGTCAAAAAAAAATTAATTTATAAATTTAAAGTTTTGAATTGGATAATAATGATAAGAAACTAGATATTTTTAATATATTTATGTTTATTTGTAGAATCCTACGATTCTACGATTCAATTCTACCGATTTGATTCTACCTCTCTAAACGATTCTAAGTAGAATCTCGATTTTAACAATATTGCCTCCTAGGCTCAGTCGCACGTGCTTTTTTTTAATTATTTTTTTGAAATTTATTTCATTTTATTTATTTAAATTATATTTAATTATTTAATAAATGTTGTAACAAATTATTTTATTTAACATATTATTGTTTAATTATATTATTACTTAAATAACTAGTTTTTAATTTAAATTACGTAATTATATGTTTAATTATTTAGTAATATAATATTAATATATTAAATAAATTTTAGTTGTTAAATTATTTATTAATATAATAGTTGTTAATAAAATTTTATTTTAGTTATTTTATTTTAGTTTATAAGTATTTGTTAATTTTATTTTAAATTAATATAATCAATGTTTTCAATTTAATTATTTTATTTAAGTTGTTAATTAAATTTTAGTTGTTTAATTATTTATTAATATAATAATTCTTTTTTTTTTACGTATAAATTATTTTAGTTGTTAATAATTTATTAAATTAATATTGTAAGTGTAATTAAAATGAATTAACATAATGTTTAATTATTTTAATTTTTTATTAATAGTTCATTAAATTATCAAAATTCTAGTAAATGGCTTAAAATCTATCAAAGTAATCTACATTATCCAATAAGTCCAAAGTCCTGCAAATATGAAATTACTTTTTAATAAGTAAATAATAACTTACTTTAATAATTTAATAAGCTTAAATGAACTAGCAATAACAATACAAAAATATTAAATAAATAATTTAATTAAATAAAATACATATATAAAAATAAAATAAATTAAGTAAATAAAACAACATAAATACATAATTCAATTAAATAAATTAAGTAAATAAAAATGAAATAAATTAAACCAACGTAGATAAATAATTTAAGTAAACAAAACATAAACATATTTATATAATAAAATAAAATAATTTATTACAATATTTATTAAAATAACTTAAAAAATAATAATAATAATTGAAAAGAATTAAATTTTCAAGAAAAAAGTAAAAACAAAATTTAAAATACCTCCTAATAGCACAAAACGTGCGACCTGACTTAGGTGGAGTAGCACAAAACGTGCGACTAGATCTAGGTTAACACTCTATATTAAATTAATCTATTTGTCAAGACTAAACAAGTGCGAATTGTAATCAATCATCTTCTGTACAATATACTAATGAAAAATCAATTAGGACATATGTCAACTTTATGATGAAAATTTTCTCGTTCTTTTCATGGTTTTAATTAGACAAATATTTTTTATCATATCATGTAATATCTAGTAAACTTTGTTTAATTAATTAGAAATAAAAGATTTTCAAACTATACTTTATTTGCTAACTTTTTACCATATACAATCATTTAAGATATGTAATATCTTTTAATTACAATGGATAATTATCGAATAATGTATTAATTGTTTATGTAAAAAATTCATTTTCGTTAAAATTATTTTGTAATAAATTAACAAATGAAATAATTTTGAAATACTTTTGCATATATAATCCTATATATTACTTACATGACTATATTAAAAAACTAGACAAATTAAATAGATTGCACATTAAATATTTATGTAAATAATTAGTATAATATATCGAAGAAGTAAATTTAAAATGATAATCTTATAACCTATGTTTGACAAATTTATAATGCATAAATAAAAATTAGGCTATATGGTAATTATTATAGTAAAAAAAAATAAATATGCTATCTAGTCTAAAAACTTATTTAAAGGATTTACAAAGACATTCAATATTTAAATTATTTTTTATAATTTTTTAATGTATTTTGCTATTATATTTGTTGTAACTAAGTGTGACTTGAATGCACAAATTAATAGATGTATTCATGAGTGAACTCTGAGGATGAGGATGGAATCCTATGAGGTTGTTAATTGGTGATTTAAGTTGGTAACTTAATATGGTGTTGAATGTGATGGTTAAAGCATGAATTAATGGGACTTAATGAAAAAGTGTAAAGGTTTAATGCAAGATGTTATACTATGCAAGTCAAGCAGAAACTGTCAAGGAGAAATCTAGTGGTCGCTCGACCTCCGCTCGACCCCCTGTTCGACCCGAGCGGATTCGCTTGACTCGAGCAAACTCTTCTGTTTAGTCGAGCTACAAGTTAGAATGTATCTAGTAGCTTCTGTTTCTCCGCTTGACCTGGTTGAGCAGACCCTCTGACAGCATAGGATGCTGTTTTTCGACGGATCAAATGATTGGGGAAGTTACAACTCATTTAACTCAACTGATCAATGTTGTTTATTATGCAATATACTACCTATATTGAATTATATGTAACTCCTAGTGTATCTAGCATTATAAATAGTGAGCAAGAGTGATCATCCAAACACATCCACAAAATACCCAAGCCAAACACTAGCCTAATATCTCTTTTGTAATTGTAATTCTCATTTGTGATAATATAAGAGTTACTACACACCGGAGGACGTAGTCTTAATTGGGTGAACCTCGTTAAATCTTTGTGTCATTTTATTACATTTTATTTCCTACAAACATCAGTTTCATATTGTTAGCGTAATTTGTTTCACACAAGACGACTTCACATTTTCGATCTTGGTGATATTAGATATTGTAATACAACGTTCGATCTGTAATACATCATCGCTTTCAATATTTATGCAATTATTTATATTCAATATTGTTTACTGCATAATTTAATGATTATGTTTTATATATTGTTCATCACAAATTCTTGTAAGAGACGGTGTCTTTGAAAAAAAAATATTGAAGAAGAGTAGGTACAAGTCGGACCCTTGATATATTGGGGCACAAGTATAAATTTTTTGTAAATAATTCATAAACTATGTTTGGCACAGCAACTTATAAACTTATGAATGATATGATAGACTACATATATGATTGGATTTCAAGTTTAAAGGTGGATAATGGATTGAAAAAGAGATTTTGGTTTTGATGACAAAAAGATAACCGTGTCGATAAGGAAACAATGAAACCAGAAGTAAAACGACATATATCCGAATAATATTCCCAATACTAATGGAACGTAATTGAATTCCACAATTAGGAGAACCCTTAATAATTAATAAAATTAAGCATAGTTGTCTTAGGATGAAAGTATTAGAAATTCTAGAAGTACCACACTTATTAGGAAACCCACTTTAAGATTAAGCATCGATTAACATAGATATTACAACTAAGTTTGGATCTTCAACAAAGTTTGGGCATTAGCCAAATTATTTTGTTCCAATTTCTCGCCTAACCAACTTTTTCAATTCTATAATTTAATTTTTGTATAACATCGATGCCCATTAATATGAGGCCAACAAAAATATAAATCCATATATAGATTCACAAATTGGGGTGATAGACAGTTTTTTCTAGAGACGCATTAGATATATGGGCTAAATAACCCAATTAATACAAATTAGAGAGAAAATAAAAACATGAGCCTTTTGTTTTGAGATTGTCTCTTTAAAAGACGGTCTCTCACAAGAGTAGCTGAGATTCACAAAGATCAAATAAGAAGGATTTAAAATAAAAAAGATAAAAAATATTTTTGTTTGATTTTGTTTTGTTACTATATATAAAATAAAAGATATTATGTTACGGAGTAAGAACATTATAAAAATGTACTATATGTGATAGTTACTTTTATGTGTAACATAGTTACTTTTACGATTGTGTGTAGAGTCATTTTTACCCTTCTCATTGGATTTCTCATATATATATATATATATATATATATATATATATATATATATATATATATATATATATATATATATATATATATATATATATATATATAATATGAAAAATATATTATTATTATTATTATTATATTATTTTTAATTATTACTCCTTCACCTCTCCAAGTCGTGGACGACCTAAGAGAACATGGGAGGAACAAATCAAAAGTGATATGCATGAACTTCACCTCTCCAAGGACCACGTGGATAGGAGAGCGCTTATCCAAGTCCTAGATTAGTAAGCCTGTCCCTTTACCCCCTCGTTCGTCTTTATCCTTTGCCTTTTTGTCGCTTTTTACCTGTTTCTTTGATCTTATCTTTGTTTTTGTGTGTGTGCTTCTATTCTATTTGTCAACTGCAGGTTCCTCTTGCTAGAAGACTGTTCTCGAGCCGGGGAACTCTTTGATCGCACTCTCCTTATGGGTATGAGCATGCCATCGTTCCTCCTTCCCCAGACCCTGATCATATTTTTCTTTGAGCGGGATACACTGGGTATGATGATGATGATGACTCCTTCCTATTCTACCTATTAGTCCCATTGATTTTTTTTCACTATTCACTTATCACTCTTAATTTGTATTTTATTCTTAATCTATAAGTTAAAACATAGTCATGTAGGATCTTGTTTGATTCGTCTTAATACAAAGATTATTAATATCTATTTTTTATAATTTTTAATTAAAAACAATTAGAGATATTAAAGGTTAAAAACTTATCTCGGCAAGTGTGAAAAATCAAATGGAACTAATGGGTTGAATAGGAGGTAGTATTAAAAAACGTAGAGCAATTATTATTTTTTGCCTAATAATTAAGCCAAATTTTGGATAAATGATACAAATTTACAGTAGATTGAGCCCTTAGTTTTGATGTATATTTTAATTTGTTTGTTTGGAATGAAAATGTTTTTTTCCAATAAATTAAGCCAAATTTTGGATAAATGATAATTAAGTGACATGATTACAAGATGAAATTTGAAAATCCATACTAATTGGTTTTTTGTCTTGAAAATTATACATCTCAAATTGTTGATCATTTGAACTTTGCAAAGATATGAGATATCCACACAATTGCTGCTGCTTACAAAAAATATCTCAACCAAATAACTCATGCCTTTGGGTTGTGAGAGATAATTCTCTAGTAGTTTTCAAAGATATGATATACTCTCACAACCCAAAGGCATGAGTTATTTGGTTGAGATATTTTAGAGAGATACGTATAGATGCCTAGATATTCTATTTAAACAATTTTAATCATACTTATTGTTATTGTTTTATTATATCGCCATTATTATATTGAATAATCTATTTCGTCCCTTCCTCTTTTCAACTCTCATTGCACTCTTTCTCTCTAAAATTCACTAATTTAACAATCAAACATCGACATATTGGAATTGAAAGCTTAGGAGATACGAATTTGACTACGCATATGACACGTAGATAATTTTTAATGAGAGATTTTATTTTCTCAAATTGATAGTCTCTCCTATTCAGCCTAAATGTCTCATTTAGTTTTTTCACACTTGCCGAGACAACATTTTAACCCTTAATATCTCAAATTATTCTTAATTAAAAATTATAAAATTAATAATCCTTGTATTGAGACGAATCAAACAAGATCCCACATGACTATGTTTTAACTTATAGATTAAGAGTAAAATACAAAATAAGAGTGAATAGTACCAAAAAACTAAATGGTCTATATTGTGGTACCCCATATTTAGCTTGAAAAGAGATTGATGGACTACTCATATCAACAAGGTGCATCTTCTTTCTAGGGAGCCCATTTGCTAAGAACTCCATAGTTAAGCGTGCTTGGTGGGGAGCAATCTTAGGATAGGTGACCTCCTGGGAAGTTTTCCTGGGTGCGCACGAGTGAGGTCAAAGTACGCCGGAAAGACTTGTGTTGGTCTGTGGGGCTAGTCTACAGTCTCCATGAGTACTCACCGGTGGTCCTTTAGGCCGGGGTGTTACAAATGGTATCAGAGCAACCCTGCGACCGTGGTTGATTGTGTGTTCAGTGCACCTAGCGGAGGAAAAGATCCTGAAATGACGGTCCAACGAGGACGTTGTATTCCTAAGTGGGGGTGAGTGTGATACCCCAGATTTAGCTTGAAAAGAGATCGATAGACTACTCATATCAACAGGTGCATCTTCTTTCTAGGGAGCCCATTTGCTAAGAACTCCACAGTTAAGCGTGCTTGGTGGGGAGCAATCTTAGGATGGGTGACCTCCTGGGAAGTTTTCCAGGGTACGCACGAGTGAGGCCAAAGTGCGCTGGAAAGACTTGTGTTGGTCTGTGGGGCTAGTCTACAGTCTCCATGAGTACTCACCGGTGGTCTTTTGGGCCGGGGTGTTACATATATAGACTGAATAGGAGGTAGTAATATTTAACAATAATAAATAATAATTAAGGAATTAATTAATTATGAAAAAAATATTGCACAGTTGCACAAAACATGAGACTTGTTCCCTTTCAAGATTCATACTACCTCCTATTCAGCCTAAACGCCCTATATTTTTTTGGGACTATTCACTTATCACTCTTAATTTGTATTTTACTCTTAATCTATAAGTTAAAACATAGTCATGTGGAATCTTGTTTGATTCGTCTCAATACAAGGATTATTAATATTAAATTTATATAAATTTTAATTAAGAGTAATAAATTAATCATCAATTACTTTTTATTTTAAAATCAATAAACTAGTTTATTATAATTATTCAATTCATCATCATTGTCATCAACCCAATATCCCGCTCGAAAATAGAGTCTGCGTGAGGTAATGTGACGGATAATCCATACCCGTACTCTCTTAAGAGGAAATATAGAGGAAGCGGTCAATTTTACCCCCTGAAGGCGAGAATCCTGCATAAAGAGGAATGTGATTAGCATTGTTGCTTGGAAATAAAAGAAAAAGACTATCTGCTGAAGAACCACAATAGCCAAAACAAAGATTAGGATAAAATAATAGATCCGATGGGTAAAAATGGTATAAGGGGTGAGTAAGTACACACCTAGGCATCCGGAAAAGAAAGACATCTAAAGAGACTTTTACTAGTCTAGAAATCTGGCGTCTCCAACTATTCCTTCCCTAATCAGGTCATCGGAGTGGTGCAGTTTACTCAAGTCATCCTTAATTTACTCAATCCACGTTTTCTTAGGTATGCCTTTACTCCTTTGGGTAAGTCTTCTGTGAGACGACCTTAACCGTGCAACTGGCCCAAGCCCAATAAGTTTTTAAAAATATTATGACATACTAATTTTAAAACTTAAAATGACAATTCCAAGACATAAAAATTCAATTTTAAGACTTAAAAGGTCAATTTTAAAGTTTTAAATATCAACTTTAATGTTTGAGAAATCCTTTTTTAAAGTTGATTTATGAATTTAATGTTCTGGTTTTGGTTTTTTAAGTCTTAAAATTGATTTTTAAAGTATTAAAATTGACCTTTTAAGTCTTAAAATTATCAAATTACATGACTTAAAATGTCAATTTCAAATCCATGAAATTGATCTTTTAAGTCTTTGAATTGGTCTTTTAACTCTCAAAATTGGTATTTTAATTTGTGAAATTTGTAAAAGAAAATTGTACAATTGGGCCGACCCAATAAGATGCGTCTCACAAGTGAGGCGGTTTCACCCAAGTTATTGTGTACTCCTTTTACCCTCCACTATAATGGTTTCCATCCTTCTAACGGGAGCTAGGGATGGCAATGGGTCGGACTCGGCTCGGATTATACATACTCCGACTTTGCTCCGGATAATAGTCGAACTTTTGTTTTCAGTCCACCTCCACTCGGAGTCGGATTATGCATACTCCAAGTTTGCCCCAACTCGGACTCTCGGATCTCCAACGGAGTCGGAAACAGAGTCAGATTATTATCAAACAGTATCGTTGTGATATTGTACTAATGGTTTTAAAGCATACAAAATTAACAAAATGTATTTTTCATATACAATTTAACAAATATATTTTATTTCTCTTGATTTCATTTGTCTTATCTTGATTCATTAATCTAAATAAAAATACGAAGTACTTTTTCAAAATCGAAAATTACAATTAGTATAAGAGAGAGCTTGAATTAGTCACATCTAGAGTTTTAAAGGAAACAAAATATTAGTGTAAAAGTCAAATTCAAATTCAGATGTCCTTCAGGGTCGGAGTCGGTTCGGAGTCTCGGATTTTTAATAAGGTCCAACTCCGGTCCGTCTCTAACTCGGATTCGAATTGTAAACTCGGTGTCGGAGTCGGATTACTTTTTCCACGGACTCGAATCGATTTATTTTCCTCGGATCGAGTCGGACTAGGGTCGGATTCAGACTGAATTGCCATCCCTAACGGGAGCCTCTATTGACCTTCTTTGCACATGCCCAAACCATCTTAGTCTATTTTCGCGCATCATAGCAGATAGTGGGGCACCCTTAGTTTCTCTCTGAACTCCTGATTTTTGATCTTATCCATCCTTATTTTACCACACATCCACCTCAGCATTCGCATCTCTACTATTTCCATCTTTTGTTTGTGGATCTTCTTTATGGGCCAGCACTCTGACTCATACAACAAAGCTGGCCTAATATTTATTTTTATTTATTAAGTATTATTCTAATTATGTTGAAATATGGTTGGTAATCCTGATAGAAACAAAGGTTTCTTCAGGCATGTTGTCTAGGAAAAATTCTAGGCTTAGTCTTTGAAATGAAAGCCTCAAATAGGTTTAACAATAAAAAACAAAATGAACATATAAGCAAAGATGAACACAAGTGTATATATGAGGTATCTTAGATAACTCCCCCTCAAATGTAGTTTTATAATAAATGATTCAACAATACAATTATAATAAACCTCCCTTATCTTGAGAACAAATCTCTCAACATCACAAAATACTAGAGCAAAGTAAGAGTACTTTCAAGTTTCTAACAATGCACTAAACTACTCTTAATATGTGTGTTTCTGGTAAATGTTTCTATGAGTGATGGATCCTATTTATATGCAAGGTATTTATCACTCTTAGAATTCCCTCATAAATCACTACAAACCACATGTAACACCCCAATTAACTATAATAATTATCCATAGTAATAAATATCACAATAAATGAACATTACATTAAACAAGGAAGTAATGCACTTATTCAATGACTATATGAAGAATTCTAACCAAAACAGAATCCAATGAAGCTTGCACGACTTCCGGTCGATCGAGCTACTACCTCCTCGGTCGAGCGAGCCTCTAGTGAAGCTACTGTCTCATTCTGCACATTCCCCTCACTCGAGCCATGAACTGCTCGACCAGTCGAGCGAGCTTCATCTCTTCTCTCCACTTATGGCCTCGATCAAGCAACCATCATATATTATTCCAAACTTCAAACCATTCACATATGACACATCTTTATCGACCTTCTCCAAAGTGCAACACAAAGTGTAACACCCCGAAATTTTAGTGACGTAATTATTTAATATTTTAATAACTTTTGAAGACTTATAATTATGTTAAATTATTTTTGAATTAGTTCTAATAAATTTCTTTCTTAGACAAATTTAAATGTCAAAAAATATATATTAAAATATAGTTGTGAGTTCTAAAATAAAGAGGTTCGAAATCAAATTATTATGTTATTAAAATGCGTGAGCACACGAAGGTGAGTTTTCTTAGTTAAGCCTTTCAAGAAAATATATAAATAATATTAATAATGGCGTGTTTTTTTGAAACCTCATCGTACGGTTTAAAGTATACCTCCCAAACTACGTTTGGGCTTTGCTAAGGTCTTCCTTCAGGCCCTCGAGACAGTTTTGGCTTGCCCGAGTGACATATCTGCTTGGGTACAACTTCTTATTTTGCCTTGTTGTGTTTTGAGTACTTTTTTTACCTAAGGATAGAGCTGAACGAAGGTCTGGTATGAGAGAACGCTGTCAGTTTGAAAGTATTTCAAGTGCCATTTCTAGATGGCGGGACCCTGGTGATAGACTTAGATTAGTTTTGGCCTGGTTAGATGAGGTACCCCTCCCATGTGCTAGTGATAAGAAGGCTTGCAACCTTGAGTGCTCCAATCTGTATCAATGCAAACATGAGCTTGGTGATGGTCATTTTACCGCTGCCATTAAGGTGTTATCTTCATCTGGCGTGGCACCTTTTTGCCCAGATACTCTCCAAATTCTCGATTCTAAGCACCCTTTTGCGCCACCACCGGTTCTACCCTCTATCCCACGCCATGAGGTTACCATTTGTGTAACCAAAGACGAGGTGCTAAGTAGGATTCATAGCTTCTCTAAAGGAACATCGTGTGGTAGGGATGGGCTTAGAGCGCAACACCTTAAAGACATGTTGGGAGGTGCTGCAACAGCCATTGCTGACGGTTTGTTGTGCTCCATCACCAAGGTTGTCAATTTGTTCCTTGACGGGAAGTGCCCTAGCGTGCTTGGTAGCTTCATAGCCAGCGCTCCTCTAACCCCTTTGGTTAAGCTAGGGGGCGGTATTCGTCCTATTGCGTTTGGGACAGTGTAGCGTAGGCTTGTGTCTAAGGTTGCTGCTTCAGTTGTTGGGAAATCTTTAAATGCCTATTTTGAAAACTTTCAGTTTGGGGTAGGCACACAAGGAGGTAGTGAAGCGATCCTTCATTCTGTTAACAGACTAGTTGAATGCAAAGGCGATGTAGTTGGTCTTTCTATGCTTTTTGTGGATTTCGAAAATGCTTTCAATCTTGTTGATAGGAGTGTCATGTTACACCCAACCTGCTCGGTTATATTATGGTGAATCTCTTCTTTGGTCTTGCCAAGGCGTACAACAAGGTGACCCTTTAGGCCCTTTGCTTTTTGCCCTCATTTTGCACCCCTTGGTCTTGAAAATCCACCAGTCATGTCAACTTAACCTTCAGGCTTGGTATCTAGATGATGGTACCACTGTGGGCGACACCCTTATGGTCGCCAAGGCCTTACACATTATTCAGGAGGATGGTCCTTCTCGTGGATTGTTTCTCAATGTGGACAAGACTGAACTTTTCTGGCCTAAAGAGGATCCTAGGAGTAGAGAGTCTGGAGTCTTCCCAGCTAACATATCTCGCCCTCTAGCAGGGCTGAAACTCCTTGGCGGGCCTGTGAGTACAAATCCTACCTTTTGCCGTGAATTTTCCATGAAGAGGGTTTCCAAAACCATTGAGCTCATGGCAGCCGTGAGCAAACTCTGCGACCCACAATGTGAACTTCTCCTTCTTCGTAATTGTGCAGGAGTTGGTAGGCTTTCTTATGCGATGAGGACTTGCCCTTCAGACTCGTTCGGGGATGCACATGTTCAGTTTGATATCGCTTTGCGTGCTTCTTTGGAAAAGATTATTACGGCTTTGGGACCGGGTTTTGGGGATTGGCAATGGAGGTTAGCCACCCTTCCAATCAAAATGGGTGGCCTTGGTATCTACTCGGCAGGTGATGTTATCAATCATGCCTTCTTTGCTTCCCGTCTCCATACTACCTCGCTCCAAGCTAAGACACTTGCTTATAGTGATCTCTCTTCTATGGGCCCCGCTTTTCAGCAGGCCCTTGGTGCCTTTCGTGTTTTATGTGGGTCCAATGCTTTGTCTCGCACTGATGGATCCGCTGCCGCCCAAATGATGAAAAAGTTGGTAGGGGCTTATTTTAGTGTTGTTGAGAATAGCCTTGCGTCTAGCTACATGCTCACCCCTAGACAAGTTGCAATTCGTAGTTCCACTAAGTAACCACATACTCAAGATTTCCTGCTAACCATCCCCATTGATGGCTTGGGCCAAAAAATGAATCCTCGTCAATTTCGGTCTGTTTTATGTTATCGGCTCACCATTCCCCTGTTTGCAGAAGATAGCCTATGTCCGAGTTGCAATACGGCCAAGATGGATATGTGGCGTGAAGTTTCGACATAATTTGGTTCGGGACATGCTCGTTGATATTTGCTGCAAAGCTGGTGTTCCCGTCCGTAAGGAAGCACCTTTAGGGTTTTTGTCGGAGGCGGGGAAAGACCTTAGGCCAGCAGATCTTCTTTTGTTTAACTGACTTCATGGTAAAGATGCTTGTGTGGACATAACCGGAGGCTCGCCTTTTGTCGGTACATGGATCTCCTTATGGGCCCCCGGTGCTTCTATAGCCAATGCAGTAGAAAGAAAGAGGAAGAAGTACACGACAAAGTGTGAGGAGAATGGCTATAAGTTCATCCCATTTGCTTTCTCTACCTTCGGAGAGTTAGGTGAAGACGCACTTAACCTACTATCAAGGATTTCTTCGTTCTCTTTGAGCAACTCAAGTAGCAGCAAATCTAAGACCTACATCTTTCATAGACTAGCTTTCTGTATTCAAAAGGGTGTGGGTGCTGAGCTTGTCGCTTGGCTCCCCACCAACTTTGTGTAAAGTTCCTCCTTATGATAGGAATTACCTTATTATTATTATTAGATAATAATAATAATAATAATAATAATAATAATAAAGATAAAAAGGGGCCATGAAACCCTAATGCCCAAGCCTTCACTCCCCTCTCTTCTTCACTAACCTTCTCACTCTCACTCTCTCTCACGGTTCCCACAAACCAGCAGTCGCGCCACCGTGACCACCACCTACAGCACGACCACACCTCTTCTCCCCCTGCAAGCCGTGAGTACCCCAAGCCGCAACAACCCATTCGTGTTGCTTTCCCGGTAGCAACAACACCCCAGTCGAGTGGCTTTCTCGACAGAGCAGCAGCCACATTCGTGGTGGCTTTCCTCGCTGCAGCAGCCCAACACCACCTGTCCCTTAAAGCTGCACGTGTGTAACAACAACACCATATAACCTCCTTCCCTCTTCACCCTCCTCCTGTTTCAGCTTAGTAAGTTATCTCCTCTTTTCCCTTATTAATTTTCTAGTTTTAATTGGAGTTTGTTAAGTGTGTTGAGTTTGATGTTGGTTTTGTGTTAATTTCATTGAATATATTTGTGAGTAAGAAATCGATGGATGAATTGGACATATTTATGATTTAGGGTTTGAAGTGTGATTAGAATTTTTGGGTTGTGTGTTGATTGTGTGTTAGCTTCTTTGAATCTTAGCATGAGTAGTAATTAAAGATGTTATCTTTGAATAATAAATAGATTAAGGTTTAATTTAGGGATGAAATTTTAATAAGTGTGTGCTCTTATGTTATATGTTGGTAGTGCGATGATTGATTTGAAAAAAATTAGAAGTTGTTTTAGGGTTTAGTTGTGTTAGTTGTGATTATGATATATTTAGTTAGCGATGATTTTTATTATAGTTGACTATAGAAAGTGTAATACCCCATAATTTTATTGTCTTTTACTATATGTGTATGCTAGATGTTATGGTAACACTTTAAAGTTATTTATTTGATTTATTATTAAATTATTATGTTGATAATCCTTGATCCCTTACTGACCTTGACTTTTAGTTAATGGGACTTCTCAACTTCCACAAAAGTAACTACCTCGCAACTGCAATGTAACTTCCCATCTCCTGCGATAACCACCTTCAACTTCCCACTACCATCCACTATCTCCAAAAATAACTACCATCTATCACTTTAAATAGGAACAACCAGCATCATCGACAGAAAGAAAAAAAAGCCTTCATTACTATACCGAAACTCTGCCAAAATTCAGCTAGACAGTTACCTCCCGCTTTTCCACTTCCGCTGGTCGGTAACCACCACACTAAACACCCTTATCTACTCTTTTCTAGTCATCATTCACTTATTTTTCCCCTATTCCGTTATCTGACTTGAGCGTCGGAGAGGGTTTCCGGGAAAACCCCCCGGGCAAGGCTAACTTGTTGTTGTGTAGGACAAACGAACCACTTCCAGGAGGCGTCGCTTCATGGCTTGACCGACGTTTGACCACCGTACAACTTTCACTCCAGGTATCTCACGTGCCTTACATACTTTCTTAAGTTCATAACCGAAACAGTTTGGCGCCGTCTGTGGGGATCTCTTGAACAAAAAGTCATGGCTCCCAAAAAAGTTCATACACAAACTGCCACCGTGCACAGTACAGATACAGACACGTCTGCGGGACAGGCTAACAATCAAGCCGTGACTCGCCGTGATCTGGACATGCTGGCACAAAACCTAACAAACACGTTCACTGAACAACTTCGCGCCATTGTCAGTGCCAATGCCGCTACCCCCCATCAGCAGGCGTTGGTCGACATGGCAGATGAAATCAACAATATTAAAGAACGAATTGACCCCACCAAAGATGTCTCAAGTTTCCAAAAATCTGATGCTGGGAACACTAAGATGTCACGGTCAAGTAAGAGGAACAAAAAAAGAAGGGAAAGAGCCAAACTCCGTAAAAGTTTAAGTAAAAGCAAGATAAAAGAACAAGGAGAGTCTAAGTCTGAGACTCAAGATGCCAGAAAACACCTAGATGAAAAGAGAGCCCTACAATCACAAAGTGTTCAATCTTTTATTGACAAGAAGCGGGACGAGAGGAAGATCTCACGGCTTTCTGGATCTAGCCGCGCAATCAGCCCCATCAGGCCTCCACGGGATGATTTTAGCCGAGGCGGCCCGCAAGAGGCCCCTATGTTGCTGAATTCCCCATTATCCGCCGAGATATTAGCTGCTCCTAATCCAGGCAAGATTAAAGTCCCTAACATGACTCCATTTGATGGAACAAAGTGCCCGGAAGAGCATGTCGTGGCATACAAGAATCTGATGTTGTTGTATACTACAAATCCAGATTTATTGTGTAAGTTCTTCCCTACTACTCTTAGTGGCATTGCATTGATCTGGTACACATCGCTTCCAGTTGGAAGCATTCACACCTTTGCCCAACTTGAGGCTAAGTTTGTAAGTCATTTTGTGGCTTCCAAGAGACAAGAGAAGTCTAACTTCCACCTATTGAGTATTACGCAACAAGAAGGTGAAACTGTCTCCTCCTACCTTAAAAAGTTCCAAGAGGCCGTTTTGGAAGTGACAGACTTGAAAGAGTCAGTCGCCCTTAACGCCTTAATAAACGGAATGCAAACTCCCAAATTGAAGTTCCAGCTAGTTGAGAGTCAAGTGAAGACGTATGCGGAGGCGATGAGACAATGCCAAAGCTTTGTAACCGCCTCTGATATATGTCAGGCACATGATTCCAAGAAGCGGAAGAATGATAGGCGGGATTTAGGGCAATATCATTCATCAAAAGCCCACAAAGACCAATATTCATCAGGATAAAAGGGTTATCCTCCTCGTCATCAAGGTCCTCCTTCCGAGATGGGGCCTCCTAGATCAGGACATGTTTATATCACGGAAGGAGAACCCCGAACAAGAAATTTGAGGGATAAAGGTAATGATCCTCGGTTTAATAGAAATAGAAAGGACATCTTCTATGCAATCAGAGATGAACTCCCAATTCCACCTCCCTCTAGAACTTCTTCTGATCGTCGCAATTACAATGTATGGTGTGATTACCACAAGGAATATGGACACACCTTGTCACAATGCAGAGAACTTAAACGCATTCTACACCAACTTGCCGACGAAGGGAAACTGGGAAGGTTCTTGAATCGGAAGGAGTACGGCTCTCGCAGTGACAATGAGAGAAGGCCATACCGTCCGAGGCATAACTTTCCTAGAGATGAAGAAAGGAAGGACAACTCCAATATCATCAATATGATAATAGGTGGTTTCTTTGAAGACTACCCAACTCTCAAAGCGGCGAAAGATAGTGTCCATACTTTACTCAATGGGCCCCTAAAATCAACTTTGGGAGGCCCTATGATGAAGTTTGACGCCACTATCTCCCAGCCCCTACAACAACTTCTTACTGACCAGTTGGTAGTCACAATCAAAATAGGCCAAATGAAAGTTAAACGAGTGCTCGTTGATACTGGAAGCACAACTGATCTCATCACCATGGATTGCCTTAGACAGATGAAGTTTGAAAAAAAACACCTACTTGCTATTGATAAACCCCTCATTGGCTTTGGAGGTAACCAAGTTTTACCCCTAGGAACAATCATACTTCTAGTTTGTGTTGGGGAAAAGGATAGTTGCAAAACAATGTCGATTCGCTTCACGGTGGTCGACCTAAAATTTTCCTATAATGCTATCATGGGACTCCTTCTCATTAACAAGTTAAAAGCGATTATTTCTCCACATCAACTCTTGCTACAATTTGAGAAAGATGATGGAAAAGTGGGAATCCTGAAGGGAGATCAGAAGGCAGCTCGTCAATGCCTTATCAATACTTTAAAGCATGATGGTGCTCCTGGAGTATCTCCGAAGATTCAAAAGGGAAGAAACAGTAATGTTCATGAGAGGGAGAACATCTAAAGTAATACTTCACTTCATCCAATCATCAGTTATCAGGGATCATTATGATTTCCAAATTGTTTGTTTCATTCGAATAGTCGCATCATCAAGATACTCAGTTTTCAATTAGGTGTTTATTTACCAAGTACTGAATTCATTAGTTTTCTGAATTATTTATGTCTTTTGAATTCCCATATCATCATGATACTTCTACGTTTAGTAAAAGTTTGATCTAATTTCCGTACCAACATGATACTTCCATTTTCAGTTGAGGTTTGATTTAACTTCTGTATCATCATGATACTTCGCATTTTGGGTTGTAAACCTTGTCATATTCGCACTTTCAAAGGAAATTCAACTCCTTATCATAAGTCCCGGGTGACTGAAGGCTGGGCAAAATAACTTAAATTTTCATTGGAATCACCTCGTTTGATTCATCATAAGTCCCGGGTGATTGACGGCTGGGCAAAGCGGACCTGTGTCCGATCTGAGTATTCATCAATTCTTTCAAAGGGTTCACATAGTATGATTCCTTATCATGAAGTCCTAGGTGATTGACTGCTAGGCCGAATCATCATTTCAGGCTCAAATGGCGAACATCATTATATATAAATTTATGTCGCTTCCATCAAGTATGAGCCTACCGAGGTATGATTATTTCTTCGCAAAATTTTCTAAGTACTCCAACTTGTCCAAGACATAAAATATGTTCCGGGACATCATATATTTCCGTGGCTTCATTAGCCCTTGATATGTAAGTCGAATATCATCTGAATCATAAGTTGTCCGCAACTTCCATAAGTCGGACCCTTTTTGTAAGTATAAGCTTGAAATGAGGCTTAGTTTGTCTAAGTATGAGACATCCAAGCCATGTAAATGCCGCGGCATGTGAATACCAAGACATGGTAATTCCGTTGCATATAAAAGTCCGACTTCTTTTAGAGTCCCTTAATGACAAGAAATTATTATAAGTGTTTTTCCTTTGTCCGCCTCACAAGAAGAAATGTGATTCGGACCCTATTTTAGCCCAAGAATGGGATCTTGGGGCTAAAAAATTCTAAGTGTTTTTCCTTGATCATCCTTTTCCGCGACACCGCTACAGGCATTTTTTGTCAACATCCGAGGCTCAACTGACTTTAAGGCTGAGGCAATGCCGCTAAGCAACCTTGGTCACGAGATTTTTAAAATTTTCTGTCTCACCGCCGTAATAGAAGGAATTTGATTCGGACCCTATTTTGGTCCAAGAGGGGATTTTGAAACATAAACATTCTAAGTATTCCTCTATCACACGTTGTAATGCCACGGAATTGATCATTGGGGGCAAATTTATCATAATCCGTGGCACCGTGCCAACAGTACAAATCTCATTCGGACCCTTTTTTATGGGATTGAAATAATTTTCAGAAAAAATTACCAAGTATAGAAGTAGTGTCCGTGGGACCGTGGCTTATTAATAGTTGGTGCCTCACTTGGTTGTCTCACTTGGATGAAGTTGGCTCAGCTGGTTGGGGCTTCCTCTCTATGTGCTGAAGGTCGCGTGTTCGATTCCCCGCGGATTCATTTTGTTGCTGATTGGTTTGTTAGGCGGAAAATATGAATTCAAATTATTTAAAAACAATGCCCGTGGTATGGTATCACGAGAGATATCTGTCTCAGTTGGTAAGTGCTGTGGCATGTGCGTCCGCTGAATGGAAGTCGTGGGATCGATTCCTCACAGCTTCATTTTGCTTCGGACCATTTTTTGTGCTGAAGAAAATAATTTCCAAGCATATTAGAAGCATGTCCGTGTCATTTAGTTTCCGCGGCATGATGTATCACAAGCATGAGACGGCTTAGATGTTTGGGGAAATGTGTTGCGGCCTTGCGGGTGCAATTGTCCTATTTTGCTGCGACTTTGGGTGTATCTCACAATTATTTTAAAAACATCATAACTTTTTCGTTATAACTCAGAATTTGACGTGTGAATAGTCGTTTCGAAGCTTATGACCTCAACTTTAATATTCCATTATAAGTTTCCCTGAATCGCGGATATGTTTATCTCCATTATTCTTTATGTAGTGGGTCATTCGTATTATTTATAACAAGCCGCGTTATCGAAGGATCATACTCGCAATTGTGGGGCTCAATTAACTCTGTCACTCTAAACTACATGTTGTGGCATGAGATGGGTAACATATGAAGCTTCTAAAATCTGTGACTTCCGCATAAAGAAAGATGTTTCAAGTCATCTGAACGCGACTCTCACATCATCCTTCATGCGTGGGGCTAAATGTTATGGTAACACTTTTAAGTTATTTATTTGATTTATTATTAAATTATTATGTTGATAATCCTTGATCCCTTACTGACATTGACTTTTAGTCAATGGGACTTCTCAACTTCCACAAAAGTAACTACCTCGCAACTGCAATGTAACTTCCCATCTCCTGCGATAACCACCTTCAACTTCCCACTACCATCAACTATCTCCAGAAATAACTACCATCTATCACTTTAAATAGGAACAACCAGCATCATCGACAGAAAGAAAAAAAGCCTTCATTACTATACCGAAACTCTGCCAAAATTCAGCTAGACAGTTACCTCCCGCTTTTCCACTTCCGCTGGTCGGTAACCACCACACTAAACACCCTTATCTACTCTTTTCTAGTCATCATTCACTTATTTTTCCCCTATTCCGTTATCTGACTTGAGCGTCGGAGAGGGTTTCCGGGAAAACCCCCCGGGCAAGGCTAACTTGTTGTTGTGTAGGACAAACGAACCACTTCCAGGAGGCGTCGCTTCATGGCTTGACCGACGTTTGACCACCGTACAACTTTCACTCCAGGTATCTCACGTGCCTTACATACTTTCTTAATTTCATAACCGAAACACTAGATGATAATATTTTATATCATGTGATCAATTGATTATCGTAGACCAAATTACATAGCTATGACCATATATATAATATTAGTATAATACGTCATATTATAATGTCTAACGTGAGTAATTGCTCGATGGTTTTATTAGGATGAAACTCTATTATAATAATAATAATAATAATAATAATAATAATAATAATAATAATAATATATTGATTTGTAAAAAAAAGATAGTAACTTAGCAATAAATAGTGACAGTAATAAGAGTTGAATAGTTATCATCTTCACATAATGGCATTAAGAAAGAGTAGATAGCAAGATGTCGTTTGAGTTGTAACCGTACCAATGCACTTTAGTAGCCCACAAATTCATTTTTAGTGAAGTAATGGCATACCGTTTGAGTTTCTTCATCATCAAGTACCTTACACCTATCATCTTTCCCACCTTCTCTTATGAATAGTCACGAACCTTGTAAGTCAATATTCATCACATATTACTCTTATGTCCCTTCAATTTTCTTTTTCATAGTAGAATACCTTTCATAGTAGAATACCCTATCACTAGTGGAAAAAAACATATTGGCTGCTGCTCATTGACTGCGATTTGTAGGTATACGCAGCTAATATGAGCAATAAAAATTAGGAAAAAAAAAATTGAACAAAGGCTGCGGTTTTTCAAAAATGCACTATTGGCTGCGGTTTTGCCCAAAAACCGCAGCTTTTAATTTTTTTTGCCGCGTTTTTTGACCGCAGCCTTTTATTCAAGGTATCAGCTGCTACTACAAGTGCTGGGGTCTAAAACCGCAGCATTTGATGGCCTTAAAACCGCAGCCAATAGATATGTAGAAATATTTGGTACACACGGTAATGGTGGTCGGTCTTGACGTTGAGTCGATTTCGGAGGTCTTATTACATTCTCTTTTTCCGTCCGATCTTATTTTTATAGCAATGTGAGTAGTTATGTCTAACCCTTCTATATTATAAACTCCATTATTGAGTCAAATGAAGCTTTCGACTATGTTGTATATATCACGTTGTATGGGTTTTGTGTTTGCAACGTTGACATATTTTGTTTATGAAAATCATCATTTTCATGGTACAAAATGTATTCTTGTTTTGGTAAACTATGAAATTACCACTTTCTAATTGAGTCATACTTATTTAATTATTTATGGTGTACATTCATATAAGTTTTTGTGAATTTGAAAACTAAGTTAAAACTAAGTTTTCATGGTGGCATTGGTTTAGGTAGTATCGTGATTATGATATTCAACTTTCTTTTTCTTTAAATTTGATTTATTTAATGTTTGGTGAACAACTTCAATTATTTTAATTATTACTTTTTTTACAAATCGATAAACGATTTTATGGTGATATTCAACAATAATTATGATATGATTTCGAAAGTGTGTATTATAAAAAAAAATGTTTTTGCCCCGGACTGTGTAGGGTAGGTGAACCCTTGTTGCACCTAAACGTGACACGTGTTTATATTGTCAAGAGCAAATTAACTTTCTGGTGGATCGGCCTTTTGGGAGGAGTCCATAAAAGGAGATGTGTTATTTTTGTGACATTATATAAATATAATGCATATTGTGAATAAATTTTAAAGTGCGACAATTCAAGTGCTTTATATTATAAGTGTGACAATCCAAGAGTTTTATTCTATGTGAGTGTATTTTGATTTATAAAAAACTAGATAATGCCCGTGCGATGCACGGTTTTATTAATTTTCCTGACTTATTTGTATAAATTAAAAATAAAAAATTTACAGTTTTATGTTTTAACGATTTAAAAATATCCTATATTTATATTTTTTGAAAACAATATCATCATTTAGTAAATAAATTATAAATATTTTATAAATAATTGAAAAAATATAATTTTCTAATACATTAAATAAATAATATTATATTCATAATTAAAAAGTAGAAAAGTCAAAGAATGACATCATCATTGAGTTTTTGAGGGAAAATTTTTATTAATAGAGTGACACGTAAGCAATTTTTAAAAGCCATGACATAAGCCGTGTTTTTTTTAGTAATAGTTATTATAGATATATAAATACTTTTCGATTTGTGGATTTTAAATTTTTTTTAAAAAATAACTAGTTTGACACGTTAGAGTAGCTATTCACTGAATTGAGGCTCATGTTCTGTGTTTTTGTTATCCACAGGTAACGATAAGTTCTTTGACGTGTTTATTGCATGAAGGTTGAACGACGTAGATCATACGTCATAAGTGTATTTAAATAAATTAGTGTTATAATATTTATTTTCTTTAAAACTATAATAGTTTTAAATATTGTTTTGACGCCTTACACTTTTTAAGTGTGGCGGACACCCTGTTTTTACTTTCCGCTGCTATGAAAGACTAGTTAGGCCTCAGTGTATTTATTATTTTATTGTTAAAAAATTATGGGTGTTACAGAAAGGGTTTTGGTTGTTAATTAGGAATAATAGTTGCTAATTGTTGTGACTTGATTGTTGTGAATTACAAGTGTTCTTATTAAGTTGTTATTGAAGTTATAATGCATAATTTAGTTGATGTAAAGTAACGATTTACATAATACTTCTACTTTTAAATTGATGAAAAGACTTATGTTGTGTTAAGTTAATGATTATGACTTGTATTGAATGAGATGTGCATGTGTTAGAGCAATTGGAAACTTATCTCGAATGGATGATAGCGGTTACTTTGGCATTTAGTTGGTATGACAAAGTGGTTAAGGGGACTTATTAGTTCTATTCCTAACTATATAGGTGCCCTATTTCATAAAGGAAGGTAGAACCCTAATTAGATGACTTTTGTGATTTTTGGTCGTGCAGTGAAGCTTGCAGGTACGTACACGCAATAATTAACCCTTACATGCATCTTGCATTGTATATTTATCGATATTAAATTGTTTTAAAGCATATGTTGTACACTATCTATGAATTATTGTCGAATGAAATATCGAAGTTAATATGATTTTCAAGTTTACCGATAGAGAATGAATCTAGTATGCTAAATGCTAATGATGATTTAGAATGAGGATGATTTCTTTAGTAATGAGATTGATTATTCCTAGTTTGAATGAGAACAATTCTCTCGTTATCGAGATTGGTTATTATTTGTTTGAAAGGGAGCGAGTCCCTTATTAATGGTATAGTTTATTGTTAGTTGAATAGTGAATGATTTCTTTATTGATGAGTTTGACTTACGTTAGTTTGAAAGGGAAATGAATCCCATAGAGATGGAGCAAGAAAGTTATTGGTTGTAACGACAATGATTTCCTCATTGATGATTTTCACTTACGTTGGTTTGAATGAGAATGAGTTCCTTAGTGTTGGAGCATGAAAGTTGTTTGTTGTAATGGGAATGAGTCCCTCAGTGATGGAGCGTGAAGGTTGTTGGTTGTAATGGAAATGAGTCCCTTATTGATGAGATATCAAACTTGTTGGGTTATAGTGACTCCACTAGATAGGGTACCCTAGTGGGTTTAGTTCCCCGGAGGCATGGATCATCATTATATGGTCGCTATACGGGGTATGTTCATACTTTGCCATAGGGCACCGGCATTGCCGTCACCGCCCTTGGAAGAGGTGTTGCCATGTGGGTCTTACAAACCCCAACATGGTGGCCTCTAGTCACATACATCTAGGTATGTTGGCTCCACTGGTTTGGTACCCCAGTGGATTTAGTTCCCAGAGGCATGGATCATCATTATATGGTCGCTGTACGGGGGTATGTTGATACTTTGCCATTGGGCGCCGGCATGGCCGTCACCGCCCTTGGTTGAGGTGTTGCCATGAGGGTCTTGAAAACCGCAATATGCTAGCCTCTATTCACATATATAGATAGAATTTTGAAAGTGGTTAAGCTCTTGGTTCAAGTGATACCAGAAAGTTATGGAGTCGAAAAGAAGAAAAGAAGATAGAAATGACATCGAGAAGTAGGAAGCAATGTTTAGTGGTTATGATTGGCACTAAGAATGTTGTGACATCACCCTTATACATTACGATATGTTGTATTGATATTAATTATGTCTTATTATATTTGATGCTAGTTACTGACGTGTACTTGATTGTGTTTATGTTTGATTGTTTGACGACTTTGTATAATTGTCCTTCTATGACACATCGGCCTTTGGTTTGATGTCAAGTAGCAGGAGTATCATAGACAGACGTAGCAGGTATTAGAGCTTCTTTTACATTGCAATGCATTCGGGGAGAGTGATGAGGGCGAAGCATAACCTATGTCATACCTTTATATTTTGATTTTATAATTCTTATTTATCTTTTGTAAACTTTGGTTGTTATTACGAGGCCTTGTGCCCTCCCTTGTATATTTGTCATTCCGCTGCGTAGTTTATAATTTTGGATGGTTTTAAAGAGCTAAGTCATTTTAAAACGCAAGCGTTGACACCGGAACCACGATCCATGCTTGACATGTTGATTTGAGAAGCAGACGATGGGTCATTCCGCCGTGATATAATTTTGATAGGCCGTTGATGCCTTTACTTTATTGGATTCTAAATAACTTTTGTCTTCCTACAAAGGCACACAGTTTTAGGGCAGATGCTGCCAAAATTTTCACTCACTTTTTTAAAGTTAACCTTTAACGTTTATTTAAATTCTTTTCGTTTTCTTTTTATGTAACACCCGAACTTCCTTTGATCCTTCACAATTTTTGTTTCGTTTAAGGTGTCGGAAATTCAGTGGTGTTACACAAAGCATGTTCGATTATATGTTTAAAGTTAGCGTCATCATTAAGATTATTAGCGCTTGCTTTAACAACCTTCTTAGAGGCCACCGTCATAAGCGCATAAACATATCTTTTTAATTTCAATTATACTTACGATCATTCCAATTGTCCAATTGTTCACTTAATGCCCATTATTTTTCACTGCCATATTGTTGTTGATAAACAAGTCTGGATCTCAATGGTCCCATGTTTCAGAAAGAAGGATTAGTCTGACGATTTTGATTATTATGCTCCCTTTTAAGAGCTTGGGACGAATGATCTACTTGATTTTCTATGTTTCCCTTCTTCCTCTTCTTCCTATTCGAGTCAAACGGGTTGCATATGACTGAAGCCGTGACAAAAGTTTTTCCTCGCTTCATTGCCTTAGAGTAAGACTTTCCACCAATTACAGCTAAACCTTTTGTGTTTTCAACCCATTGATTAGCCTAGATACAATAACAACTTTATCGAGATATGTGATAGTGAGGAGACCATTATGGAGTCTTATTAGGTATGCTTTTTCATAGGGATTCTCCTTGGTTAAAAGCTGCAGGAAACTATGAGTGCTTCCAAGGGCAAGAGAAGTGCACCAAGTCAATGCTACGTAATTTCAAGTTAATCGGAAAATATTATCACATGAGTACTATATTGGTATTCGGGAAGATTAGGAGTTGCCAAAATATCGACAGATATGGAAAACGTAAGGATCATAAGGCTATCTGTAACATCCTGGAAAAACTCGGATCGTTTTGAAAAAAGAGAAAACGACTTTTTGAAGAAACTAAATATAGTCCGAGTCAAACAGGACGTTAGAAAGATAGTTTAAAAAGGCTTTTTTTAAAAAAAAAACGAAACAAAGCTTGCGGAACGAGTTCTATTAGAGTTATTATAATCTACTAGCCGTAACGGAAAACTTATCAGCGAATAAGTTTGTAAAGATAAGTCTACTTATTACAACTTGAGAACGTAGTCGCCTCATAAAACCAAATATTCATAACACGTAAATTAAAGTTCATATCAAGACTTCTGTAATCTAACAGTTTATTTCTCCAAGGACAATCTTCACTCCCCATACCTGCAATTTAACTTACTGCTAGTCATTGCCCAGAAAGGAAACGACATCATCACAGGATCGAGAAGATCAAAATTACACGTCAGCAAGAACTCGCTTATCATTTAATTAAATACAACAATTTATAATCAATTTCATGTAAATGTTAGTCAGTCATACTGTTGTATTCTTTTCCAGACAATACATTAGGGGGAGCTAACCCCAAAGCAAGTCTCTACCATAGACACGCGCCTTACTTCGGTGTCTATGGTTAAGTATGCATACCCCCGCGGTGGCTTATAATGCCCCCATATGCCGCGAGAAATTCTTTCCACCAATTGACGTTAAAATCCGACTTCACTGTTGCGTCCGGAAGGCATCAAAACCCCCGAGTATCAATTGTCATGATTTATAACATAGTATAAGTATTTTTAACCTAATTTCAAAGCCAAAAAAGGCTCTAAAACACCCTTTTTATAAATCATTTTCTTAACCTACGGTAGTGATGGCCACGATCCGGATTGGGCCAGTTCCGTTCCGGTTCCACCCGGTTCCGGTTCCATCTGGAACCTGACCCGAACATTTCTGGTTCCGGTTCCGGTTCCGGACGGTTCCAAACGGTTCATTGGCGGTTCATGAGGCGGTTCCGGCGGTTCCAATACCCGGGTCGGATGGGTCGGACCATCGGTTCTATTCTTATTTTTTCTTTAATTTTAATATAAAAATACTATAATAATACAGACGTAACTTCATCAATTACTTGATTATTATCGAAATTCAATGCTTGTGATCGTTATTAAAATATTTACTAAAAAGAAGGAAAAAAATAAATTAATAAGAAACGATAAAGATGATTAATAAAAAAAGGGGGAGAGAATGGACTTGAACCTAGTATCCCGAAGAAATACTAAGCTGCCTACGTATCCCGAAGGAATCAAAGCCCACGTAGTTCTTTGTCGTACCTTTTATTTTTAATTGTTGAATGTTGATGTTGATTGACCGTGGTCTGTAATCCATGATCCTATTCGTCATCGTCATATGGTTGGTTAGATGCTTCCGCCGACTCTCCTCCCGACGATGATGCAGATGTATCCATCATCATCCATGGATCATCGTCGTCTTGATCATCATCGGTCTTGAGTCCTTGTGTTCGGACATCCGCTTGATCCCAATCTTTCTTGCAAACACATATTTGAATAGTATGTGGAGCAAGACGAGATCTCTTTTCGTAGAAGCAGGAATTTTAATAGTAGAAGCAGACTCCGACGCAATAGTAGAAGCAGGAATTGCAAGGATATCCTTTGCAATTCTCGATAATATGGGAAATTTTAATGATTTTTCTTTCCACCATTGTAAAATGTTATAACTACCTTGGTCGATTTCTAAGTGATGTTTAAGATAATTATCTAAATCTAAATATGAAGCGGAGGGGGAGGAAGAAGATGATCCTATAAAAGTATCATCTTCACTTATTATGTTAGCTATTATAGGGTTATAATACATGGGACGTTCCGAGACGCTAGCACGCCTAGGCGTATCGCGACTCGGGTTATATATACTAGAATAATGATCATAAAGGTTTGCTAAAAGTTTTTTACAAATTCCTACATAAATATGTACATCACTAGACGGGCGATCTAATGCTTGGTAGTAAAATCCTATTATTTTACTTAGATTTTCCGTCCTAAAACACGGATTTAAGATTGTTGCAATTCCATAAATATAAGAAAAATCAGTGAAATACGCTTTCCACTTATCCATCATATCTGTAAGAATCGGCTTTAAAAAAACGTTACTATCATCATGAGAATGTCTAAGAAGATGATAAAAAACAGTAATACATTCACTTATCACTAAGTGAACGTTTGGTTCATAAACATATGAAAAAATCTTAATTGCGTGGACATATGATAAGTGCAATTATTTTCACTCATCATTTACATTTTTGCGCTCCTTTTCGATGTTTAGAGGCGGTTTAGGGTTGTTTTATGTGGTTTCACTCCATTTCGGTATTCCATGTCCAATTTGTAGCCAAATGGGTGAATTATAATACTTTGAGTCATTTTTGTGGGTTTTTGGTCCTAATCATGTTTACAAGTCTCAAAGAACGTATCAAGCTATCAATTTTGTCAAGCCATGAAAAGTAAAAGAGCAAAAGAGTAGAAAAGTGTTGTTAATGCAAAAGTATTAAGGTGAAATTTGATACATGTCTACTCTTTTGGCTATAACATTTGATAGGAATATCTCATTAAGATAAGGTTTGCGGCATTGGAAACTAGACTTCAAGGGCTTTCCAACGGTACATTATACGTCTGATTCCGATAACCGAGCAAGATATGGCAAGCGTTTGAAGTTGATGCAGGTTTTCAGTCCGGGGGAACCGTACGGTTCCGGGTCCGATTCCGGTTCCGGTTCCAAGGAACCGTTAGGCCGGGTGAACCGTTCCGGTCTGGTTCCATGGAACCCTTGGTCTGGGTGAACCGATTCGGACCGGGTGAACTGGCCCGCGGTTCTTTGGTCCGGTTCAAACAGTTTTTTCCGACGGTTTCACGGTTCCGGCAACTTTTTTTCCGGCGGGTTCACGGTTTCGTGGTTCGGGCCGGTTCGGAACCTGTCGCGAACGTTCAGGTTCCGGGACCGGTTTCAAGCGGTTCGGGACCGGTTCGGTTCCGGGTAACCCGCCCCGTGGCCATCACTAACCTACGGGATTTGTCATTTTTTAATTAAAAATACATACAAATTCCAATATTCACATTACTTATTAAATCCATACCATCCAAATCATAAACTCATGCCCACATATGAAAATAATTTTCATGATTCCAAATAATTCATTTCTTACAATACCATTTTTTTTTTCTTCTCAATTCATTCACTAACACATTAAAATTCACATGTCACACCAAAATAATTTCTTATACTACAACATAATTTTTCCATGAATAACCATAATTTATATATATATATATTTTTCTTTTATATTCACCCATCATAATAAAATTCATAACTTAGCATACTCACATACAATAAACCGTAAAAAAACATCCTACACTAAAATTTGACAAGGCATATATAAAATTCATACCATCATTTTAAATCATGAAAGAAATGTCCATGGAACAAAATTCACACAAGCCACAAATCACATAATTTAATTTAAACTTAATATAAAAATAAAGAGTTATACTTACAATTATATGAAAAGAATACCAAAATCAAGGTTGCAAGTGTTGTAGGCGTGTGGAATTTTCTAGGGTTGTTGGGAGTTTTCTAGAGTTTCTAGGAGGTGGAAAGTAGAATGCTATGAGGTTAAGGAAAGTAAGAAGATTAAGGAAATGAAGGATTAAGGAAATAAGAATAATAATTCATTAGTGTGATCTTCCATATTCCCACATGGGAGTTACAAACTCCTTCAATCCCTCCAATAGGGCAGGCCAACTCTACCCCCTTCCCTGTATTTTTTTTTTTCTTTTTAAAATTTGAAATAAGAATGGGTTAATGGTTTTTTGGGCCCAAAAAGCTAATTTGTTAAAAGGTTGAAAAAAAAAACATGGTCAAGCCAAAAATGAATTGATAAAAACATTATTTATATAAAATAATATTACTAGTAAAACATTAAATATATCGGGAAATTATCGGGTGTTACAGACTACCCCTCTTAAAAAGGTTTTGACCCCAAAACCACAACTTACAAACACAATAACACAAAATAAGCACCCACACAACCACCAAAACAAGCACATAACCAAAGGAAACTAGGTCAAAATAACTCAACGCGCGAAAATCCTATCGCTTTCTACCCCCTTAAAAAGTTACGTCCCCATAACTTACTAACCTGAGAGAAAAGGTGTGGATACTTCGCTCGCATTGAAGCTTCTGTTTCCCAAGTTTCCTTCTGTGATCGATGATTTGACAATAGAATCTTAACCATTTCAACATCCTTCCGACGAGTACTGCGAACCTTTCTGTCTAAAATCTGAACAGGTTGCTCCTCATAGGTTAATCTCTCATCAAGTTCCAATGGCTCTGGATCTAAGACATGCGAGGAGGCCGCAACATAACGTTTTAGTTGAGAGATATGAAAAACTTCGTGTACCTTACCCAGGGCATTAGGCAATGCTAACCGGTAAGATAACTTTCCTAACTTCTTCAAAATATCTTAAGGACCAATAAAACGTGGGCTTAACTTCCCACGATCACCAAAACAAACCACGCCCTTCATAGGAGACACACGTAGTAGGACCTTGTCGCCTACTGTATACTCATCAGGCCGACGGCGAAGATCGGCGTATGATTTCTGTCGATCTTGGGCAGCCTTCATTTTCTCGCGAATGAGCTTGACTTGTTCAGTCATCTGAACAAGCATATCCGGTCCTAAGGTGACAGACTACGTAAAATAATCTCAAGAAACAGGATTACGACACTTGTGACCGTATAGAGCTCTGATACCAATTGTAACATCCTGGAAAAACTCGGATCGTTTTAAAAAGAGAAAACGACTTTTTGAAGAAACTAAATATAGTCTGAGTCAAACAAGACGTTAGAAAGAGAGTTTTAAAAGGCTTTTTTATTTTTTAAACGAAACAAAGCTTGTGATCGAGTTCTATTAGAGTTATTATAATCTACTGGCCGTAAAGGAAAACTTAGGAGCGGATAAGTTCGTAAAGATAAGTCTACTTATTACAACTTGAGAACGTAAGCGCCTCATAAAACCAAATATTCATAACACGTAAATTGAAGTTTATATCAACACTTCTGTAATCTAATAGTTTATTTCTCCAAGGACAATCCTCACTCCCCATACCTGCAATTTAACTTATTGCTAGTCATTGCCCAGAAAGGAAACGACATCATCACAGGATCGTTAAGATCAAAATTACACGTCAGCAAGAAGTCGCATATTATTTAATTAAATAAAGCAATTTATCATCAATTTCATGTAACTGTTAATCAGCCATACTGTTGTATTCTTTTCCAGCCATACTGCCGGTTCAACTCCATTCTCCATAGGTGAGACAATACATTAGGAAGAGCTAACCCCTAAGCAAGTCTCTACCATAGACACGCGCCTTACTTCGGTGTCTATGGTTAAGTTATACATACAAGTACCACCACACTTAGAATACCACACACATCATGAACATCCATCACATTACTATGACATGTTAAACACCCAAAAAAAACATCATACGTAATCTGTCCAGAAACCCTTTTTAAAACTGTCAAACTGAAAATCCGACTTCACCGTTGCGTCCGGAAGGCATCAAAACCCCCGGGTATCAATTGTCATGATTTATAACATAGTATTAAATAAAACAATTTATTGTAAGAAACGACATCATCACAGGATCGTTAAGATCAAAAGTACACGTCAGCAAGAAGTCGCATATCATTTAATTAAATAAAACAATTTATAATCAATTTCATGTAACTGTTAATCAGCCATACTGTTGTATTTTTTTCCAGCCATACAGCCGGTTCAACTCCAATCTCCATAGGTGAGACAATACATTAGGGGGAGCTAACCCCTAAGCAAGTCTCTACCATAGACACGCGCCTTACTTCGGTGTCTATGGTTAAGTTGCATACCTCCGCGGGAGCTAACCCCTAAGAAAGTCTCTACCTTAAAAAAGATAACAAATTCTCAAACGTCCTAACCAATTACCCGTCACGAATCGACTTCCTACAAGGTTCAATCGTATTTGGGAAATAAGCACACGTACACACTTTCCTCAAATCAGACCATAACACATACATACAAGTACCACCACACTTAGAATACCACACACATTATGAACATCCATCACATTACTATGACATGTTAAACACCCCAAAAAAAACATCATACGTAATCTGTACAGAAACCCTTTTTAAAACTGTCAAACTCGACTTCACCATTTTGTCCGGAAGGCATCAAAACCCTCGGGTATCAATGGTAATGATTTATAACATAGTATTAGTATTTTTAACCTAATTTCAAAACCAAAAAATGCTCTAAAACACCCTTTTTTTTAATCATTTTCTTAACCTATAGGATTTGTCATTTTTTTTATTAAAAATACATACAAATTCCAATGTTCACATTACTTTTTAAATCCATACCATCCAAATCATAAACTCATGCCCACATATTAAAATAATTTTCATGATTCCAAATAATTCATTTCTTACAATACCATTTCTTTTTCTTCTCAATTCATTCACTAACACATTAAAATTCACATGTCACACCAAAATAATTTCTTATACTACAACATAATTTTTCCATGAATAACCATAATTTATATATATATATATATATATATATATATATATAATATAATATATATATATATATATATATATATATATATATATATATATATATATATATATATATAAATCATGAAAGAAATGTCCATGGATCAAAATTCACACAAGCCACAAATCACATAATTTAATTTAAACTTAATATAAAAATAAATGAAGAGTTATAATTACAATTATATGAAAAGAATACCAAAATCAAGGTTGCAAGTGTTGTAGGCGTGTGGAATTTTCTAGGGTTGTTGGGAGTTTTCTAGAGTTTCTAGGAGGTGGAAAGTAGAATGCAATGAGGTTAAGGAATGTAAGAAGAATAAGGAAATGAAGGATTAAGGAAATAAGACATTAGTGTGATCTTCCATATTCCCACATGGGAGTTACAAACTCCCTCAATCCCTCCAATAGGGCCAGCCAACCCTACCCCCTTCCCTGTAATTTTTTTTTCTTTTTAAAATTTGAAATAAGAATGGGTTAATGGTTTTTTGGGCCCGAAAAGCTAATTTGTTAAAAGGCTGAAAAAAAAACATGGTCAAGCCAAAAATGAATTGATAAAAACATTATTTATATAAAATAATATTACTAGTAAAACATTAAATATATCGGGAAATTATCGGGGTGTTACAGACTACCCCCCTTAAAAAGGTTTTGACCCCAAAACCACAACTTACAAACACAATAACACAAAATAAGCACCCACACAACCTCCGAAACAAGCACATAACCAAAAGAAAACTAGGTCAAAATAACTCAACGCGTGAAAATCCTATCGCCTTCTTCCCCCCTTAAAAAGTTACGGCCTCGTAACTTACTAACCTGAGAGAAAAGGTGCGGATACTTCTCTCGCATGGAAGCTTCTGTTTCCCAAGTTGCCTCCTGTGATCGATGATTTGACCCTAGAACCTTAACCATTTCAACATCCTTCCGACGAGTACTGCGAACCTTTCTGTCTAAAATCTGAACAGGTTGCTCCTCATAGGTTAAGCTCTCATCAAGTTCCAATGGCTCTGGATCTAAGACATGTGAGGAGGCCGCAACATAACGTTTTAGTTGAGAGATATGAAAAACGTCGTGTACCTTACCCAGGGAATTAGGCAATGCTAACCGGTAAGACAACTTTCCTAACTTCTCCAAAATATCTTAAGGACCAATAAAACGTGGACTTAACTTCCCACGAGCACCAAAACGAACCACGCCCTTCATAGGAGACACTCGTAGTAGGACCTTGTCGCCTACTACATACTCATCAGGCCGACGGCGAAGATCGACGTATGATTTCTGTCGATCTTGGGCAGCCTTCATTTTCTCGCGAACGAGCTTGACTTGTTCAGTCATCTGAACAAGCATATCCGGTCCTACGGTGACAGACTCTGTAAAATTATACCAAGAAACAGGACTACGACACTTGTGACCGTATAGAGCTCTGATACCAATTGTAACATCCTAGAAAAACTCGGATCGTTTTAAAAAGAGAAAACGACTTTTTGAAGAAACTAAATATATTCTGAGTCAAACAAGACGTTAGAAAGAGAGTTTTAAAAGGCTTTTTTATTTTTTAAAAGAAACAAAGCTTGTGGATCGAGTTCTATTAGAGTTATTATAATCTACTGGTCGTAAAGGAAAACTTAGGAGTGGATAAGTTCGTAAAGATAAGTCTACTTATTACAATTTGAGAACGTAATCGCCTCATAAAACCAAATATTCATAACACGTAAATTGAAGTTCATATCAAGACTTCTGTAATCTAATAGTTATTTCTCCAAGGACAATCCTCACTCCCCATACTTGCAATTTAACTTACTGCTAGTCATTGTCCAGAAAGGAAACGACATCATCACAGGATCGTTAAGATCAAAAGTACACGTCAACAAGAAGTCGCATATCATGGGAGACTCGGATCTCTTAGAGTATACATAGGTATACTTAGCTTGATTTGGCCCCAATGCTTTGTAGGGCCAATAGGGGGGTCCGACTTATAGAATACTCGGACCTCTCGAAGTATACATAGGTATACTTAGCTTGATTTGGCACCAACGCTCTGTAAGGCCAATAGGGGGTCCGACTTATAGAATACTCGGACCTCTCGAAGTATACATAGGTATACTTAGCTTGATTTGGCACCAACGCTCTGTAAGGCCAATAGGGGGTCCGACTTATAGAAGACTCGGACCTCTTGGAGTATACATAGGTATACGCAGCATGATTTGGCCCCAACACTCAATAGGGTCAATAGGGGTGTCCGACTTATAGAAGACTCGGACCTCTTGGAGTATACATAGGTATACTTAGCTTGATTTCGCTCCATTTGGAACTGTTGCATCACTTAGAACTAAAGAGTTCATTTGTGAATGATGATTTCCAAAACCTTTTAATGAGGGTAATAAATATTCAACTACCCCATTCTTTTGGACACTATTCCAAAGATATCTAGAGAGAAGTTTCAAAGTAATGGAACTCCAATTCTAGTGAGAGAAATTCTGACATTTGAAGTTTTCTGACAGCATTCATACTTGGGTATTTATTCAAACCAGGTATGCCCTAATTTGTTCTTTTTCTCATAAATTTCTTGATTTTTCTTTGAATAATCCCTTAAAATTCAACTAAATCTTCAAATCTTCAAATAATATTCATAGATCTTCAAAGTGTTCTTGAAGATCTTCAACTTGTTCTTGAGTATTTTGTATTTGATCTTGTATTTGTATTTTTATTCATAATTTGTTGTTTGCAAATGGAGACCCTATTCTTAGAGGACTTGTGTAGAGAAATGCCCCAACTTAACTTAAATAAGGACTCGGAGTCCCAAGGTGCAAGGACAAGAGTTGGTACAGATGAGTCGGATGATGGTAGCCCAAGATGCCAGGTGACTTCGCATTATGAACCAATTCCGAGTGATGATGAGTTTGATACTTCTCCTTTTTATCCATCGGAGACCGTATTACCTTACCCTTGGGAAGTGTATTTAGCATTCACTCCCAGGTATTTAAGTATTGATCCTAAACTTTTGGCGGTGGTTCATGTAGATATGACGAAGAAGGCGAAAAAAGAGTGTTCACCTAGCCGGAATCCTGAAGAAAAACTTCCACATCCGTTCTATATTCCGTAAGGGGGGCCCCTGAATTATTTTATTCACAAGACAACAATGGATTTGTTAGATAGCGATAGACGTAGCATGGAGAGGAGATGGGGTCTGATCAGCGGGTACGATGTAGTGAAACCCGGCTTGTATGACACGGTTCGCTATCCTCCCGGTGGATGTATCACAGTGTATGATAAATCCTTTGAACTGGGACTAAGATTTCCGCTGCATCCTTTTGCACGCGTGGTTTTAGAAATTTTGAACATTACTGTAGCCGAGTTCTACCCTAATGCCTAGGGTTACATCACTGCTTTTATTTTAATGAGCAAGGGGTTGGGCATAGATCTTAGTACGACGGCATTTCGCCATATATTTTGGGCAAGACTATGAAGCTCTAAAACAAACGGGGCAGGCTGGGTGACTCTGTCGCACCGTAGAGGCTTTAAGCTTGTAGGAGAATTACCGGATAGTAATAAATTTTTTAGGACTAGATTTGGATACTTGTATAGTAGAAAAGGTTGGGACATCAAGACGACTTTTAACATAGATCCTCAATTGGAAAACTTTAACAATAACGTCCTGGTCTGCAATCCAGAGGAGGCTATCGTTGTGCGATATGCCACTATGACCGAGGAATTGGATCGTAAGCTTGTGTATGTACATCGGAATTGGATACCCAAGTTTGCGGACTTAAAAAAGAAACTCCTTTTGTTCGCTTACGATATTAGCTTGAGGACCAATAAGAGTATGTATCTCGGAGCTTTGACTTTATGCTCGTTTTTGTACAGATACTTATCTGTTTCTTTGTGCAGGAGTCGCTAGATCTGAAGTCAGAGTCAAGTACAAGGCATTAATGGCGAAGTTCAACACTCTGAGTGCGTTTGCCGAAGCGTTGAGGACGGCTAACACTCAACCACCAGTCCCTCGCCCTCCAAATGTAAGTTGCCTACTTAGATGGTTTCGTTCTTCTTTTCGGTGTGACTAACAGATTTTTTTCCTTTAGAACTCGGCTACCGCCATGGATGGGGTGAAGGACGCACCGAGCAACGAGGAGGCTCGGGTTCTGTTGGAGAAACGGAAGGAGATCCCTCCTCCGGAAGAGCTTGCTGAGAGGGGGGACACAGCGAAAAAGAGGAAGAGGGCCTCCTCGAAGGCCAAGACCAAGGCGGCTGACCCTACACCTTATAATCCGGTGGTAGTGGAAGATGTCAGTGACGCCAGTGGAGACTCTTCTGAGCCGGTGTTTGACGCCGTGCCTATTCAGACTCGCTTCCCCGGCGTACACATTAGGGAGCCCGAGGCCGGTGTACCGGGTCCCTCTGCTAAAAAGGCTTCATCTGGCAAGGGGAAGCAGATTCTCGAAGAGGAGGATCAAGTTTATTCAAGGAACATCAAGGCTATAAGCCTAATGTTCCTTTTGTAAACCTGGATTCAGCCGACTTGGCGGGCCGTTTCAACAAGGCCAGCCGTTGCCTGGTTACTCAGGAAGATATGGACTATCTAGATTCCATAGAAACTACAAAGAGGATGCACGAAGCAAGATCTGCGTTGGCTGAGGTACGGCTCGCTATCACTTGTCTTGTTCGTTATAAATATGTTTCTATGTAACCTGCTATCCTCAGGGTTTGATAAGACTGCTCTTTGAGACTTCCAAGATCCAGCAGAATAAAGTCGATCAAGAGACCATACGGACTCTGACTGCTCGGATTGATGAGCAAAATGAAGATCTGGCTAAATTCAAGGCCAAGCTGGAGAAGTGCAAGACGTTAACTGAAAGTCTTGATCTGGCGGAGCAATGGAGGGCGCGGCTGAAGGATATCCGTGTAGAGACCGGAGGAAAGCTAGAAGATTCGGCCACCAAAGCCATGAAGATCTCTACCAACATGGTCGATCTTCTTAGCGCTTACGATGTAGCTTCTACCCAGCGTTCAGAGCTGATTAAGTATATGGGGGAAGCTCTGAGTAAAGTGGAGCCGGTGGCCGAAGCTGCAAAGTATTACAAGCTAAGGTCTGAGAGAAGGAGCCGGATCGCTAAGGATTGGTTATCTTCCGAGGATTGTGGGGCCTTCATGGCAAAGCTTTCCGGAGAGATGATCAACAATGGCATACAAATGGAGGCCGAGGCCCATAGACTGGCGGTCATGGAATTGGGAGTTGATCCGGACAAGCTTGCTTCCTTAGCACAATCAAAAAGGTCTGAAGCCTTGGGGAATTTAACAGCAGTCTTTGACAAAGAGTCTGCTACCTTAAATGACCCGGATTGGGATGCTAAAGAGCTTTCCAGTTGGGCTGAGAAGGTGAGTCCGGGTCTGGAGGAGCGGGTGCTTAGTACGGATTGGCAAGCACTTTCCTTTGAGACTCCGGATCTCAGTGACATTCCAGAGAGATCCGCTTTCATAGATCTTGAGCATAAGTGTACGGATCTCTCTGGGAATCTTTCACACGAAAAGGAAGTCTTCCAAGAATTGGCGTCTGAGCTTGAGGCCAAAGAGCCATTATCTGTAGATGTTGAAGAGATACTGCGCACCGCTCCTCCGTCTCCCCAGCCCCAGCCTTCTTCTCCAGCCCCGGCCGCCAAAGACTAGTATTGATTATGATGTAGCCTTTGTTGAATTAAAACTGATGGATTATTGGCCTGTGTGCCAGCTTTTGTAAACATTATTTTTGGAGATCTTGTATCTCTATGATTATTATGTATATATATTGCATTTTCTGATGATATATGTAGCATTTTCTGAGGAGCACTTTGACTGATGGGTTTTCACGTTAAACTCATAAGGGGGTCAGACTCATAGGAGATTCTGAATTCCAAAACAGTAATAACTTGGAGAACATGGGTTCTTATATTGAACTTCAAACAATAATGAAAAATAATTTTCATAAGGGGGGTTAGACTCATAGGAGTTTCTGACCTCCAAGTAATAATAAAGTTAGTTTTAGGGAACATAGGTTCTCTCATCCACTCATAAGGGGGGGTAAGACTCATAGGAGTTTCTGACCTCCTAACAATAAGAAACTTAGTTTTTAGAGAACATAGGTTCTCTCATCCACTCATAAGGGGGGTCAGACTCATAGGAGGTGTTGACCTTCAAGACATGGTAAAACTTATGTTTTTAAGAGAACATAGGGTTCTTAACTTAAACCCATCAGGGGGGTCAGACTCATAGGAGATCCTGACCTTCAAGACATGATAAAAGCTTGGGTTTTAAGAGAGCATAGGTTCTCACTTAAACCCATAGGGGGGGGTCAGACTCATAGGAGATCCTGACCTTCAAGACATGATGGAAACTTAGGGTTCTAGAGAACATAGGTTCTCACTTAAACCCATAAGGGGGGTCAGACTCATAGGAGATCCTGACCTTTAAGAAATAATATAATTCTTAAGCTTGACGATTCATAAATTGGACATTTCCTTGCAATCAATGCTTGAACATAGGTTCATTTGATAAACAAAGTTCAAGAAAAAATACATGGTAAAACAATACTTATAATACATAACATAAGTAATAGATAACAAAAGTTCAATAGGTAAATGCAGTACTAATTAAACATTGCAAAGATAGTGGCCCCTTGCAAGGGATTTTTCAAATGAAGAACTTTTTTAAGTGATCAGCATTCCAGGGTCTTTTCAGGAGTTTTCCCTCAGAATCTTCTAGTTCATAGGTTCCAGGCTTGATGATACGGACTATCTTGAATGGACCATCCCAGTTGGCCCCTAGCTTTTCTTTATCATTGGCCTTCCCCGTTGCTTCTATTTTTCTAAGAACGTAGTCATGGAGTTGCAATTGCTTGGGCTTGACCATCCGGTTGAATTGCCTAGTCATCATCTTCTATTTCTGTCCAACGGAACGCAGTAGAGCGTTGCCCCGTGTTTCAGGTAGGAGATCCAGGTTTGTTTTCTTTTCACCATCGTTCTCCTCGTATGAGTAATAAGCAATCCTTGTAGAGGGAATGCCTATTTCTACTGGCAGTACGGCTTTAGAGCCATATATTAGAGAGAATGGTGTGTGCCCTGTTGCATCTTTGATTGTTGTGCGCATAGCCCACAGAATTCCACGTAGTTCTTCATCCCAAGAACCTTTAGCCCCTTCTATCTTTTTCTTAATACTAGATAGGATTATTTTTTTTGCAGATTCAACCTGACTGTTTGTTTAAGGCCTTGACACAGAACTAAATCTTATCTAAATTTTAAACTTGTCACAATATTCAAGGGTATTTTTCCTTATGAATTGCTGGCCATTATTAGTGATTATTACCCTAGGAATGCCATATCTTGTAATTATGTTACGCCAAATAAATTGACATACCTGTTTGTCAGTTATGGAACTCAGTGGTTCAGCCTCTACATACTTTGAGAAATAATCCAAGGCCACAATGATGAACTTTCGTTAGCCCTTTACAGGTGGGAAGGGTCCCAAGAGATCAAGCCCCCATTTGTCGAAAGGGAGCGCAGCCTGGATGGTAGATAAATAGTTGGAAGGTTTTCTTGGAACTTCTGCAAAATATTGGCATTTCTCGCATGTTCTGACTAGTTTTTCAGCATCTTCTCGCAGTGATGACTAATAATATCCGCTCCTTAAAGCTTTATTGGTGATTGTTCTGGCTCCTTGATGGATACCACACCCTCCCTCATGGATCTCTCGGAGGATGTAGTTACCATCTTCCAGAGTTACACACTTGAGCAATGGGTGTGTATAACTCTTTTTGTAGAAGGTATCTTCACAAAATTCGAACCATTTTAGCTTCTTCATGAAAAGAGGGAGTTGTGTTGGATCTTCGGGAAGGATTGAGTGCTTCAAGTATTGGATGAAAGGGTCCATCCAAGTTTCTAATCAGTCTACCATTGTGATTGCTTGATTGATGCTGGGGTTAGGCAGGACTTCCCAAATGATGTTGCGGGCTTTGGGCCCGTCTGCTGAGCTAGCTAACTTCTCTAAGGAATCAGCCTATGCATTAGCTAATTTGGGAATATGTGTGATGCTGAATTGTATTGGCTCAACCAGAGATTTGACTTGCTGCAGGTACATTCTCATGCTACCATCCTTTGCTTTGAACAAACCAGTAACTTGCCCAACGATCAATTGTGAATCTGAATAAGCGGAAACCATTTTTGCTCCTGAATTGCAGCAAACGTTGATGCCTAAAATCAACGCTTCATACTGAGCCTCGTTGTTCGAAGCAACAAATTCAAAGTGCACAGCATGTTCCATCTTCACCCCTGCGGATGAGATAATGATTATTCCAGCTCCGCTTGAGGTTCTAGTGGATGAGCCATCAACATATAGTTTCCACTCTTGGTTAGGATCATTTAGCGCTGACCCTGTTGTTTCGGCTATGAAATCAGCAAGAGCTTGGGCTTTGATTGCGGTGCGGTGTTCAACTTCAATTCCAAAGTCTACTAACTAATTGGACCAATCCGCGACTCTGGAAGATTGATTCTTCCGCTTTAAGATCTTCTTCAAGGGTTGACTTGTTCGGACTCGAATTTGGTGTGATTGGAAGTAGGGTTTCGATTTTCGACTAGCCATCACCACTGTATATACCACCTTTTCGATTTCACTGTAATTGGCTTCTGATCACCTATAGACGTGACTTATGTAGTATATAGGGAGTTGCTTCCCTTCCCTTTTGGCCACCAGTACAGCGCTAAGGGAATAATCAGATATAGCTACATAAAGGAACAACACTTCACCTGCTAGTGGAGAGACAAGTTTAGGGAGATCAGCCAAATACTTCTTGAGGTTTTGGAAGGCTTCTTCTGCCTCGGGACTCCATTTAAAGGTCTGCTTCTTAAGAGTTTTATAGAAGGGGGAACACTTGTCCGCTGACTTAGACATGAATCTTCCAAGTGCTGCTATGCACCCTGTGAGCTTTTGGACTTCTTTCACGGACTTTGGTGACTGCATATTGAGGATGGCTTGAATTTTATCCGGATTAGCTTCTATCCCTCTTTCATCTACAAGAAACCCCAGACACATCCCTCCCGTTACCCCAAAAACGCACTTTTTAGGGTTTAGGCGCATGACGTGGTTTCTGAGGATAAGGAATGTTTCTCGTAGATCTGCAGCATGGTGCCTTGCTTCTTGGCTTTTTGTGATCATATCATCAACGTACACCTCCAAGTTTCTTCCGATTTGTGGGTTGAATACTTTGTTGACCATCCTCTGGTATGTGGCTCCGGCGTTTTTCAGTCCGAAGGGCATGCCTTTGTAGCAATAGACGCCAGCGTTTGTGATGAAGGCGGTGTGTGGTTGGTCTTCCTCAGCCAAGGGGATCTGATGATATCCCGCGTTGGCGTCCATGAAACTCAGGAGGGCGTGCCCCGCTGTAGAATCGACTAGGCGACCTATATTTGGCAGCGGGTAGTCATCCTTAGGGCATGCTTTGTTCAAATCAGTAAAGTCCACACACATCCTCACTTGCCATTGGGATTTTTTACTAAGACCACATTTGAGAGTCAATCAGAGTATTGGCACTCGCGGATAAAATTTGCTTTGAGGAGCTTTTGTACTTCTGCTTTGGCTGCTTCTATTCTCTCTTTACCTTGATGTCTCAGCTTCTGCTTTACAGGTTTGTGTCCGGGATGGATGTCGAGTTTATGACACATGACCTCTTTTGGAATTCTGGGCATTCCTGAGACACTGAAAGCGAAGATGTCTCGGAATTCCACAATAATGTTCAGCAGCTCTTGTCTGATATCTGCGTTCAGGTTGGCTCCAACCTTGATCATCTCTCCCTTCCCCCATAAAACAACCTCTTCATGTTTTTCAGAGGGTTTTGGCTTTTGAGGAGGAGCTTGGATGTTAAGGATAGAGGCTTTTAACTTTCTCTTTTGTCCACATGCTCGAGCCGATTCCTAATTTTTCAGTGAATTAATGAGGCATTCTCGCGCAGATTTTTGATCGCCTCTCAGGATTCCTACGGAAGCGTCATCTTTTTCATACTGTAAGAGCAGTTGATGGGTGGATATTAATGCCTTGATCTTGTTGATCAAAGGGAGTCCCATAATGGCGTTATAAGAGAATTTGAGATCTACCACAGTGAATCGGACTGCCAAGCTTCGGCCTTCATTTTTCTCGCCTATCCAGACAAGGACTATTGTTCCCAGGGGAAAGACTCTTCCACCTCCAAACCCAATCAGAGGTCTGTCCATGGGTTGGAGATGCTTTTCTTTATACTTCATCTGGCGAAGACAATACATGGTGATCAAATCGGTAGTGCTTCCGGTATCTACCAGAACTCGGCGGACCTTCATATGGCCTATCTTCAAGGTGACCACCACGGGGTCAAAGTGCGGCTGTTGTAAGGGAACACTCAGCTTCTCATTGAATTTCATCTCCGGACCAGACGGTTGTTCCTTCAGGGGACCCTTGACCAGAGTATGAATGCTGTCTCTCGCAGATCTAAGCGTAGGAAATTCTTCTGAATAACCTCCTTGTAACACCCCGTGAATTTGAATGAATTAATATTCGAGATTAAAATAAAATAATATTAATCAAATATAAGAATTTGAGTGAATTGATATGTGACAAACGATATCGGCATTTGTCGCTTAATGGGTTATCGTTATTAATCTGATTTAATGTTTTCATGAGTGGTAAAAATAAATTTAAGCAATTAATTTCATTTGGATTAATTAATTAATTTAAAAAAAAAATTTATTTAGTAGAAGTTAAGGGGGTGGCCGGTTGTATGGGAGGTCTTGGAGGGGTTTTGTAACTCCCTTCTTAAGTATAGTTTATGGCAAAATTATGAAGGGGGGTTATGGGTAGATTAAAGGTTGTGAGTATTTTTAAATGTGCTAGAATTGTGATACTCTTTCAATTGCTTTTGCTCACAAAAACAAACAAAAATTCTCTCTTTTTCTTCCTCTTTGTTTTCGGCTGCCATTAGAAAAAAAAAGGGATTTTGTCTTCATTTCAATCTTTTAATTCAAAAGGTAGGTGAAAATTCAATTGATAATATTAGATTTTTTTTTTCTTTTGAAGAAAATTATATTCTTTTTTTTTTTATAAAGTATGGTGATATCCTATGACTTTTAGGAGGATTGAGTATTTTTTTTTATGTAATTTCTATTTATATAATCCTTTAACAAAATTGATTTGTTATAAGGGTTAAGACAAATTGTGTAAAGTTTTTCATTGATTTATATTCTTTAACAAATTCAAATTTGTTATAGGAATAAAACCTTTTAATATTTAAATTTATTTTATGGTCTAAAAATCCCTAGCAAAATTCCAATTTGCTAGAAAGAGTTTAGTAGTGTGAATTAAGTGAAATAAACATTCATGTTTTGTATTTTTGTGTATAAATTCCTTAAGGTTGTGTTTGGGAACTAGCATTTCATTTCAAATTAATGATTTCAATTATGAAATCATGAATGTAGAATTTGAGAATGACAAGGTTTGGGATGTCATTCTCAAATCCTCATCTTTAAACCATTTTAATAACAATTGTGGATTTGACTCAAATCCAAATTTGAAATTCTAGTATTTGCCAAACACTAATTTTGAGTCAAATCCATATTTTCAAATGAAATCCTTATTCCCAAACATAGCATAACAAAATTTGATTTGTTTAAGGGGTTGAATTTATTTATATGTGTGATTAGAATCATATGGGTGTTTGGCTTATGATTTTCTACAAAAAAATTCGATTTGTGAGAAGATCAAGTATTTAATTCCATTATTTTAATTTATCGTTTTTAATATGTGTTTGAATGGTTTCGTGTTTGATGATGGATAAATTTACGTATGAGATAATATTATATGTGGTTGGAAATGTTAGGAGATTGTGTATTAAGAATTATGAATTTGTGTTGTTTTACGGTTCGGTTTTGTTATTTTTCTTAGTTATGAATTATAAAGTGGATCTTTCTTTTTATATGAAAGAAACGATCGAAATGCGATATTATGATACATGGCACGAACTCCCGGACAGCAATAGCTGCCCCGGAAGTGACGCCTCATATTCTTTTAAGTGGGATGTGTTTTCGTTGTCGTTTTGTTTAACCGATATGTTAAAAGTCGTTTAAACGCTTAAAATAATTAAAAATAGTAAATGAATTTTAGAAATTTTGAAAATTGGTGTCCAAGGTAATTGATGCGTTCCGGACGCAGTGGTGAAGTCAGATTTTTCATTTGGATTTTCTAAACTGTCCGAATTGGCAGTTTAAGTTTCTGGTTAAAAATGGAATTTTGAGTTATTAGGAATTTTTGATGAAATTAATTAAAATTACTAAGTCTTATTGATATGTTAGTGGTATAGAATGAGTTAGAAGTGTAAACACGTTCTAATACGTGTTCGTTTTGTGTGTATGTTTGTTTAGGACCTCGATTCATAAGAGGGTGAAATTCCTATAGCATTTGAATACCGTTGTTTGCTGTTGCATAAAGGTACACGCTTAGACCATACTTTATATGTGGTTGTGCAAGTAATGTTGTTTCATTCTTGATTATTGCATTGTGACTCACATAAGGATTAGACACCTCAAATAATTTGAAAGAAGTTTAACTTGGAAATTGAGGATGGATGTGTTGGGTAGCCCAATGGGTTAATAATTTGGAATGGATTATATAATTTTTGTATAATTTGGAATGGATTATATAATTTTTGTTCCCATGGCAGTTTTGGATCATTACGGTCACCATGGGGGTATGCATACTTTAACCTTTGACGACCCGAACAGGACGGGCAACGTCTTAGGTCGGTGGTTGCCTTGGGATTAGCTCTCCCAAGTGTATTCCTCCAAATGAATTGGATTATTACTTGGACGACCCGAATAGGACGGGCAACGTTTCAAGTTGGGGATTTTGAATAAATATATTAGAGCCTTTGCATGCTAGGGTGAACGCATTGCTTGTTTTCCACTTGATGATAAGTTGTATGTTGTCTCTAACGTGTATTGGATTGTTCTTTTGAGATTGCTTCCGTTGTCGATCGACGACTAGCAGGGTCATTGCAGGTGGGAATTAGAGTGAGGTTGAAGTTAGGATCACATCACCCAAGACCGCGTTTTATGTAATAAGGATTATAGTAGAAAATAATTTACATTTATATAATGGAACTCAGTCTAGTTTGTTTTGTCGTTTCGTTAGTAGAGGCCGTTGGGTTCTCAAGTTGTATTATGAAACTTTATAATCCTGTCGCTACCGTGTGCTTTATTTTTCCGCTTAGTTATATTCCCTTATCAGTGGAACGTTGACGATCTTGGATGGGAATCTTTCCACTAAGTGTCCAGTCGTGAACCGGAGTCATATTTTTATATGGTTATCCGGCTCTCACGAACCGGACCGTTACACTCCTACGATCATGTTGATCACCCCATAAGTAGCACTAGAGGTGTTTTTTGAATGTAGGGAAGCCAACTTTTCTGTCTCTTTCTTGTATTCTCTACTATCCGAGTTGTACCTCATCCGTGCGGGATCACGGTTAAGGAAACGGTTCAACTTCCCTTCCTCAGCATAACAATCGAGGATTTTCTTAAGTTCACGGTAGTTAGGAAGTGTATGATCGTGTTCCTTGTGATACTCACACCACAAATCTATGTTTCTTCGATATTTTGGTGTGGGAATTGCGTTGGGGGGAGGTAATTCATCTCTGATTGCATAGAAGATATCCCTTCTATTGCGGTTGAATCTTGCCTCAAAGCCGTCATCTTTGAGGTCTCGTGGAGGGTACTTTCTGTCTCGTTCAGATCTGCTGGGTCCTCTTCCAGGACCCTGATTTTCATTTTGCGGCTTGTCTCTTGAGTCCGCCATCTTCTCACTTTTCCTCTTCTTGGAAGTAGGGTCTAATTGATGGCAGATGTCGGAGGCAGTGACGAAACTTCTAGCTTGTTTCATCGCCTCTATATAGGACTTGACCTGATTTAACGAGAGTTGGAATTTCAGTTTGTGAGTTTTCATACCATTAATCAAGGCTGAGACATCGATAGATTCTTCCAAGTCAGTAACCGCCAGCACTCCATCGTGGAACCGCAGAAGGTAAGCGGAGAGAGACTCTCCTTCCTTTTGTGTAATGCTCAAAAGATGGAAGTTGGATTTCACTTGTCGTCTGGACGCCATGAAGTGACTGAGGAACTTGGCCTCGAGTTTAGCAAAACTATGGATGCTTCCATTGGGAAGTGATGTGTACCATGTCAGGGCTAGGCCTGTGAGAGTGATCGGGAAGAATTTGCATAGGAGCGAGGGATCCGTCGTGTACAGGACCATAAGATTTTTGTAAGCTATCATGTGTTCTTCAGGACATTGAGTGCCCGAAAATGGAGAGATAGCAGGTATCTTTATTTTAACTGGGTTTGGGGTGGCTAGAATTTCCGCGGACATGGGGGAATTCAGCAGTATAGGCGCTTCATTCCCCTGGGAAGTACCTTGAATAGCGGGGGATTCTGCCACCTGAGCAGCGCTGTCTTGATCCCGGGCGTCTTTGGTTCTCAAACTCCACCTCCTGTCCATGAAACTTTGGAAATCATTGGTTCTCTCCTGTCGGCGACGGTTGAGATGGGATCTTAAGTATCTACTTTGTGATCTTCGAGAGATATCGACGTCAGAATCTTCCTTCCTGGAAAGGGTTCGCCGACGTTGTTGTGACGTTCTGGCTCTCGAATGAGAGTGATGACTTTCTTCAGCTTCACGGCGTTCGGGCTCAGAATTTGCCCTATTTTGTTCCGTGATCATGGTTCGGAGGTCCTGGATTTGTTGCGCCATAGATGTTAACGTGGCATTCAGATCAGGATTGTTTGGTGGATCATTGTTCTGGGCTGTAACATTGCGTAACTGCTCTGCAAAAGTTCGCGAGAGGTTATTGGCAAGAGTTTCAAGATCCTGCCTTGTTACAGCTCGATGTTCACATTGGGAAGCGGAAGTATCTGTGCATCGAGCCACAGACGCTTCCTTTGTGTTTGTTTTTCGAGTTGCCATCGTAGTGTTCAGGGTGGAATTTCAGGTGTTTTGAAGGTTAGTACTTCTCGTCCCCACAGACGGCGCCAAACTGTTACTGCTAAGAAACTGTCAAATTTGTAAAGGGCACGTTTGGAAGGAAGTACCTTTAATTTAAGGAAGTGAGGTGACCTGACCGCCGCAAGTGGTGGACCTGCAACCACAAGGAAAGACTAAGCCGGGGGCTGATGTCCCGGAAAAGCCCTCCGATGCCTAAGTCAGATCAAGGAGGGAGTAATGTCAATATGTGTGTTTCGGGAGTAAGATTGCGTAACCTCATTTCGGAGGTATAGTGTGATATTTATGATGGAAGCCTCTTGGGAAGTTATAACTGCTAGGTGGTTATTTCTATATTAATAACTTCTGGAAACTGTCCTGAAGGAAGTGGCGTAATGGAGGCAGTTTACCGGGAGAGTGGACGGTTATCAGCGGAAGTATCTTCTGATGGGAAGAATTTACTTAACTGCTGCTCAGTCATTCTACCAGGGTGACAGCTTGATAAGGTAGACGTTGACTCGTATATTTGAACTTTGACCCGTTGACTAAGGGTATTTTGATATTTCAAATAAAGGGGATTTATAATCCGTAACAAAACTTAATTAAAAAATAAATGGAGAATTATACTTACAATTATATGAAAAGAATACCAAAATCAAGGTTGCAAGTGTTCTAGGCGTGTGGAATTTGCTAGGATTTGTGAGAGTTTTCTTGAGTTTCTAGGAGTTGGAACGTAGAATGCAATGAGGTTAAGAAAAGTAAGAAGATTAAGGAAATAAAGGATTAAGGAAATAAGAATAATGATTCATTATTGTGATCTTCAATATTCCCACATGGGAGTCACAAACTCCCTCAATCTCTCCAATAGGGCCGGCCAACCCTACCCCCTTCCCTCTAATTTTTTTTTTGTCTTTTTAAAATTTGAAATAAGAATGGGTTGGTTTTTAGGCCCGAAAAGCTAATTTGTTAAAACGCTGAAAAAAAAACATGGTCAAGCCCAAAATGAATTGATAAAAACATTATTTACATAAAATAATATTACTAGTAAATCATTAAATATATCGGGAAATTATCGGGGTGTTACAGACTACCCCCTTAAAAAGGTTTTGACCCCAAAACCACAACTTACAAACACAATAACACAAAATAAGCACCCACACAACCACCAAAACAAGCACATAACCAAAAGAAAACTAGGTCAAAATAACTCAACGCGTGAAAATCCTATCGCCTTCTACCCCCCTTAAAAAGTTACGGCCTCGTAACTTAATAACCTGAGAGAAAAGGTGCGGATAGTTCTCTCGCATTGAAGCTTCTGTTTCCCAAGTTGCCTCCTGTGATCAATGATTTGATTATAGAACCTTAACCATTTCAACATCCTTCCAACGAGTACTTCGAACCTTTCTGTCTAAAATCTGAACAGGTTGCTCCTCATAGGTTAAGCTCTCATCAAGTTCCAATGGCTCTGGATCTAAGACATGCGAGGAGGCCGCAACATAACGTTTTAACTGAGAGATATGAAAAACGTCGTGTACCTTACCCAGGGCATTAGGCAATGCTAACCGGTAAGATAACTTTCCTAACTTCTCCAAAATATCTTAAGGACCAATAAAATGTGGGCTTAACTTCCCACGAGCACCAAAACGAACCACGCCCTTCATAGGAGACACACGTAGTAGGACCTTGTCGCCTACTGCATACTCATCAGGCCGACGGCGAAGATCGGCGTATGATTTCTGTCGATCTTGGGCTGCCTTTATTTTCTCACGAATGAGCTTGACTTGTTCAGTCATCTGAACAAGCATATCCGGTCCTAAGGTGACAGACTCTATAAATCATCCCAAGAAACAAGACTAGGACACTTACGACCGTATAGAGCTCTGATACCAATTGTAATATCCTGGAAAAACTCGGATCGTTTTAAAAAGAGAAAACGACTTTTTGAAGAAACTAAATATAGTCCGAGTCAAACAGGACGTTAGAAAGATAGCTTTAAAAGGCTTTTTTTTTAAAACGAAACAAAGCTTTCGGATCGAGTTCTATTAGAGTTATTATAATCTACTAGCCGTAAAGGAAAACTTAGCAGCGGATAAGTTTGTAAAGATAAGTCTACTTATTACAACTTGAGAACATAATCGCCTCATAAAACCAAATATTCATAACACGTAAATTAAAATTCATATCAAGACTTATGTAATCTAACAGTTTATTTCTCCAAGGACAGTCCTCACTCCCCATACCTGCAATTTAACTTACTGCTAGTCATTGCCCAGAAAGGAAACGACATCATCACAGGATCGTTAAGATCAAAATTACACGTCAGCAAGAACTCGCATATCATTTAATTAAATACAACAATTTATAATCAATTTCATGTAAATGTTAGTCAGTCATATTGCTGTATTCTTTTCCAGCCATACTGCCGGTTCAACTCCAATCTCTATAGGTGAGACAATACATTAGAGGGAGCTAACCCCTAAGCAAGTCTCTATCATAGACACGCGCCTTACTTCGGTGTCTATGGTTAAGTATGTATACCCCCACGGTGGCTCATAATGCCCTCATATGCCGCGAGAAATTGTTTCCACCAATTGACGTCATACTACGTCCACTTTAAAGTTAGTGAGGTCATACTACCTCTGCTTATCAAAATAATATATCGAAATTACTTATTCGGAAAACATAACATTATCCGTACTATACATCCGTACTTTACCTTTGTTACCATTAACATATGGTACATATCACATAATACAAAACTTCGCTTCGTGTACGTACCTTCACTAGTAAAAAAAGTCTTATTTGTATCTTGTTTTTAAGCTCATTTGTATCTTATATTGAGGGTTACTAACAAGTGGGTTACAAATAGCATATTATTTGTATCTCTTGAAAACCCAAGATACAAATAAGGGTTATTTGTATCTCATGTATGAAACACACGATACAAATAACTCCTTATTTGTATCGCCTGTATGAAAAATGAGATACAAATAATGGGTTATTTGTATCCCCTGTTTGAAATAGGCGATACAAATAACCCTTATTTGTATCTTGTGTTTAAAACAGGCGATACAAATAACCCAGTTATTTGTATCCCCCTGTTTAAACCTTAGTTACAAATGACTTTTTTTTAATTAAAAAAACAAATATAGCCCTATATATCTACATCATCACGGGATTATTAATATAATATATATCTATAGAAGTCATTGAAGGCTATAAAATATATAATATACGATTAAATAATATGTACATTAATTAGAAAATATTGTATTACATAACATCCACAACTACACAACCATCCACAAGTACACTACTATATATATATATATATATATTACATGAACAAGTTAATTAAAATTACATTTACTTTAACAAAAAGTTCAATCTAAAGTACTTTGTCCATTGCTCGCGGACTTCATCTATTTCATCTTGGCTATATGTGCTTGATCTTGCAATATACTCCTTCAAAACAAATAATAAACAAAACAAATTAAAATAAATACATTATTTATGAACGCGCGCAATCCGTACAATAACGACCTATAGCTATATGTAACCTTGAAAGCAAATAACAAAACAAAAAACACATTAAAAAGTTCACCAAATACAAAAATTCTGCAGAAATTTCGGCAGAGTTCCGTTTGTAAAATGAATAATATAAAAATTTTTAAACTCATGTACCTGCAAATAAACACAATACAATAAAAGTGGTGTTCATAACCACCTTCATTCTTTCTCGTACCAACCAAATAATTTCCCAAAGTACAATGAAAGTGGTGTTCATAACCACTTTTTCTCCAATCTAAACTATTTGACTAAACAACCATCTCAAAACATCATCAAATTAAACAACATAGCTAGAAAGCATAATAAAAATCGAGAAATAAACTCACTTGTGCCAAATCACCCATACATTGACTATATTGTTTAACTATCTCATACATAAACCTCATGACGTAGTAGCCACACTCTCTTCCGCCGGGTTGTTGGGCACACTAATAAAATTAGAAAAATGAGCTAAATTAAATGCTATACAACTTAAATATTTAGTTAATACAAGAATAACCCATATATACCTTTATTTGCTTAAAAAGTAACGTCGCGTTGTCACTTTAGCCTTTGAGTCTTGCCCTATAAGATTTGTAAGCACTAAAATGAAACCACAAAAGTTTGTCAAGGCAAAACATTCAATTATGATTAACTCTTTCAAAATATAATCAAGGGACTTACTATTTTAAAGCATTTTCACACAATAATAATGTAGGACGAGTCGATTGTTGAGCCAAAGAGTCAAACTCGAATCCCTTGAGTAAAAATATAGTAGTAATAACAACTATAACCGCCAGCTGTCATTTTGCAAGGAACACTTGTTTGTTGCACAGGACACATGTAGAAGAGGTATACTCTTAACAGAGTGGAAAGATCGGTCGCCAAGAAACTGGCAGTATACTGCGACACCTGCCACTTTGGCTTTGAGACTAACATAACTACTTATATTCTTGGTAAATCATTTAATTCATTTCTAAATTAATATAATGCTTCTTCATTTTAACTGATCTTGATTAGCTTACAAAACAAACTAGGACACCAAAAAGCAACACCAAAAGCAATTACTGATTCATGAATTAACACTGATTAGATTTTTAATCTAAGATTTCCTTCATGTCACAAATATTCTAAATTTCATTACTTCCTCATCAGCAATCCAGCTAAAACAGATAGTAATCTTTCACAATGATGTAATGTAACTGATTGTATGTCCGCCAGTTCTCGTTGATATACAATGGCTGTGATGGAAAGTTCCCAACCATTGTATTGTTTTGAGAATATAAAAATAGAATACACATTGCTAATGAGAAGGTCCTTGGTCCTTCACTGATTAAAGATGAGGTAAGGTTTTAGTGCACTTAGAGTCAAATGAATTTACAAGGAGTTGATGGCTTAATTCCAGTACAACTTTGAAGTATATTTCATGATAATCAGACATTAACTATGCAAGATATAAGCAAAACAATCATGCATACATCAGATAAAAGATACAAATAGAGGGTTACATTTAACTAATGAAGAATAAGAAATTTTAAGACTTGATAGAAAAAATATCCAAATAAAAGGTTTCTAAATTATTGTACATCACTTGGTAGCTTTTCAAGAAAACGAACGAATACCTCTAAGGATGATTGATTCAAGAAAAATTAGAATACCTCTAAGGATGATTAATCTTTGATAGCTTTTCCCAAGCAAACGAACGAATCCACGCAGCAAACGAACGAACGAACCCAGGCACAAACGAACCCAGGTATCAACTAGCAGTGAAAACGAATGAACCCAGGTATCAACTGCAGAGATGAAGAACCAGATGAAGAACGAATGAACATATGAAGAATTGAAAGGCGAAATTAAAATCAAACCCCTAAAAGAACGAATGAACCCAGAAAATCCGTTTGTGCCTTGAAATTAAAATGAAACCAAAACAAAAGGAGGAGAAATTAAAATCAAACCTAAAAGAACGAACGAACCCAGAAATTAAAATGAAATGTCTTGAAATGGAGAAGAAGATGAAGCAAATTTCTTGGATAACAAATTTCGATGAAGTAAATGGCGGAAATGGGTGCTGGACCTGCTGGTGGGCAACTTTCGATGAAGTAAATGGCGGAAATGGGTGCTGGTGGGCAACTTTCGATGAAGCAAATGGCGGAAATGGGTGCTGGTGGACCGCCTGTTTAAAAATAAATTTCTTGGAAATTTCTAAGCTTTGTTAATGGCGGAAATAAGATTAGGGATGAAGATGAACAGGGGGTCACTGAAAGCCCTTCGAAATTTCTAAGCTTTTGTTAATGGCGGAAATGGAAATGAACAGCCAGCCCTTCGAAATCCCGCCTATTTCTCTAATTCATTATTTGTATCTTGTGAATAGTTATTTGTATCCCCGTTTAAATACCCGATACAAATAACTGTTATTTGTATCCTCTGTTTTAACACCCGATACAAATAACTGTTATTTGTATCGCGTGTTTAAACACAAGATACAAATAATAGTTATTTGTATCCCCTATTTTAACACCAGATACAAATAACTATTATTTGTATCGCGTGTTTAAACACAAGATACAAATAAGGTTTATTTGTATCTTTTGTTAAAATAAAAGATACAAAAAACAATATTTGTATCTTATATTTCAAAAATAGATACAAATAGGGGGTCACTAATGAGACTTTTTTTACTAGTGCTTAAACAAGATAACCAATTCTCAAATGTCCTAATCAATTCCCCGTCACGAATCGACTTCCTACAAGGTTCAATCATATTCGGGTAATAAGCACACATACACACTTTCCTCAAATCAGACAAGAACACATACATACAAATACCACCACACTTAGAATACGACACACATCATGAACATCCATCACATTACTATGACGTGTTAAACACCCAAAAAAAAACAGCATACGTAATCTGTCCAGAAATCCTTTTTAAAACTGTCAAACTGAAAATCCGACTTCACCGTTGCGTCCGAAAGGCCTCAAAACCCCTGGGTACCAATTTTCATGATTTATAACATAGTATAAGTATTTTTAACCTAATTTCAAAGCCAAAAAATGCTCTAAAACACCCTTTTTTCATCATTTTCTTAACCTACGGGATTTGTCATTTTTTTATTAAAAATACATACAAATTTCAATGTTCACATTACTTATTAAATCCATACCATCCAAATCATAAACTCATGCCTACATATTAAAATAATTTTCATGATTCCAAATAATTCATTTCTTACAATACCATTTTTTTTCTTCACAATTCATTCACTAACACATTAAAATTCACATGTCACACCAAAATAATTTTTTATACTACAACATAATTTTTCCATGAACAACCATAACTTATATATATGTTTTTGTTCTTTTATATTCACCCATCATAATAAAATTCTTAACTTAACATACTCATATACAATAAACCCTAAAAAAACATCCTACACTAAAATTTGACAAGGCATATATAAAATTCATACCATCATTTTAAATCATGAAAGAAATGTCCATAGATCAAAATTCACACAAGCCACAAATCACATAATTTAATTTAAACTTAATAAAAAAAATTAATGGAGAATTATACTTACAATTATATGAAAAGAATACCAAAATCAAGGTTGGAAGTGTTCTAGGCGTGTGGAATTTACTAGGATTTGTGGGAGTTTTCTTGAGTTTCTAGAAGTTGGAAGGTAGAATGCAATGAGGTTAAGGAAAGTAAGAAGATTAAGGAAATGAAGGATTAAGAAATAAGAATAATGGTTCATTATTGTGATCTTAAATATTCCCACATGTGAGTTACAAACTCACTCAATCCCTCCAATAGGGCCGGCCAACCCTACCCCCTTTCCTCTAATTAATATTTTAATTTTTCTTTTTAAAATTTGAAATAAGAATGGGTTAAAGGTTTTTGGGCCCGAAAAGCTAATTTGTTAAAAGGCTGAAAAAAAAAACATGATCAAGCCTAAAATGAATTGATAAAAACATTATTTATATAAAATAATATTACTAGTAAATCATTAAATATATCTGGAAATTATCGGGGTATTACACTATCTCATGGTCTGCCTTCTTTAAAATTAACACGTTGTTGATGCTTAGTGAGGTTGATTTTTGGGACATTTAAATTCTCTAACTTCTTTTCTTATCAATGAACGAATGTACGTTATCTATCTGCTTCCCGCTTCAGATCGGATCTAAATATTGGTTACTGATTGTGCTAGAATGGTTTTCTATCAATATGATTTTTCAACTTTTTGGATACAAGTCTTGGTGTGACTCAGAGTGGCGGCCTTTGGCTAATCTTCCTGATTTTTTTGTGATGCAATATGTTTCCCAAAAGGTTGTGCTACCATGTTTCGAAAATCTTGGAGTTGTTTAGTCCATAAGGTCAATGTATTCCTTGAGGTTGATTTTCTGATCATTTTGCTAGTTCACAATAGCCTAAATAATTTTTGTGAAGATACGACTTAGATTATATGCTAGATTGTCCAAGTTCTGCCAAGTTACAATTAATTGAGGATGAGTTAGAATTGGTGATCGATGTCGCTAAATTGGTGGTGTGAGCTATGACTGTTGGATTAAGGGTTAACAACTTTAATTGTGTGAGTCTTATTCTATGTTTCCATCGCTTTTATGTTCAAAGAAAATAATTGATTTCCACAAAAGACGCGCTAAATATTTTAGAGTGAAACTTGTTGAACTATAACAAATATATAGGGTATCTGACAACTTTTGTGATTACTTGGAACCTATAACCAGGAGGGAGGTCTAATTTTGGGGTGATTTATCGAAAAGCCCCTTCGATGTGTTAGTCAGCTCAAGGAGTTTTTGATAAATATAAAGTTGGAGCTAGAAGAAAGATTCATAGTAGTTTATTGTCTTTTCTTAGGTTAGGCTTATCAGTATTTTTTAAAACAGAAGATCCCCCTTATATCTTTTAGATGGGGTATTTATCACTATTTTGAGAGTGGAAAATTTTTAGAGGCAAATAATGACACGAATCTTTGGTTGGAAGTAGGTGAGCATGTTTTGTTAGTTGTCACATCGAAAGTTCTATTGGTGGTTACATGAGAGATCATGTCGGTGATTATAGAGGTTATGGCAGTTGCAATAGATGAATTTTCACTTATTTGTATAACGGACTTTTAGGTGGGCTTTGACTGAGGACTAGTTATTTAGGCTTACTTAGCCTAACACACTCGACAACAAGGATGGACACATGTTCTTTTTAAAGGGGGATGACAAATTTATTATTTGTTTTGTTAATGAAGAAGGAGAGAGGTACTAGTGGAAAAAAAACTAGTTACCACGTTCGACATAAATGCCAAAAAATCGCTACACATGAGGTTTTTTTTTTCCCCAGTGAGAGGCTTCCAAGCACAAACCTTGCTCGAGAAATTTAAGGCTTATTTGAATGACTTTGAAACTTACAGATTTTCTTTTAATAATAGAGAAAGCAATCTTTTTTTTTTTTTTTGAGTAGAATAGAGAAAGCAATCTTGTGGCTCATAGTTTAGCTTAATGGGCAATAACCTCTAGTATTCAACAAAACTATTCCCAAACTAATACGTCATATGATTTTAGTTACTACAATTTTGTTTTTCACGTTATCCAATGTGAAATTTTAATCTTTAATATTTTTAATTTTATATGATAAAAATTTCAAAAAAGTTAATATTATAAAAATATGTATTAAGACGAATAAAACAAGATATCACTTGACTATGTTTTGCACTATACATAGAGAAGTATATGCAAGATAAGATTAGTTGATGAGCAGTAGTTGCTACTGGAACAAATATTTTATTGGTCATAGACAATATGAAAGAAATAGGCACATTCTCTACGGTGGTTTTCGAAGAAATTAATAATACAGGTGGTTTTTGAAGAAATTAATAATACAAGAGATAATAAAGTATAGGTTAGACTTTTGTGTTTTGAATACTTGGTTCATATTGAGTAATAATGAGAGGTAGCACCTTTATTTATACAAGTGATTAGGACTCAAATAAGGAAAAAACAATACAAAATATTAACGTAAATTTAAATAATAGGAAACAAAATAACATTAATATTCTAATATTAGAAAAGATAAAAAGATATTAAATTCCTAAATAACAAAAAAGCTATTCCTAAATAACAAGATAATATTCCTTCTAAATATTCTATATCCTATTTTATTCTAATTTGCTACAGTTTTTAATGGGCGTTTGGAAAAAATAAAGTTATAATTTTATAAGCGATGTTTTACGTCCTACATGATAATATTTCAAAATCAAAAAATTATTTTTGCGAGTCCATTTCTAATTGAGTTGGTCCATAAAGGAAAATATAGGGTAAGTTACTCGGCGGACATTAAGGATATTATAAATAAACATTTAAGATATTGTAAGCACTACACGCTTATACTTTGGGCACTAAGGATATTGTAAGTAGGCATTTATCATTTATGATATTGTAAGTAGACATTAAGGATATAGTAAGAAGACAATTAAGGATGATGTAAACAGTCATTAAGGAGACTGTAAGTAGGCATTTAAGGATATTGTAAGTAAGCATTAAGGATATTGTAAATAAATTATAAAGATATGACAAGTAGGTATTGAGGATGATGTAAGTAGGCATTAAGGATGATTTAAGTAAGCATTAAGGATATTGTAAGTAGGCATTTCAGATTGCTGTAAGTAGGCATTAAGAATATTGTAAGTAGGTATTAAGGATACAGATTAGGCATCAAGGATACAATTAGTAGGCATTTGCGACGATGTAACTAGGCATTAAAGACACAGTAAGTGAGCATTAAGCTTTAATGGTTGGGCTTGAGAGACTTACAGAGAGACGGTCTCTTAAAAGACTGATTGTTACTCCCTCCGTTCTTTTAAGTTCATCCACCTTACTATAACGGGTAGTTTCAAAAGTTCTTCCACTGTAAAATACTTTCTATTTTTGGAAAGTTTTCATCTCACTTTTACCCCTTAAAACCCCACTTTTCTTAATTCACACTACTATTTAATTATTTTCTCTCTCATACTTTCGATACAATCATTACCTCACACTACTATGTAATTAAAATAATAAAAATTCCTAATCAATAACGTGATTTGTAAATCACCATAAAAAGACAAAAAGAATAATATTAAAATAAACAAAATTAAAAAAGATAAATTAAAATAACAAAACACTCACCCTATCACATCCTACCACATAAGGGTAATTTATGAACCTCACAATTAAACCGTTATTTACTAAGACCTCTTAAAATAATATACACTACAACCCAAAGATTCTATCCACCTTAATATTTATGAAAAACCCAAAGTAGAAGAACAAATAAGATAGGATGGAGTATTTAATTGATGTATTAAACTCCTTTCTAGCTATAGGCCCGCGACAAATGTTTAACTTCTAGATCAGAAATGGCTCTGAAAATAATTGATCGTCCACTGCTCAAATTGACAAACACAAATCTTTTGAATTGTCTAATGATAACAGAAATTGTTGTGTAAATACAAACATGCCAAGTTGCCAACCAAAGAGTTCTTTGTAGGCCGAACCCTAATACAACATAGAATATGACTTATAATTCATTTGCATACTCACATAACTTTAGTCTGCTTCCTTATATAACATGAACCAATATATTTATTTAATTATTATTATCTTTAATTAAGTACATTTAAAATATTATAAAAAAAAAATTTTCAAAGCAAAATTTTTTTACAAATTCAGCAAGTTTACTTTACTATATAATATTTTACAAATTAATGTTATGATGCAAGAATATTTTCAATCATCAACTGCATTTTTGTTATGATTTTTTTGTTGGATATTTTTGGTTAATTTTAGGTTCAAAAATCTTCAACAAATATTTGTATAAATGTAGTTAGTGATTAAAAAGGTTTACACGACTTCAATTTTTGTTTTTTTGAGTTTTTGTGGTGACTAGTGACTGACTAGTGTGTACACAATGTCACGGCATGAATGAGGGCATAGTTCTCAAAATCCATAGAACTAAAAATAGTACTTGTTGGTGGTGTGTGGTTGTGTGCCGTTTCTGATATTTTATGGGTCTATGTCAAACTGAAAAAATAGGCCCTCTTTATGAAGGATCGATTTTGAACTTTAACGGATATTTGAAAAAATAATAGAAATGAATCCTATACATTATAATTATTATTATTATAAATGTAAACGTGTCATATATTTCTTAATTCATAAAAGAATTAATCATAAATTGCAAATTTCTAAGTGTCTTACTTCATTAACCAAAATTTTCAGATACTAAGGCTCATTCTAACTCTGTACCCTAGACAAATTTCTATTTCTATTTTGCCTAGGATTAGAAACAGCTTTCCCTGTGGTCTCATGTGAACCATCCTCCATTTTTCTTAAAACTAAAAAGAAATTAAATAGACATTTAATTAAGAATGGCAATTTCTTTACTTCCACGTCACACATGCTTAAACAAGGCTTTAAAAATGGATTTTGAAGAATAGAATATTTCTTTTACAAGGCATCAGAGACGTAACTAATTCTTTTCCTTTCCATTAGCTTCAAGAGGATGAAAAAGCACAAGATTTTGGCTTTGGCAATTGGCAATTGGCATGGACATAATTCATATTCAATTAGAATATACCATATATTAATACAAAGTTAGACTTGCTTCTTAATCTACAATGAAACGTTCGAAAGAAAGGGGACTGAGAAAATAAAAATATAACGGAAACATTTATGTACAATCACATTGCAACATAGTAGTGACTAGCGAGTGATAAGGGGGTACTAAGGCCCCGATACTAGTCTCGCTTTACAAACACTAACAAAAACGCAACGCATAATGTGCTCTGCACGCTAAAGATTAGTCTCGAGTCTCGACACATGCATCAATAGCTCAAACTATCATGTAGCATGTTTACACAAGATCATTAAAGTAGGTAAAAACTTATTATAGAAACCTAATTATGGTGATAAGGCTTAACTTCTAGCCTTAGTGAAAATAAATACCATGCACCATACTAGACGATAAAGAAAGAGCTTAAACGCATCCGTCCATATTAGCGTTGACAGCTTCGGGATGGTAATGCATAATCTCCTTCCACATCGATTCCCTGATCATTTCTTCGTCTAGATCTTCATCGATTTCAAGATCGATTGGAAATTGAGCGGGAGGGTTTGCTCGAGGGTCATAGAGCGCAGACATGTATGGATGTTGGAGTGCATCAGTAACACTGATTCTCTTCGTTGGATCGAAAACCAACATCTTTTGCAGCAAGTCTATGGCTAACGGATGAGCAGTCGGGTAAAGGCGAGACAACGGGGTGCCAGGAGAATACGGGAGTGATAGTATAAACTTCTTGGCTTTTGGGTTGTCAATAAATTCAAGATCGGGATCTCTTTGACTACCGAGGGTATTGATGATTAATTTTAGCTGGTTCAGACACTCGGTACCAGGAAACAATGGTTTACGACCAAGAAGTTCAGCAAAAATGCACCCGACAGACCACACGTCAATGGAAGTTCCGTACTTATCACAGCACAACAAGAGTTCGGGTGCTCTGTACCACCGTGTTACCACATATTCCGTCATGAATTGGCCCTTGCCACTACTTGTACGAGCCAATCCAAAATCGCAAATTTTCAGATCGCAATTTGCGTTTATAAGAAGGTTACCAGGCTTCAGATCACGATGAAGGATGTTTGCTGAGTGAAGATATTTCAGACCTCTCAACAACTGCAATAGGAGGATCAGTTTAGCAAACAAAATAAAAATTGTCTAAGAAAAAAATTAAATTCAACTTATTAACAAAAATCACTTAAAGCTCAACAATAAGCCAAAAAAGGACACACCCTTTCATTCCAATTCTAGTAACCTTCAAAAAACAATGTTACTTCATGAAAAATCAGGATCACATTATATTTAATATACCGGGTGTTATGATGATGATGATGATGATGAGGGAAGTTAAAATTTTCATTAAAAGACTACTGAGGTCAACACGATATCACAACGATCCATGGTAAAGGTTTCGGTGTAAAGTTAGTGAAACGACATCAGCAAACAGGCCTCAACATGATGACAAATCATTTGATTACTTCAAATTCATATCCGAACAGAACAGAACATTTACCTAGATTACACTAATTAGGAAGAAATGGAATGATGCTAATAGATTTTAGCATACAAGTTGGGAAGACGAAGATGGACAAAGTCACATAAATCAGTACACTTAAACTTAGCACCATTTCATCTCTCTGGGAGTTCAAGCAAACTCCACAATATATGTACGTGGTAAAGCCAAATCCAGTCACACCAATTACTAGAAAGAATCACGGTTCGAAAGTAGCTTTAAGATGCTTAAACCAAGAAGAACACAAACCCAAGACAAAAGGACTCGGAACAAACACATAGCTACAAATTTTGTTGTCTAAAAATAATTATGGTGCTGCCAAGTAGTTTATAGTTTATAAAGGTAGTGAAAGTATATTAACATCAAACTCTATGCGCCCAAGATTCGAAATGGATATCAAAACACAATTAGAGTGGAACATATCACATTAATGTTTGCGCTTATTCCATATGATAAAAATGTTCTGAATGTACACAAAGGAAACCGGCAAGTGTGATTGAAAACAAAATAAACTCACAAGAAAAACTCTTAGTTTATCGTAAAACCAACATTCATGATTTCAAAAGTCTGACATTCTCTATGAAGCAATGAAAAAAGAACTGATATTTGGTTTAAGTGAAAGATTCAGCAATCAACTCCGTCCCCTTCCACAGACAAACGAAAAATCTTACATAGTGCTCTCTCATGGAACAACCTGATAAACATATTTTCTTTATGTCAATAGAAACCATTAGTGTCTTTGCTATATACTAGAGGAATCCTATAAAAAAGGATGTCTTCAAAAAGCGCAAGATCACCATACCATCAAAGGATAAAAAGAGACAACAAGTTCTAGTCTATGTTAGTCAGATTTTTGTGCTCGGATATTATTATGACCCTTAGACACTTCATTTATGCGTAAAATTGAATATTGAGACGTATTCGACACTTGGATACGTACCAGTATCCAATACTCGAGTCCATGTAACAGGCTCTAGTCAACTACCAGCATTCAGATTCCCAATTCTAGCATCTTAAGACAATACCAAAACACAACTCAAGAGGCGAAAATAACATGCTAAAGAATGCAAATTCAACAAAATCCCAATAATAATTCATCCCCTAATGACATAAATCACACTATAACAGTCAATTTTATGATCATAAAACTCATTAACATAGAAAGATCAATCAACACAACAATAATGAAGAAGTAAAGACAAATTATACCTGAAACAAAAAGTATTGACAATGATCATTAGAAAGTGCTTGAGAGGACTTTATAATCTGATGAAGATCAGTGTCCATAAGTTCATACACCAAATAAACATCCTTGAAATTCTTTGGATGAGCAGGTAACATCACATCCTTTAAAGCAATAACATTTTCGTGCCTAAGATGTCGAAGAAGTTTCAATTCGCGCAATGTTCTTAACGCATCAACACGATTCTCAAATGCGTTATGAATCTTCTTAATAGCCACTTTCTCATTCGTTTCCTTGTTTATAGATGAACAAACAACTCCGTAAGCGCCTCGCCCAATCGGTTTAATAGGCACATATTTTGTGTCAATCTCAAACAAAGCTTGCCACATTGAAAAATAATGCTTCCCTGGGCATCTAACCCCATTTGGAGGCTCAACTTGAGTTGCCATTTCCTAAAGATGCATAAACAAATGAATCTAAGTAACTTTTTAGGACATAAACAAACACCTTGATAGAGCATAAAGCATAATGGCATATCAAAGGTTCATGAACCTATAATTTATGTCTATTTTGAAGATTTTTGAAGATTAACATTTAGAGTAAAGTAAACTAAATAGAGAATTATGGCCCACAAACATGAAAATCCATCAAAGACTTCAATTTTCAAGTACAATTAGAGCATGTGATAAACGTTTAAATTGACAAAAAAGGAAAAGAGAAACATAAATATCTAAATTCATCTTGAGTTAAAAAAAAACTAGCTGCAAAATACACATAATTTCAAACTTAAATTCCTATTGAGTAGTTGTAATTTAATCTTCATACTAACTAATACCCACAAATTAGTGAAACTTAGCAAGTACACTAAAGAGACACACTCATTATGATTATAAACAATAATGATAAATAAAAGTCAAAAACAAAATTCCCAATTATAAAATGAACTTTTAGGACTATTTAAGATTATGAACCAATAATCTGAAAGAATAATAAGCAAAAGATTAAAACTTTGACATACCTTTAGAATTAAAATTCAGAAAGCAAATTTACAAGATTCAAAAACAAGAAAAAAGCTTTTTCCCCAAGCTTGCTCCAAGCAGAGGCATCTTCAAAATGAAATTTTTTTCGTTATTTGGGAAAATTAAACTGAACCCACATATTCTGATTAAACCACAACAAAAAAAGTCGATCAAAATTGAAGATTGAAGCGAAAAATAAGAACCCAAAATGGGGTGATTACAAAAAGTGGATCAAAGAAAGAACAATGAGCAGCAGATCTGGAGGTAAAAATGGTGGAAAAATAGGAGGAAGAAGAGAAAAAGTGGAAGTGGGTAATGATGGAATTATGAAATCGGATGAGGGGATGATGTAAAATTGGATTAGATCCTCGATTTGAGAGATTTTGTTATTGCGTCACAATCAATTTCAGAGAATGGGGAGGATTGAGGAAGAGGGAGGTTATAGAAAAAGAAAAAAGATAGGTGACAAAAAAAGGCCATGATTTTCTGCAACTATTTTAATGATTTTATTACCATAACAAATACCGGTAAAAATTAGATCCCATTGGAAATTTACTTGCAATTTAGATCGGATTTTGTTGCATATAATTTGGATATTTTGATCAAGCACAAAAATATCGGATCCACTATATATTTAGTAGAGATTTACTATATTTCTACTTAATCTTTATATTTTAAGTTAATATTTCTTTGAAAAAAAATTATTTTATAGATTTTTTTAAAAAATTAATAATAAGAAATCTATTCTTTGACTCGATAGGTCAACTCAAACTTTGCCCTATTGTGACAAGACTTGATGCAAAAATTACTTTATCTATAATTGATCTGATTAAAGTGTCCTGACCCGCAACTTAAAGGATCTATAGTTTTGATATGTTTATTTGTTATGAAAAATGCAAGAAAGAGAAACACGAAAAATTATAAATTGCAAAGAGATTTAAGTGTTTACTAATAATGTGTTGGTTACGTTTAGAAGTAAAGAGAATATTTTAATTAATATTTAGGGAGACAATTGAATACACAATATATAATCAATAGGTTAAAAGGTATTTTTTATATATAGAACTCTAACAATATTAATCTAACTCTAGAAAACCTAATTAAAATAGGAGTGTTACTAGGCAACATAGTAGAAATAGTCAAATAGATTTGGAATTGGTAATAATTTTGTAGGGCGATACCCCTCTTTTTTCGCCATGGAATAACACAAGCTTTAAGGAATGGGTTAGATTTGTTATCTTTTGTTTTTCTTTTGTTAGTTGAGTAGGGAATTATGAGATAGAAAATATAAAGTAAAATTGTTAAAAGTTATATAATTGGATCCCAAAAAATAATGATATATATGGATAAATTTATTAGAACTAATCAAAATAAAAATAGGAGAAGTTTAATACGATTAATAGTGTCTATTGTATTTACATCACTTTCAATTTTAGTTCGTTTATAGACTTTGTAATAATTCTATTTTAAGCAATTTTCACGTCATTTCCTTTAATTTTTATTCATAATTGTTTTTTAACATTTTTAATCTCACTTAATGATTAGTGTTTTAAGGTTGGCAGACAATTAATCAAAATAAAAATAGGAGAAGTTTACTAATTTTTTAATACTAATATTAATTATTGATATTATAATCTCTTGGAGACAAAAAATAATAGTCTAAATTACTTCTAAGGTTGGCAGGCAATTCGGGAAAGGGGAACAATTTTTTCCATACTTGATATTAATTAGATATATTATGTGAATGGGAGCGATTTTTAAGACGGTCGTGCTCGCGCTTTGTTAATGCTAAAGGTCATGGTTACGGTGGTTGGCCTCACACATCTATAGGTAATGCTTTGTTAGGGTTGGGCTTGGTGAGAAGGGGATGTTAAAGGTTAGTTTTATTGGGTAGTTATGGGTTAAGGTTTGGGTAAGTGGTGGCTAAGAGGCCTAGATGGTTTTAATTTGGTTTTTTCTTTTTTTTTTCCATTTAATATTTAATGTACATAAAATAAAGAAAAAATATAAACGGAAGGATTGATTTGTCTTTTCATTCATCTTTAACAATTATACTTATTTTGCTACAGTCTTTAAAAATTTGAAACTCTATCGCTGTTGTATGAAAATTTTTTTATTAAAATGCAACTATTTGTATTTCGCTATAACTAGTTGTTACCATATAGAATTTCTCTAAAACAAATTTATATACTCCTATTTTACCTACCAACTCCAAACCTTATCTCATTTCAAATCTTATAATGCTAATATTAAGACTAAAAACCCATGCTTAGAGATTAACCTTACCTCTCCATTCTCCAAGACTTAAGCTTATTTTTGAACTAATTAATTTAAACATGTGAATTTTAAAGTTTAAAATTCGATCTCCAAATTTTACCGTTCATATTCCAAGCCTTAACCTTATTTCACTGAGGGCTCAAATTGCCTACTCCAAGGGCTTAAGGTTGTCAAGTACAAAACTTAAAATATTTGTTCCAAGGTCTAAAACACCAATTTCAAGTTTCTGTTATGCAAAAAGACTTAAAATGATGAG